>CM064327.1:194441109-194706109 GCA_032595735.1 Pelochelys cantorii
AGGTGGCTGTAAATCACCCCAGGTCTGCAGAGAATCATTTAGCCCTTGGTGTAATTTAGAGCAGCCTGAGAACCATCAAAGCCTTACACTGGTGAATGACAGAAGCATGGCACAGAGTCAACTATGCCATATTTCAGTGGGACTCAGGTGCCTCGCTTGCTTAGGTGCTTTTGAAAATTAAGTGACAATCTGATCCTATAAGTTTCTAAATACCTTTGAAAATCTGGCCCCTTGTGCACAGGGAGGGTGCAGTCCTGCCATCATATATAAACATACACATATGCCTACCTGTAATTATCTGTTCATGTGAGAAGTTAATATCAGGCTGGCTAGTACCAAAATATGGACATCTTACATGAATAACAAACTGATGTAACTCCCTGGTCTTCAATGAAGATGTTTTTTATTTTAAAAGGGCTCTTATCTTCCTTAGATCTTGGCATCCTTCAGAAGGTGTATTAGTAGATACACCTACATATGCCAAGAATCCTTAAAATAGGATGTGGCATGCCCCAAAATCAGAGGCATTAGCCTTGCACCTCACTTGTTTTAATAATGCCACTGTAAACAGATGTTATAATGCATCGGGTTAATATCTGTACATTGGTATTAAGTCACAGAGGAAATTGTGACTGTCAGTTGACATTGTAATCATCATTTTTGAAGATGACCTATATGCAGGGACTATAAATATAATTTCTTGTAGATGTAAAGGACAGACAAAGGACAGTTTTCTGTAATATTTAACTCCCTGTGGAGCTAACACAATAGTAATCAATTAAAGTGCTTTACCTGCTAGAACAATGTTTTTGCAGCAGGCAGTAGCCAGGTTGAAGAAAACTGGTGTTTTCCAGTGTGAACTCAAAGGGACTGGGACTTTCCAGTTCACCCCCGACTGAAGATCTGTGTTTCAACAGTTGGGCACATAGCAGAGGGGACTGAAACCTGTTAATTAAGAGGAAAAATGGTCCCAGCTCTTTCCCACTCTCTCAACAGCCAACCACAATCAGATAGCAGCAGACTTGCCGGAAATGCACAAGGCAGAAGTGAGATACGGACTCAGCCTAAAGAATCCCAAGAAGGTGTGGACAGGCCCAGCCTTAGAGCAAGCTGGTTGCCTTGGGACCAGCGCCTTCAGGGCTCCGTGCTGCCCGCCGCCCGCCCGGCGGCTCGCTCGCTGTCATCACTGAAACCATACTCTTTCTGCAGAAACTAATTTTGCTTCAGACTGCCTTCTCTCCAGATACCAAGATAACGCAGCTGATATCAAAAGGCAAAGCATATTGCATACAAAAAGCACATGGGACATGGACATAGGCCATATTTGGCTTGAATGGGCAGTAGCGTGCTGGAAACCTTCTTTCAGGTATAGGCATAGCAATTCAAAAGGAAGACAAAACAGGCTACAAATACTACTCCTGCAGTTCTGATAAGAAGCAGAGATACTCTGGAACCTTTTCGTGTATACACCTTTTTCTTCAAATTGCTGGGTATGAGATACCAGGAAAGAGACCCAGCAAAAAGATCCTGAGATCCAGAAACAAAGCAAAATCAATCATGTCAATGATTATAGCCCAAAATAAGTGCTGGCTTAATTAGGCACAACTCCAATGAAATCAATTGCAAGTAGGTGGACTTATTTGCCTTTATGGAAGCATACTGATTTCAGCATCTCACTTGGATATATCCACATGCCTGGACATGCATCTCTCCCAGTTTCACTAGATTGTCCCTTATTCAGACATGTATTTTCCCTACTTTCACCTCCTCTCATTCAGATGTAGCCTTTCCCTCAATTTATATAGACTCGCCCTCTTCTTGATGCATCTATCCTCTCACTTAGACATATGCTCTTTCCTCATTCAAATGCTGTCCATTCAACTACCCTCTCTACTCATTTGCCCAAAAAAGGGTGCACCTGAAGGGAAGGGAGGAAATAGATGTGGTGTTGGGAGTGATCAAAGTGTAAGTAGGTGGCTGGGTCTTTGAGAGGGAAGTAGACATATCTGAATATAAGGTGATATGGCATGTCTGAACAAGACAGACAAAGGGAAAGGAGGGAAGAGCTGGCTGCATATCTGAGTGGAGGAGGAAGTGGGAGCATGTAAGCAGGGAGAGCTACAGATATTTCCACACAGGTGAAGATAAACACAATAAAAGCATTAAAGTCTAATTCTGTAGAACTTTTAAACAGCTATTCCCTGCTAATTATTCTCAAATAATAAATGAATAGAATAGTAAATGTTATTAGAATAATTTACTATTCATCAAGAATAATAAATGAATAAAGTAATTCATTATTCCCACATCTCAGTTCTTTGCACTTTCTAACTAGCTAGCCAGGGTATAGGAAGGGAGTGCTTTGGCAAGAGAGGAAAAAATAACACACTCTCAACTTTGAAAAGAACTTCATATTTTTGGCACAAAGTTTGTCCATCCCAAGGCTTTTCTAACTGTGCCCCTGACTGAGCTGAATATTATTACTGTCTGGCTAGAACAACATATTACAAATCATATTTGATTAGACAGTGCCTAATGGCACAAGATAGTGGAATATGTTTGTTATCTTTTCAAATTGGTTGTGTATGTTTTGTTTTGTATTTTACTATTTCCTGTTCATGTTTTCTTAGACCACTGGGGTATGTAAACTATCATAGTGTGAGCATATATAATACACAGAGGTCAAAATATTGAATTGGGACTCAGGAAATCTGAGTTCAATTCCTGGATGTACCATGGCCTTCCATGTGACCTTGGGTAAGTCATTTAATATTCCTGTGCCTCATTTCTCCATCTTTAATATGGGACTAATGCCTCCCTTCTTCTACCATTTGTGTTACTTTCTGTTTCAACTGTAAGTTCTTTGGCAAGAGAACTGTGTCATATTACACATGTGTACAGGGTCTAGAACCACAGGCCGTGATCTGAATTACTGCTACTGTAAAATAAATAATAATGTGTGGGTGGGTGTGTGCATGCACACACACAAACACACATTATAAAGGAAATAGAAAAGTTCTATTTATGAGTTTTACTGCAATTCAGATTAATCAAGTAAATTAGAGAACATATTGTGAAAGAGTCTAAGACAGTGTTTCTTAAACTGTGTTCCACGGCACACCAGTGTGCTGCGAGGCAGTTGGAGGTGTGCCACGGAGAATAACAGAGTTAAAAATGGCTGCCCTTAAAGGGGCAGGCGACCTTTTTTTTTCTCAATAACTTTCCCCGACCCTTTTTGCTCAATAACGTCCCCCAGACCCTTTCCCTCCCCAGACTTTTTTTTTTTGCTCAACAAAAAATCCTTGGTGTCCCTCATAAAAAAAAAATTATTGTTTGGTGTTCCTTGGTCTTAAAAAATTTAAGAAACACTGGTCTAAGATGTGCAATGTTATGAAAGCTACTTCCATTACTGCAGGTTTGGTGTATATTACATGACAGATACATAGATATAATGTGATATTTTACATTAATATAAATAATAATTTGTATTAGCATAGCGCCTAGCAGCCCTAGTCATGAAGCAGGACCTCACTGTACTAGGCACTGTACAAACACAGGACAAAAATATGGTCCCTACCCCAAAGAGCTTACTGGCTGAAGTATAAGGCAAGGACAACAGGTAGATGCAGACAGAATGACACTGTGCAGTACTGGTCAGTATGATAGGCAGTGGGATCAGGACACCTGTGATCTTATCCTTATACAGCCAGCACAGCAAAGAAGAATTTTGAGCAGGGATCTGAAGGGTGATAATGAGCTGTTTTGTGGATTTGTATGGGAAGCTCCTCCCAAATATCAGGAGCATAAAGGTGCTTGTCTGAAAATTGAACAAGGGGTGGCGGAGGCTGACATTACTGGCAGATTGGAGGCAGGAGATGACATTTCAGTAGTCAATGAAAGATGATATTTAGAGTCAGGCCTGCTGATGGGGAGACAAAGAGGGAAATTGCCCCAGGACCCAGTGATTCAAAGAGGTCCGGGGTACCAGTCACCGCTGTCAGCAGTGCTCCGGGCAACATTTAGGGCTGCCTGAGAGGTGGGGGCATTGCACGGCATGTACCAGGCAGCACTGGAGGGGGAGGGGTGCCACAGACCAGGCGGCAGTGAGGACAAGCTGCCCTCAGCCCAGCCCCTTCTGCCTGCAGCCCCACCCATTCTGAGAGCATGTAGCCAACTTCCCACCTTACCCACCGACCCAGCATGGCTGTCAGTTCCCCTGAGTAGAGTAGAAATAAGTCACACAGGGCCCTGAAACGGATACCCAGCAGTTTTTGTTTGATACAATAGCAAAAAGGGAGCCAATGAAGGGATGCAAAGAGAGGGTGAAAGTGATGGGCTAGGCAATAATCTTAGCTTTTAAAATAGAATATTTATTGTACCATATTTCAGGTGTTGAGTGCCTAGATCTCATTTTCAGATGGTTCTTTGGACACCTAATTCAGAGGTATATTTACAATTAACTGAAGTAATGTAATGAATTTATAGATAGACAATTGTTCATATTCCATCCCCTTCCCATTTATATGGATCAATTTCTTTAGGGCTAGATCTGGTAAAAAGAAATAACAAATGTGCTGTAAATTCCACCCTAGAATTCTGCGCACTAACTATCCAAGCAAATAGGCCCTAAATCTCTCATCATAATGTACATTCTAACAGACCTGATTTGGATGAGAGAGCTATGAGTTGTTGCAATGGTCCAAGACTCCCTTCTCTGTAAGTTATGATAAGAGGAAGCTGTATACCAAATTTGGTGGTCCTAGCTCTTACTGTTTAGGATTTCTTGAAAAAAAACCCCAAACAGACACACAGACAAACTCTGTCAAATAGTAGCTATTTCATATTCAAGACAAGTTTTTGGCTGATAGGGTTTATGTTGCTTTACACATAGATTTAAAAAATTCTCATCACTACTCCATGTCCTTATTTTGGAAGTGTTAGAAATAAAGGTGGATGCAATTTTTTGAATGAAATATTTTAATTGAAAAAAACCCAGCCTTTTATTTTAAAAAGCCATCTTCTTCAAAAACTTCCGTTTTCATTTTTCAGTTGATTTTTTTTCTCTTTTCTTACCCACGCTTTGTCTTTAGATTCCCCTTTTCAGTGATAAAATGAAAAAGGAGAAAAATGGGGAGAGATGAAAAACTTTGAAAACTGAAAATTTTCAATAAAATGTTTTATGAATATTTTTGAAAACTTCAAAATAATGCATTAACTCCCTATGTGGCTACTCTTACTATATATTAAAAGTGCCTTTGTGTGGTTTAGCTTAATACACTTTCAGCTGTATTAGGCAAAATTGCCCCACTGCACTTTTATGCTAGGTCTACAGTTGGAGCTGGGAGGTTGATTCCCAGCTTGAGTACACATATTTGTTCTATCTTTCATTGAGCTACACTCTTAAAATAGTAGAGTAGCCACGGCAGCATGAGCAGCAGCAACATAAGAACATAAGAACAGCCATGCTGAGTCAGACCAAAGGTCCATCTAGCCCAGTATCCTGTCTTCCAACAGTGGCCAATGCCAGATGCCCCAGAGATAGTCAACAGAAACAGGTAATCATCACGTGATCCCTCTCCTGTCATTCATTTCCAGCTCCTGACAGAGGCTAGGGACACCATTCCTACCCATCCTGGCTAACAGCTATTGATGGACCTAACCTCCATAAATTTATCTCGTTCTTTTTTGAATGCTTTTAAAGTCCTGGTCTTCACAACATCCCCTGGCAAGGAGTTCCACAGGTTGACTGTGTGCTGCATGAAGAAATACTTATTTTTGTTTGTTTTAAACCTGCTATCTATTAATTTCATTTGGTGACCTCTAGTTCTTATGTTATGGAAACAACCAAATAACTTTTCCTTTTTCACTTTCTCCATACCTATCATGATTTTATAGACCTCATGGGTTAGCTACCCCAAATACAAACAGGTCCAATCCATCTTGCCCCCAGATCCAACTGTAGACATAGCCTTAGGGCACAAGAAGAATGTCGACAAGGAGGTTATTGTGGAATAGCTTCCCATATAGACAAATCCTTAGCCAGACACTTCAGAAAGTAGTAGGAGAAAAAAACTCTCACCTTATACCAAGCATATGGAAAAGCAGATGAAAAGGACACTGAAGAATGTCACAGGAAGGCAATGGTTATAGCGATGCTCCATGGAGATGTTAGATATAATTATGCACCTGGAGAAGAGAATTCTTACTCAATGTTAGAAGTAGGTCTAAACCAAAACCCAAAATACAAACACCCCCTAACTTTGGTGGTATGAGGAGCAGAATTGAAGGGGGCAGAATACAAATCTGTATCCAAATTTTGTAGCTGGTATCAGTTTCTATTAACCCAACATCCTGCATCTCTGGATCCAAATTTTGTGACTTAGGTTCATTTCTTATTGATGTTCCCTTAGGGTTTTGTGGGGTAAGTGACTCTTTGCACCTCAGAAAGTCATCCCAATAAATGAATGTAAATATGGATTTAATACCTGAATTTTGGCCTGAATCTTTATTCTTATTAATAGTGTTGATTAGCTAAAATGTGCCTTCTCTCAAAGGCATATTTCCTACTTTTCTATTTTCTTCTTCCTTCACCTTAACAGAGATTTATTTTGCAGTCGTGAAGTCTGAAAGCAGTAAAATAAGCACTACATCAACTTGTTTATCACAGTTATCAGTGCACTTGTTTGTATGCGATTTCCTGTGTTACCAGAAAGGAAGCAGCCTATTAATAGATGGCAAATACATGTTTTTGAGTTTGTGCAACTGGGATTACTATTTATATTTTGAGCAAATTAAGTTACTGGGTACTTGGAAAGAAAAGAATGAGAAATCCAGAACTAAAAGTGAAACAAGGTATCTGTCAGTACAATCAGCTCTTCACTGACACCTAAATTTCACTGAAAGACAGAGAAAACACATTTCTCACACCTGTAAATGCAAAGTAAAAGTCCATCAGTTCTGAGAGAAGTTTAAAGGCTTCAGTAACTTCAGAGAACAAATTTCTTAAAAGTAACTTTGAGCTGAACATAAAAAAAGAAAATTAGAGTTAAAATAACTTTTTTTAAAATTGAAAATAAGGAAGAACACCAACCAGTCTTCACTCTGCCTCAATATTTGTGCACGTACAAACAAAATCAAGACACAAGTATACTCATCATCATCATCTACATAGCATGATGATTCCAATAGTTATTTTTATCCTTAATTTAGAAAATGTTGGTGTTCAAATAGCCTTAGATGTATTAAATCGTTTGTCAGTAGTTGCTCTGGAGTAGGATCTACATAAGGCTAATAATTGGCATATCAAGCTATACATGGCTAATAAACTTGGCATCTGACCATAAGGAGCTGAAAAGGTAGGTTAGCTGGACAACAATTCCATTTTGTGAAAGATGTTGATGCTCAGACATTTGTTTTTATTCCACATCAAAATGACTTGGATCTTACAACATTTTTGGTACAAACTAGAGTGAGAGAGGCCCTCCCTTCACCCCAGAATAGCCAAAAGCCCAGTGTTTAGGGCACTTACCTGGGATTTCTGAGAGACACATTTAAATCCCTGATCTGATTCAGGCAAAGCAGAGACTTCAACCTGAATCTCATACATCTCAGGTGAGTGCCCGAAGCAATTGGCTTCTCTTCATGCCTTTACCGATATACCCTTCCTTCAACTGCTCACACACTCTCAGAAGCTCCACCACACACCTTAGAAATTCTGCCAGCAAAGTTTCTTGCCACACTCTCCCTTCACTTCTACCAAACAAACCCTCATACACCATCTTGTTTTCTCTTCTTTCCAATCTGGACATAGTGGACCTCCCCTTCTGCACTTCCAACATGTACAGACACTTTTACAATGCTGGCATTATACCAAGGACCATGATCTGCAGTCAATGGACCATCTAGGAATTTGGGACTATGTAGGAGTTAAAATGTTCAAGCAAACAGCATGTAATAACTTTCCTAAAATAACCGAAGGTGGCAATACTCAGTGAGGCTAACACAACAAATCTGGAGCTTCCAGGCCAAGAGATTTGAGAAACAAAGCCCTAAAAAGAGATTACAGAATGTCCCAAGAAATGCTAAACATCTTGAGCCATATTTTTTTTATTTTAGGTATAAACTCCTCACCTATATGTGTGTGAATATGTACACATGCCTATGGGGGGGGGGGGATTAATACCTGTCTGTATGTGTGCACCTAATCTTGAAAATATGACTCCTTTCTTTTTTGAAACACATATCTGAAGTTTCTTGTGCAATTTGCATCAGTTTCCAAAAGAATTTGTGTGATCTCATACCAGAGTGGGAGTTTTCAGATGGGATAGATTTAGTTTTAGCGGGACACTTCTGGGTGAAAACTAGGCTGAAGGTAGAAGCTTCCTCTTCAGCTGAAACCAGCACACTCCAAGTTACCTGAAAAAGAGAAAGTGGACTACAGTAAGACTCTAAAAATGCTGACTGTGCTTACATGACTGAGGTGAAACTTAACTGCCGGGTGCAGGAGAAAGTGACTGATGGTGATCCAAATCTACATGTCTCTTGAACAAAAAAGCAAAATATATTTTCATCCACTTAAGTTGTTACGACTTCTTTGACCCCGTGCTTTCTAGATGGAAAGGGTTACTTGAAGACAGACTAAGGAAATGTACACAGGCAGACTGTGGTCTGCAGAAGCAGAGCCAAAAACTCTATTACTAGAGGCTCTGTGGCCTGTACTAGGCATTACTAGAAGGCCAGGTCTCCTGCCACAGGACACAAGTAACTCCCATTGACATTTGCAGGAACTACCTGCATCCTATATGGGGAGAATCAGGCCACAAGTTTTTAGCTATGACTAATTTATCATTTATGCAACTGGTGTTTTTTCTCTGTCTGAAAAATAGAAGTTTCCTGCAACATTGCTGTAGCTGCTTGCCCATCTACACTGCATACACCCACACCCAAGTAGTAGGGCGATTAGGAGAATTACTGTTAATTAGACTATAAACACTTGGGAGCAGGGACCTTGTCTACTCCATGTTTGTATAATACTGAACACACTGGCAGCACAAAGCAAATAATGAATAAGAATAAGAATAATAGATCTCTATCACCCCATCTGTCTGCAAATAACACAGAGATCTTGGTTTCAGCCCAGCTTCTCCGACTGGCCTATTAGATCCATGATACATATTCACTATTTGAGAATTTGAATAAACACAAGTTATTTCTTTAACTGTTTATTACAGGGATATACATTTAATACTGAATGCAAGAGTGGAGTCCATCACTTCTTGCCAGTGTGAGCATCTTAGAAGGGATGGAATTTATGACTCCACTTTTTAGGAAAAATTCAGGGTCCAGCTGAACAATTCAGTCTTGATCTGATTTCTTTTTGGAGGAGCCCTCTTCCTGCTGCTTGCACCATTAACAACCATTGGGAATTTGTACCTGGCTTAAAAGGAACAGGACTGGGTTGTATGTCACCAGCAGGAACCCGGATCGTGAGCAGCCGTGCTGGAGAAGTCAACAGAGGTTGTGTGAAGGCAGATGATCACAGGTCACTACTGCTTTAAACACCTCACATGCATGGACAGTGGGAGGAAAGAGGGGCAAGAAAGGAGCAACACTTGTACTGCCCTATAATTAGTTAGTGGGGGGGGGGGACAAGGATACAAATTCCCTTATGTGCAGACACATGGTTGGGGCAGGGATTGGGGAAGAGATACACATATGTCCTTCCTTCAGAAGATCAACAGCCTGTATCTCAGTCACTCCATTCTTACACGGAAGAAAGGAAGGAAGGAAGGGGCTTTAAAATACCTTTGTGTTCCTGATATTCCACACTTGGGCAAGTACCCACCCACCCCTTTGTCTTAATTTATATTCTGCTTCACAAGGCCCCAGGAATCAGACACTAGCCACTGTAGAGTGTAGTCTGTCCAGGCCCCAACACACACCCTTCTGCAGTGGGGAGTAGGCTGATACAGAGCCCTTGCATCAGCTTTACACTGAACAGGGAACCTCTCTTTAAAAAGGAAAGAATTTTCAAGGCGGCATTTCTGCCTTCATTAAGGCTTCCTCAGGCTGCCACAGCAGCACAAAGGGGCCTTAGCATAACTGAGACTCTGTTCCCCAGCACCTGGAGGGGAGAGAAGCACTCCTTCCCCCCCAAAGAAGAAAGTGAGCATTTCCGGGGAGATCAGGAGGCTGACCATCCCTGAATGCTAAGTTAATCTTCTCCCTCTCCTTCCTGCATCTGCCCTACAACCAGCAGCCCCGGAGCCCAGAGGAAATGTCAGAGACAAGGTAATAGAAATTAAAATCAATTCTCAAAACATTTGAATAGTAAAAATAGCAATTGAACTGCGACACAGACAGAAAGAATGCATCTGAGAGCTATCTAATTGTGGTAAAGACTTTTTAATGAGAAATGGTATGTCTCTATGCTGCTTCATAATTCACTGTTCCGTTCTGGATGCCTCTATAGCTTAAATACAATAAAATTTTAGAGGAATCTGAACACTCTGAGTTAACAGGTGAGTCAATTTAAAGCCATAAAAAGAGATGTAACTCTGGAGATTTTAAATAATTTAATCAGATGTAACCATTTTTCCTAAAGGTCTGTGATGTTTGCTATCAGCCTAAAAAGCACTACAGCACAGCCGAACGCATGGCTTCAGGCAGAAGAAGTGACTGACTTGTGCCTGTTGCTGGGCAGTGAAAGCATTCTGCACCAGTCTTCACAGTCCCAGGGAACCTTGCAGAAAGGTTTTGCACTTTCATCAAAAGTAATTAAGGAAACATGCTAAAGAAAAGGCAGAAAACATGCTGTAACCTTTAAGCTGGAGTGACACCCTTAGAAGTAGCATATGCCATCCCCGATAGTATGCAGAGAATCTCTTTCAAAAGAGAGGAATCAAATTCATGTAGTGTAAATACTGGTGTTTCAGTGATGGGCCAACCTCATGGGCCTTGGAAATTCCATCCAATTTGAATAAACCCCTGAAAATGATGACGTTTCTCTGAACTGGATGATCTCCCACTGAGAGCCAGCTTTTTCTCAACCGGAAAAGCCTAGAGTGGGCCATCTAATTTGGGGGGGAGAAAGATGGGAACCATGGCTTTCATTCTTTTAATGTACCTTTCCATGTTAATATAGTAATTAGTTTTCATTTTCATGCTCCAGGTTCAAAGCTTTCACTGATTTTAACTAGCAATCATAGATTATTCACAGTCCCTTACAGTCTACCCAGGGCTAGGCTTTAGGGTACAGAAGATCCATATCCATACATCCCTGGTCTTTAGGAAAGACTACAGATCAGTTCATGGCTGAAGGGGGCAGATCCACCTCTGCTGCCATTGACAGAGGCTGCAAGATCCCTACCAGCTGAAAAGCTGGCTGCCTGTGGTGAAGACAAATGAATAAGACTGTTCCAAGACTACTCTTCCAATCGTCCTGAAATATGTTTTGTGGATTAATAGCACAGAGCTGCCATAGTCCTTAGACCAGCCTCACAGTTTGAGCCTCACTAAATATAGTTAAAAACAATAAGTGGTCCTGTGGCATAAGAACATAAGAATGGCCATACTGGGTCAGACCAAAAGTCCATCTAGCCCAGTAGCCTATCTGCTAACAGTGGCCAGCACCAGGTGCCCCAGAGAGGGTAGACCGAAGACAATGATCAAGCGATTTGTCTCATGCCATCCATCTCCAGCCTCTGACAAACAGAGGCTAGGGACACCATTTCCATCCCCTGGCTAATAGCCTTTTATGGACCTAACTTCCATGAAATTATCTAGCTTCTCTTTAAACTCTGTTATAGTCCTAGCCTTCACAGCCTCCTCTGGCAAGGAGTTCCACAGGTTGACTACGCGCTGTGTGAAGAAGAACTTTCTTTTATTAGTTTTAAACCTGCTACCCATTAACTTCATTTGGTGTCCTCTAGTTCTTCTATTATGGGAACTAATAAATAACTTGTCTTTATTTGCCCTCTCCACACCACTCATGATTTTATATACCTCTATCATATCCCCCCTCAGTCTCCTCTTTTCTAAACTGAAAAGTCCTAGTAGCTTTAGCCTCTCCTCATATGGGACCCGTTCCAAACCCCTAATCATTTTAGTTGCCCTTTTCTGAACCCTTTCCAAGGCCAAAATATCTTTTTTGAGGTGAGGAGACCACATCTGTACACAGTATTCATGGTGTGGGCGTACCATAGTTTTCTACAGGGGCAGTAAGATATTCTGTGTCTTATTTTCTATCCCTTTCTTAATAATCCTAACATCCTATTTGCCTTTTTGACTGCCGCTGCACACTGTGTGGAAGTTTTCAGAGAACTATTCACGATAACTCCAAGATCTCTTTCCTGATTTGTCATAGCCAAATTAGCCCCCATCATACTGTACGTATAGTTGGGGTTATTTTTCCCAATGTGCATTACTTTATACTTATCCACATTAAATTTCATTTGCCATTTTTTTGCCCAATCACTCAGTTTGGTGAGATCTTTTTGAAGTTCTTCACAGTTTGCTTCTGTCTTGACTATCTTAAACAGTTTAGTATCATCCACAAACTTTACCACCTCACTGCTTACCCCTTTCTCCAGATCATTTATGAATAAGTTGAACAGGATTGGTCCTAGGACTGACCCTTGGGGGACACCACTAGTTACCCCTCTCCATTCTGAAAATTTACCATTTATTCCTACCCTTTGTTTCCTGTCTTTTAACCAGTTCTCAATCCATGAAAGGACCTTCCCTCTTATCCCATGACAACGTAATTTACACAAGAGCCTTTGGTGAGGGATCTTGTCAAAGGCTTTCTGAAAATCTAAGTATACTATATCTACTGGATCCCCCTTGTCTGCATGTTTGTTAACCCCTTCAGAGAACTCTAAGAGATTAGTAAGACATGATTTCCCTTTACAGAAACCATGTTGACTTTTGTCCAACAAATTATGTTCTTCTACGTGCTTCACAATTTTATTCTTTATTATTGTTTCGACTAATTTGCCCGGTACCGATCTTAGACTTACCGGTCTGTAATTGCCAGGATCGCCTCTAGAGCCCTTTTTAAATATTGGTGTCACGTTAGCTATCTTCCAGTCATTAGGTACGGAAGCCGATTTAAAGGATAGGTTACAAATCACAGATAATACTTCTGCAATTTCCCATTTGAGTTCTTTTAGAACCCTTGGATGAATGCCATCCGGTCCCGGTGATTTGTTAACATTAAGTTTTTCTATTTGTTCCAAAACCTCCTCTAATGACACTTCAATCCAGGACAGTTCCTCAGATTCATCACCCACAAAGGACAGTGCAGATTTGGGAATCTCCCCAACATCCTCAGCCATGAAGACTGAAGCAAAGAAATCATTTAGTTTCTCCGCAATGGCACTTTAGAGACTCACCAAAATACATAGAATCATGAGTTTTCAAGGGTAAAACTCACTTCATGAAATGAATTAGGGCACAAATAACAGAAACCAACATATATATACACTTATAAAATCAGAAGTACCTGTCAATTGTAGGACCCGTGTTAATGAGGCTAATTAAATGGGCTGGATATGTCCCAGAGATAGCTTTTGATGTGGAAACAGATTGACAGAGCCAAACAAGTACCCAGAAGTCAATTACTTCAACATAGGCCCAACAAGGAAAATAATAGAACATCACTGGTCATCACTTAGGCTGTGTCTATACTGGCGCGATCTTGCGCCAGAGCTATGCAAATGAGGCTCAGTGTGGAATATCGCCGAGCCTCATTTGCATAACTAACGAGCCGCCATTTTTGCGGAAGAGGCTCTTGCGCAAGACGGAGCTGTCTACACTGCCCCTTCTTGCGCAAGAAAAAAACTCTTGCGCAAAGCCGCTATGCTGATTATTTTCAGGCATAATGGCTTTGCGCAAGAGGGTTTTTCTTGCACAAGAAGGGGCAGTGTAGACAGCTCCGTCTTGCGCAAGAGCCTCTTCCGCAAAAATGGCGGCTCGTTAGTTATGCAAATGAGGCTCGGCGATATTCCACGCTGAGCCTCATTTGCATAGCTCTGGCGCAAGATCGCGCCAGTATAGACACAGCCTTACAGACCTCACCTTAAACCCCTCCAGCATATCATTGACAATCTACAACCTGTCCTGGAAAATGATTCCTCAGTCCCACAGGTCTTGGGAGACAGGCCAGCCCTCACCTACAGACAACCCCCTAACCTGAAACAAATTCTTTCCAGCAGCCACACTTCACACCTCAGACATGTTACAGACTAATCTCTTGGAGATTTTTAAAATATAGTTAAGGTTTTTTTTTCTCAACCTTCTACACCTGTGGTGGGCAACATGGAGCCTGTGGGCCCACTGGAGTGCAGCCCACACACTCCCGCTCTGCACCCATTCCTCATGGCTCTTGCACACTGTGGGCCCCACCTTTACCTATTCATCTCCCTCCATCCCAGCACTTTTGGAGCACCATGAACCAGCTGATTCACAGTGTTCAAGCTCAGAGAGGTAGGGGGAGGAGTGGGGCAGGGTGCAAATCAGCCATTAATGGTGCTCCAGAAGTGCTGGGAGGGTGGGGGGAAGAGGAGGGATGGGACGTGCTTGGGAGAGGAGACAGGGAAGAGGGATTTGATATTGTAAAATAAGTGTAAATGTTTCTTTTTTCAGTATTTGAAACTGATGACAGTTCTATTACAGTATGAGTGACTGAAGCATTTCTACTTATTTTGAAATATTCAGCATGTCATGTATTAATATAGTTAATCTTATTCTTAGGATCATGGTTAGTGCACATGCCCGATTTCAATCTTGTGGCCCACTGAGGTGAAGGAGGACTTCTCAAGCAGCCCACTCACTAGCCTAGGTTGCCCATCACTATTCTACTCCATGTGCTTGGGCTGGAGATGGGGTTGTGAAGCCCACCCCACCCCTCCCTTCCTAGGCTTCCGTGCCCAAGCTCCAGCTCGGCCACAGTTTCAAAGCACTGTCTATACAACATTTTTAGATGGCTAATACAAGCCTCACTAGCCTGAATCTGTCAACCCAGGCTGGGGGGCCTGCTGGCCCTGGCTCCAAAATGCTGTGCAGACACAGCCATGCAGTTCAGAGAAACAACATCACTGATGAGGGCTGATTCAAACTGGACAGGCTCTCAAAGGTCCATGAATAAAGCTCAACCAAATTCACAGTTCATTTTGGCCCAGCTAAAGAGTTTGTGGGACCCGAGGCATTGGCTGCACCTCGTGGCTGGGTGCCTCCCAGTCAGAGCAGTGAGCAAGTGGCCAGGCGAGCAGACACCGGGCAGCATGGGGCCCTGAAGGCATGGAGCCCAAGGCAACTGCCAGGCCTGTTGGTCAATTTCACAATTATAGGAGTTTAAAATTCATGAATTCCATGATCTCAGCTTTTTAAATCTGAAATTTCATGGAGCTGTAATTGTAGGGATTCTGACCCAAAAAGGAGCTGTGGAGAGGGCAGTTGCCAGGTTAGCACGGGGGGAGGGTTGCAGTACTTAACTTACTTCTGCACTGCTGCTTGCGGAAGTGCTGCCTTCAAAATTGGGCAGCTGAAGAGCAGCAGCTGCTGGCCAAAGCCCAGCTCTGAAGGCAGAGTTGCCATCAGCAGCAGCATGGAAATAAGGATGGCATGGTATGGCATTGCCACCCTTACTTCTATGCTGCTATTGGGGAGGGGCTGTCTTCAGAGCTGGGTGCCCAGCTGATAGCCACTGCTCTCTGGCTGCCAGGTCTGAAGTCAGACCAGTAGTAAGCGTGACAATACCATGACCCCTTAAAATAACCTTGCAAACCTCCTGCAATTCGCTTTTGGGTCAGGAAATGCTGGTCTCTCCATGAAATCTGTTTTGTATACAGTAAATAGCACACAAAATACCAGATTGTGTGGCGGGAACCTAGATTTCATGGTCTGTAACGCATTTTTCATGGCTGTGAATTTGGTAGAGCCCTATCCATGAGGATTGCCCACCATTAAAACATCGGCTTTACACTGAATTAATTTGATTCCTCTCCTTTGAGATACATTGCATACGACTGGGGATAGCATATAGAATTTGTAAAGGTGTCACTTCAGCTCCACAGTTACAGCATGTTTTCCACCTTTTCTTCAGCATGTTTCCTTAATTACTTCTGATGAAAAATTATTCCAGCTGCAGTTGTTTTGTTTCTTAAAAAAAATGGTTTATAAAGGAAGGTGGGTTTAAAGCAGTATTTAAAGAGAGAAAATGACTGTTACATAAGTAAAATAGCTAAAAAGGGAAAATGTTTTTAGTTATTAATATGGAATTTTTAGAGCATGAAATAAATGAATCCCATCATGCATGAACCACTATGAACTACTGTACATACTTTTTTTATTCATTGCTGCATAAATGTTCTGTGACTGATTACGGTTTGTTGAGAATTTAAAACAAAAACAAGCCAAATGGTTACAGAAACAGAAAAGGAATATTTGAACCCTATTCATAAGTCCAAGGCTGATGCAATAATATTTTCAATGGTGTATAATGAAACATGGAGTATAGAAAACAAACAAACAAAAAAGCCTCATCCCTATCTTATTGTCATAGACAGAACCACACAGGAGAAAATTCACTCAGGTTATTAGGCCAGGTTGATAGGCCAGGTCCTGGAGAGCTAAGCAGGTTGGGCTCAGAAGAGGATTCCTTTGCTATGGACTGTGAGGCAACTGTAGCAAAGTTCCTTCAAAGACTATTCCCATCCAATGATCAGATTTTAACACATACTCACCATCAGGAATGAATGGAAGGATCTATTGCTACTTTTTCCACACACACCCTTCCTCCTGTTAGCTGCCACATAGGGAAGTCCACACCAATAAGTTATTTTGATTATTTTCTGTGGCTCCATCACATCCAATCCTCCCTTTATGCCTTAAGATCACATCAGCTGTCCTTCACAGGAGCTTCTGTGGCTGGTAAGGAGAGAGCTACATTTGCTCACAAAAGCAGATTAACATGGACACAATCATCAGAAGTTGCTCTTTTGGAGAGAATTACTTATTTAGATGATCAGCTCAGGCAAAATATTCCATAGCACCCAGAAACCTGACCACATAACAGAAGAAAACTTGACATAGCATTTCCCCAAGCCAGGAAAATACAACTAATAGGGCCCCAAAAGAAAAGGAAAGCTCTTCTAGCAGTAAACAGAACTGATGAGCAAAGATGATGCTGGAAAGATAGCAGAAGCAAGAGTGAGGTTTTATTTTGTTTTAACTGCTGACCTAATTACTAAAGAAACTCCTCTTCCTAAAGTGAAGAAGAGAAACATACCTTAGCTTGGTCAAGAAAGTGTGTATCTTTATAGCTGTTTTAATGTAAAAAATCCTAGTGGAAACAAGGCACAGGCAACAAACTTGCTGTATTGTATTTAACTAGCTTGGAGGGATGCCATTGTCACAAAGCGGGTTTCTGTACCAGCAAACATGCCAGATTTGTAGCTGAGGTTTGCAAGCTTTGTCAACAGAAGTAAAACAGACATCCTCAAATGAATCATATTTTAGTCTTAGTAACTGAAATAATGAGGTAGCCCTAACTAGTATGACCACATGCCATAGTTCTAGAAACAGGCAGGTTTTGCAGCATGTTCTCAAGACTAACAGAGTTGGGCCCTGTCAGACCAAGGGGAAAAACTGAAAGGATGTTATAGAGTTAAAGGCCCTTTACTAACAAATGCCCTGTCAGTAGCCCTTTCATGATTAAATCTAGGGGACTACTAACTCAGCTAATCTTAATTTCTGGGGAACTCCTTGAGGGAATGCAGACTTTCAGGTAGCTAAAGATCCAACCAATAAAGCTTTATAATTAATGCCAACACCTTGAATTGCACCTAAAAACTAATTAGCAACTGGTGCAGTTACAAGTTTGGAATCTGTGAATGCACATTAAAAAAACCAGTCAATTGAATGTGTATAACTCATTTTCAACATAGTTTTTTTAAAGCTTACAACTGATAGTATCTAATGAAAGCACAACAGTGTGTAATTTCCTGGGTGAGTCCTTAGGTGATTTAAAGGAAGCAACAGCTAACATAATGACAAAATTTAAACAATGTACCTAAGAACTGTTGTTACACTGTCTCCAAACTATCCACACATTCCCTAACATCACATCAGTCTGATTCCAGCTAAGTATTTGAAGTGGTACTGTACAAAATACAATAGGTCTCATTCTCTTCTCACTTACACCACTTTTAAACCATTGTTATGCCACTGACTTCACTGTAAGAGGAGAATCTATCCCAAGTATAGTAATGGCTTACACAATTATAATATTACAAACAGGTCTAATTAAAGGGTTCCAGCCCACTCTTTTGTGTCAAAACTTAATTTTCAAAGAAGTATATTATTATTCCTTTTTGTTCCCGTGGAGAACACAACACCTTGATCTTGTGCAATCAAAGAGGAATTTCTGTGTCTTTGAGTAAAAAGTGTTCCAATTCACCTCAGGCAGGCAGTGACTCATTGGTATACCTTGGAAAAGGCCATGTGTGAAAGAGTTCTAGGGAATAAAACTGATTATCTGCATTATTCCTGTGCCAATCTAATTGTGAATTAGTCTAAACTATATCACTTGATTCCTTTGCTGTTCCAGTGATTTTGTTATTGTAGCTGTTATGGTGGTGAGTACTATTAGGTCAGTGGAGATAGACCAGACTTGGCCATTAACACTTATAATATAGTTACACTTATGCATTTGGGAAGTTTGAGGAAACTTCAAGCAGATTTGCTTTGTTGAACACACTCAGAGTACAGCTACACAGCAGCATTATTTTGGACTTACTGACATTATTCCAAAATAACATAGCACACATCTACACTACAAGCCTTTAATTCAAAACAACGTTGAGCTGGAGGACTTCTTATTCCAACTCATGGTAACCCTCATTTCATGAGGAGTAAGGTAAGTCAAAGGAAGAACAGTCTTCCTTTGACTTCCTACTATGTAGACAACGCCAAAAGCCGAATTAAGCTATTTCGAATGAAGTTGAGTAGCTTAATTCGATTTTCGCCCTATTGTGTAGACGTACCCCCAGAGAACAATAACAGTGCTTATAATAAGCTTTTATCAGGTTGTGGTTTAGATGGATTACTGTAAAGAAAAAAAGCAAGCTTTTTAAACTAGTTATCTTCTCAACTTTAAAAGGACACTGTAGTATCTTGTCACTCATTTAGCCCCTGCATGTGGATTTAAGGCAAGCATGAACTACCATAAGGGTCAAAGGAAATGAATAGTTCAAAAGACTGAGTTCTTGTAGCCTTGAAAAGTGAGGGTTTCCTTCAGGAGCATTTAACAGTTACATCTCAATGTAAATTAGAACACTCACTTCCTACTTTCCAGGCATAGCTAACACCCAGGTGAGATATTATTGATTTTCACACAAGAGAACGGTTGCTTGCTTATTAAAGCTGGAGTAGTGCTCACTAGAGGCTGCACAAGCTTCAAGAGAAAGCAGTGATGAATGATTACCAGTTTCGGCGTGGGGATCAGTGTGTCCCTTTTCCTTACCCTGCTGTCTACCAGCCTTGGACTGCAGCAATTACAAATCACTGAATAACAAGGGGAAGTGAATTTTATGAAAAAGAGCGTAAAGTGATTAATTCTGAGGATTATTGTGGAAAGAGAAGCTCAATTGTTTACATAAAAGGAAGAATTTTACAGTATTCCATATGGGATGGTTACAATATATAAGGTTTGTAATTCATTACATTCGGAAAAATAGCTACTTTTAGAGACAGCAATATTGTTATGCCAGTGAGTGTAGCAACATTGCTATTAAGATTGAATCAGTTTACAAACTTCACTAATGTTTATATATTTGGTAAGTTCATAACATTTCTTTAATAGCTTACCTCATGAACAACTTTGAGACAAATCATTATAAATTATGGCTGGATATGCAGAATCTGTTTACAAATGTTTTGGCAGCCTTCAGTCCATGAAAATATTCAAGTGCCTTGGACTTATTTTATTGCATTATTTGCATTATAGTAGCACTGAGTTTGGAGACAAATTGTTTTAGGATATATGTGCACAGCCCTTACCTCACACTATTTATTATCTAAATTGGAAAACAAGACAAAAGAAGTAATATTATCCCCATTTTATACAATAAACGGGCTAAGAATTATTTAAAGAATGGGAAGAGAACCACATAGATATTAAGTGAGCACACAGAACATCTGTGGCACTACTGGCAAGTACACCCAGCTCTTCTCAGTATCCAGTCCAGTGTATAACCATGAGATCTCACTGTATTTGAGAGAAAGCAGATTGGAGAATCAAGTTAAGGGCTGAATTTTCAAAAGTGGTCACAGATTGTGGATGCCTCAGATTTTGTGTGCTTGAAACACCATTGGTTTGATTTCTAGAAGAACTGAGCAACTCCAGCAGACCTAAAACATCTCCAGATGAGCACTCAGACTCTGAGGCATCCAAAAACAGTGGCCTCTTTTGAAACTTTGAGTCTAGGGCAATATCACCCAAAAAATCCAGGGAAATTTTTTAAATCTTAGCTGATTTTGTGGGTCAGATCTTCATGTAGTGTAAATCAATGTAGTGGCACTGATCAGAACTGGGGGTCAGATCTTCAACTGATGTAAACTATGCTAGGTCCATTCATTCAGTGGGAATGCAACAATTTACACCAGCTGAGGAACTGGCCCTGTCTGTAAGCCACCCTTCGTGTTTATGTGTTTAAGATCCCCTCTCTCCCATTATTTAAGGTCCCTTACTGGTTGGAGATACTGAAACAAATAAACACGTGGAATAATTAAAAATAGGGATGGATGAACCAGCCTGAATACAACAATAACATGCAGCTATCACTACATTTTATTTTTTTAAATCTATGTCTTTTTTGAGATTGGACACAGTTTGATTATGTTTCTTCAATTGGGCTTTTGTGGATCTGCAAATAGCTAACTACAAATGGCAAATAGTTGAAGCAAACACCACATAAATAACAAATGTGCTGGAAATTAATCGCCCAAACCATTTAGTGAATACATACAAATTGCAAGTACTTAGAAAGAACATCTAGTTTGTTTGTGAATGATTCATTAAGTAAAAGAGAAATAAAATAAATAAGGGCTCCAGTTTACACACATTTAACAGAAGGAAATATTACCAAATGCCCAGATATACAAGGTTCTGACAGATAATTACAATTACAGCGACAATAATCTATGTTCTACTAACTTCCTCTATACCTGCCCAATTGAATGTCTAATAAATATGTAATGTATCTCTGTTGTTTTCAAAATACACACTGATTATTTAATTTACATTTTCTAATTATGGGAGTTTAATACCAATTTAAATGAAACCACAATATTTAACAAAACCTGCCAAGTCATGCAGATTAACTCTTTTCTATTAGTGGAAAACATCTGTGTGTAAGGGTTAAGTAAGCTTGTCTTCAGTACTGTGGGTGTTTACTTTTACTGTCTTAACTGCCAGGAAATGAACTTCAATTGTCAGAGACTGACAAAGAAAAGATAGTTGGTTGGTGCACACATTTCATTCTTGAATTTGTAAATATGGAATGTCCAGGTAACAGAATTGCTTGTAGTTATTGAATACATAAATAAAACAGGTAACTGTAGTATCTGTACTTAACTGTACCATTTTAATAGTCCTCAAAATTCTGTTGTCCCAGAGATTTATTTTTTTTCCCTCTTTTGAGTGATAGGCTGTTGGTGAAAAGGGGTTAAATACAGTTTCTAAATGAAAAAAAAGTGTTTTATTGTGTCAAGTGTCAGGAAGTGAGTAGAGGTGTAAAGGAAAGAGAGAGCGAGAGAATGAGATCGTTAGAGCTGATATCATGAAGTGTAACATAAATTCAGAGATGACAGTGCAGGTGAGGACTTTGAAATGCAGCCATCTCAATAATGTTGCCTATAGCTGAAAATCCCACAAGAATAAAGAAAAAAAGATAACCATGCTGCAAATATGATCTAATTATACAGTAACAGACTCTACTACATAAGAACTGATTGAAGCAAATTTTTTAAAATCCCTTTCTTATAAGCACCAAGTAAAGCACCACAGAAACCATGTAGATCTTTCAAGGTGTATCTGTCATTACGCTCCAGTAAATAACTTCCTTTTCATGCTACCTTCTGTCTTAGGGCATGTCTACACTACAAAATAATTTCGAAATAAGTAAAATCAAAATAATAACTCCCAAAATAACAATATGGAAATAGCATGTCCACACTACAGGGCACCATCGAAATAGCTCAGAATTATTTGGAAATAGCATGTCCACACTGACTGGAGCCTGCATCAGATTTAAAGCCCTGGAAGAACTCCAGAGAGGACACCAGGAGGGTGGAGACTTCCTGTGGCTGCTTGCTGAGGCTAGCTAAGATACGTGCTTACAGAGGCTCCTCTCTACAGCCTTGTCTCATATGCCATTCCTCCACTGCCTACACATTCGTGGGACACCAAACCCATGCTGTGCTCTCTGGTTGCTCTTGCGGATGTCACAGAGCTGACAACATAGAGCTGGAGCTGCTGCAAAGCAGTGCCAGGCTCACAGGCCTCATGCTGCGCCTCATGGCACAGTTCATCCACACAGCCCTCGTGTGGCTTCAGCATGACAACAACCAGCCTGAACCGGAGGACCCCTTCACCCGGTCCTGGCACTCTAAATGATCCTGCAAATGCAGCAAATGATCCTCAACCCCCTGGACACCATGGAACACTGCTTCTGGTGGCAGGAGGTCAGTTCGGACTGGTGAGACTGCATCATCATGCAGGAATGGAATGACCAGCACTGCCTCCAGAACTTCTGCATGTTGAAGGCCACCTTCCTGGAGCTGTGCGAGTGTCTTGCCCCTGCCCTTAGGTGACAGGACACCCAATTGCAACACACCATCCCCCCCGTAGAAGCACATCATCATCGCCCTATGTAAGTTCACCACTCCGGATAGCTACTGCTCTGTCAGGAACCAGTTCAGTGTGGGGAAATCCATGGTTGGGGCCATGCTCCTGCAGGTGGTTAAGACCATCAATAACATCTTGCTGCAGAGGGTCGTCACTCTGGGAACCTTTTACATCATCATGGATGGCTTTGCTGCCAGAGGCTTCCCCAGTTGTGGGGGAGGGGGACAGGGATAGACAGCACTCATATCCCCATCCTGGCTCCTGACCACTGTGCCTCCGACTATATAAACAGAAAGGGGCACTTCTCTATGGAGCTGCAAGCCCTGGTGGACCACAAGGGATGGTTCACAGACATTAACCTCAGCTGGTCAGGGAAGGCGCACGATGCCCTCATCTTCTGGAACTCCTGCCTGTTCCAGAAGATGCACACTGGCACTTTTATCCCTGACTGCACCATCAGGGTCGGGGACGTAGACATGCCAATCTGCATCCTGGGCAACACAGCCTACCTCTTGCTCCCTGGCTCATGAAGCCCTACCTGAGCAGCCTGGACCCCGCAAGGCACACTTGAATGCCAGGCTCAGCAGGTGCTGCGTGGTGGTGGAGTGTGCCTTTGGTCACCTAAAGGGGAGGTTTATGAGTCTCCTCACCTGCCTGGACAAGTGAGTGTAACATCCCCTGTGTGGTGGCAGTCTGCTCTGTGTTCCACAGCCTATGTGAGAGCAAGGGCCAGAGTTGGGGCAGAGGCTGAACAGCTGGCCAGGGCTTATGAGCAGCCGAACACCAGTGTCATATGGTAAGGCACATCAGGGGGCTACGTGCATCTGGGAGGCTTTGAGAGAGTTTCAGCCAAGGCCACCTGTAAG
Source organism: Pelochelys cantorii (assembly GCA_032595735.1). Classification (NCBI taxonomy): domain Eukaryota; kingdom Metazoa; phylum Chordata; order Testudines; family Trionychidae; genus Pelochelys; species Pelochelys cantorii. The sequence continues at coordinate 194,464,885 of CM064327.1, forward strand.
ACATTCCCCCAGGCCTCTCCACAAGTGGCCCCTGCATTCCCTCTGTGTCCTTTCCTCTCCCAACCCCCTCCCTTCTCCTGCCTTCCCTTCCCACCTTCCCTTCCACCCCTGAAGAGCAAAAAAGAAGCCTTTTAAAAAAAATCTCTCTTTATTTGGGGGATATATAACAGGGGAGGGACTGGGGAAAGAACCTGTGTGAGGGAGGAGAGAGGAGGAGGGAGAGAAGCTCAGGGATGGGGCTGAGACTCGTGCCTACCTCGGGTAGCTCGGGAGGCTTCTGCTGCCCAAGAGATGCCACTGCCACATGTTCTGGGGGCCCGGCGGCCTTTGTGGAGGCTGATATTGGGCATGTCCTGGACGGACTCAATGATGATGGGGGGGGCAGGTGACTGACTCCTCTACCAGGATGGCACCGAGCTGCTTGTAATAGCAGCAGGTGTGAGGAGCCACCCCAGAGCATCCACTTTGCTCACTGGCCTTATTGTAGGCCTGCTGCAGCTCTGTTATTTTGATGCTAATCTGTGTCTGTTCTGGGCTAAATTCTCTGCTGATGTAACTGGGTAAAACTCCCCTGTTAATGGAGCTGCACCTTTCACACCAGCAAAGAATTTCAGGCCCATACACGGGGGGGGGGGGCATGAAGGGTGCGAACGCACTCACCATGGACCCCAAGTAAGCATGCTCCAGCTAGCCGGGGGAAGGCAAAAGCAGTGCACTGTCTGAGCTTCCCTCCCCCATGCTCTGGCCAGCTGCGGGCAGGGCTGGCCCTTGCACCTGGGTGGGGGATTAGCCCCAGCTCCTGCCTTCCCCCAGCCAGCCGGAGCATGTTTACTTGGGGGACCATGGCAGGGTGCTTTGGCACCCTTGGAGTCCACATTTACAAAAAAGCACCCACTCACCCCCAGAAATTCCTGGGTACGGGCCTGAATTTGCTTCCTTATGTTAGACACACCTATGTTTCCAAGGCAAGTTTCCATCCAGGGAAATGTCTGCAGGAAGCACTCCTTTGGTTCTTTTCACACACTCTCACACTGCTTCACTGCACAGCCATCATGATACTGTAGAAGCAGGCATCTCTGGTCCCCAGGAGTCTCAGCTACAAGCATCCAACTGTGTCTTCTGCCTCAGGGCAAAATCCTCCAATCAGGATTACTCAGACAAAATGCCCATGAGCTCAAGAGGAGTTTTACCCACATAAGGATAAGATTTGACCCCAGTTGATTTGGCCCTCATCTAGTCATGCAAATAACTAAACTATAGAGTGGTCAGAGCCTAAACTGGCATAAATCAGTGTGGCTCCACTCATGCCAATAGTGCAACAGTGGTTTACAGCAACTGAAGATATGCATCTCTTTCATACCATGCAGGAGACATTATGGTACCAGGAAGTGTTCTACAGCCTTTGTGCTGCAGAGGGCCTTGTTAATTAAAAACCAAACAAACGAAAAAAGCCAAATGCACCATTCTCAGACTTCTGCCCAATTTTTTCCTCTGGTGATGATGGAAAACATGGAATAAACAATCTTTCCTCCAAGAGTTTACTTTCCAGGGTTCATTCAAGCTGCATTCTTTTTTTATTATTATTATTACGTCACAACTTCTTAGTAATTTCCTTTTTCTCTAAAATACCAATGGCTGTGCAGCATCCTGTGAAGTCTGCTTAAGTTTCAGAGTTGGGAAAGAGATGATAACAATCATTTTGGTATGACAAAGAGGGGCTACATGAAATCTGAGAGCTATCAAGAACAACCAGAAAGCATGTCAGATAAATGTAAAAGAGAAGCAAAGCACGCAAGCAAAGTCAAACAAAGAAAAAAGATTTTTCAAATGTAAACATGTATAAGCTATCAACAATTCTAAAATAAAAATCAACTTCTTAGTTTGCCAAAATAGGAGGCTACCTGTCAAGCTTCAGCAATTTATGTGCCCTTGTTGACACCAGAATGTCAACATGGGATGATGCTCTAATAATTATCATTTAACTTGCCATGCATGACTGAGTACTTCAGGATCACCTTGTTTTGTGCCACAAGCATATGCCTTACTTACCTATTCTGGGAAAACAAACAAAGAACTAAAAATACCGTGAAATACAGATTCTCTTTCTTTCTCTCTACAAATCTACCATTCTTCTTCCTTTTTGTTAGAAAACAGATTTACAGTGGTCATCCCAAAGGACTTGAAATGGGATTTTCAAAAGCACCTTAGGACTACAGTGACAAGAGGGGACATAGGCATTGCTGGGCACCCTGTTGCGAATAGTATTCACAACCCAGGCTATGTCTACCCTACAGAGGTTTTTTTCGGAAAAAGGCCGTTTTTCCGAAAAATCTTCACTTACGTCCACATTGCAATCACATTCTTCCAGGAAAAAAAACAAAAGAACAGAGGGGTTTTTCTGACATTGGTAAATCTCTTTCTACAAGGAAGAAGCCTTTTTCCAAAAGAGCTCTTTTGGAAAAAGGCACGTGTGGATGGCAAAGAGGGAGTTCTTTCGAAAGAAGAGGAAAGAGGAAAAAAGCAAAGGTGCCTTGGTGGCCACGCCGTCCATAGTAATCACAGCTTAAATGTGAGATAGCATCCATTCAGTGTGGACACTATCTTTCAAAAAAGCAGATCACTTTTTCAATGTGCTTTAGCAGTGTGGACGCTCTCTTTCAGAAGAAGGTTTTTCGGAAGATCTCTTTCGAAAAATTTTCTTCCGAAAGAAGCTTGCAGTCTAGAAGTAGTTCCAGAGTTAGGCACTTAGGCTCCTTAAAAATGCATGAGAGAATTAGGCCTGTAAGAATGAGATTCACAGAAGCCAACACTCAGGCTACATCTACACTACAGGGGTTTTGCGCAAAAATGGACGTTTCTGTGCAAAAACCCGTGGAGCATCCACATCTCAAGTGTGTTTTTGTGCAAGAAAATGTACCGTAGAATGGCAGAAGAGAGGGCTCTTTGTGATGTAGGTATACCTCTTTCTACAAGGAATAACTCCTTTTTGCGCAAGAATTCTTGTGCAAAAAGGTGTATGTGGACACTCAACAGGGGTTTCTTACACAAAAAGAGCCAATTAGGAAAAGCACAGGTGCTCTGATGGCCATTCTGTTAATGGCAATCAGAGCTTCCTTGCACAAGAGCATCCATGCAGTGTGGACACTCTCTTGCGCAAGAAGTTTTTGCAGAAGATCTCTTCCGCAAAAAGCTTCTTGTGCAAAAAGCCTGCAGTGGAGATGGAGCCTGAGTGGAGATCTGCCAGCAGGAAATGCCAACAAGAGGGCTGTTACCTAAGCCCCACCACTTAACGTGACTTAGAAGTCTCACTGCAGGCCAGAGAGAGACACTTCTCTCAACCAAGGATTCACAACCATGACCCCTCTCCTAGAGCTTGGTGCACAGGGAAGCCCAGAAATTTCTCCACACACACACACACACACACACCCCAAAAGCCCCTCAACCAATAGTTTATAAAGCTACTATCAGCCATTATAACGACTATCAATCATTTCTTTAAAAAAAAAAACCTACAACTAATGCCCAGCAGTTACAATAGTCACCTAAGAGGTAGGAAAGCTGGGTCTTAGTCCTTGCTCTGAGTCCTACAGAGAGGGATTTGAAATTGGGTCTCTCACATCTCAAGTACTCAGAGCATTCCTGCTGAATCAGAGAAAAGAAGAACAGAATCACTTTGTTTATGAATCCTGCCAGAGCTTAGACATGATCGAGGTGCTAAACTGCTCGGTGGTGGTTGTCTTCATGCCTGCCAGCTGAAACGTAGGTGCCATTATTTATGGAAATTTGTGTGCTCATGGAATTGAGGTGCCTACAGGATTATGTAGCTGCTGAGGAGGGGAGTTGTGAATGGCAGTAGCACATATATTTTGGACTTAAGCACCTAAGGGAGCACTTGGGCTCTTAAACTCCCTGGCTACGTCTACATTGGCATGATCTTGCGCAAATACTCTTTAACGCAAGAGAGCGTCTACACTGGCATGTGCCTTTGCGCAAGAGATGTGCTTTTGCACAAAAGCATCCGTGCCAGTGTAGACACTCTCTTGCGCAAGAAAGCTCCGATGGCCATTTTAACCATAGGGCTTTCTTGCGCAAGAAATTCATGTTGCCTGTCTACACTGGCCTCTTGCACAAGAACAGTTGCGCAAGAGGGCTTATTCCTGAGCGGGAGCATCATAGTTCTTGTGCAAGAAGCACTGATTTCACACATTAGAACGTCAGTGTTCTTGCGCAAGAATTCCCCGCCAGTGTAGGCAGGCAGCATGTTTTTGCGCAAAAGCAGCTGCTTTTGCGCAAAATCATGCCAATGTAGACGTATCCCCTTTGTGAATCTAGCAGAAGTGCTCAGATGTACCAGGTTCAATAGGACCTGTGCTCCTATATCACTTGGTTGCTTTTGAAAATCCTACCCTCTGTCATTGGTGCCAGTTTAAATCTGTATGCATTCCTCCCCTTCCCTGCCCATTGAACATACAAGATAATCCCAGAAGATCATACATGTCCCTTGAAAGGTTACCAAATATTTATAATTATGACAAGTTTTCATACAAGCTCTATATCTGACTAATGAAAATATCAGTATATAACCTGAATTAGGGAAAAGTCTGAGTGGGAAAGGTCAATCAAAATTTAAAGTCATCAGCAAAACTAAAATCCTTGATTGAAAAGATGCCCACTTTCCCTGCAGGCATGACATATCCAGATAACCATTATCCAAGAGGCACATGAATCCTCCTCATTCACACAAGGATTTTTTATATTCAGATACACTAAAACAACAGCTATCAAACTGTTAGCTGAGGAGAAGAACCCTGAGACAACACAAGGGGGCTGGTTCTCTGCATTTTCTCACGTATAAAAGTACATTTGATATATGTATGATTGCATAGGACTAGCTTGTGTTTAGCTGCATGGAACTGATATTATTGATTGTTACATCAATGGGACATGTGACAACTTTAGACTGCTCCTTTTCTGGAAATCTGCAAAATAAACAAGTCCGTGAATGTAAAACGTATCCAAACACTTGTTACATGTGAGTGTGGAATAAATGCCTAGCTATGTTGCTATATAAATAAAGTGAGTGATCAATGGATAGACAGACAGTTAACAAACTATCCAATTTTTAAAGAGAAATAGATCGCATAATTCAGTCAGATGACTGCCTAATACATGCAGTTCAAATTCACTTCTTAAAAATACTTGAAATGTGATAGATTGGTGAATACCAGAAAAGAAATTAACAAGTTATAAGAAATAGTCTTTTCTCATGCAATGACTTGTTCAGCAATTCCTCCTTAGAGAGAATTAGCCTGCATCAAGAATGCCAGTAGTTGCAGTATATGGGGGAAGGAGAGGAACTCCACAACTACATTATTTGTTTTCCTCTAGACTGGTTGTTTATTGTTTGTACTTAAGCAACAGCACTGTAGCATTGTTTTAGGAATTAATCTATCAAAGCTAGCTTCTGAGAAAGAAATCAGCTCAAGTTTATGTAAATATTAGACCAGCTGCATGGCAAGTTCCTTCAGATGGTGTATCTATGCTCTTGGAATATGAGGTCACTGTTTCTGTGGTAATATATGCACTTTAATATCTTTTGAAGGGGCAAAAGTTATTTTGCTTTGTACACCTCCACAAGAGATGTCCTGCTCCACCTCAAAATGAATCATTTAGAAGCTATCTTTTCTTTTGCATCTGGATTGAAATGAAATAAACTTGGCAGGGGATTTGCTAAACTCTAAGATTTATGTGAGAAAAACCATCATTGCGCCACAGAAATCTAGGGTAAATGCCAAAGAACTTGTATGTGAAATTTAGACTATGGGTAAAAGAAGGCAGGATGGAACAAGGGGAGAGGTAATTCTTGATTTACTCTTAAGTGGAGTGCAGGATCTGGTCCAAAGGGTAAATATAACAGGACCGTTTGGAAATAGTGAACATAATGTAATAAAATTTAATACCCCTTTGGTGGGAAAAACACCTCAGCAGCCCAACACTGTGCCATTTAATTTCAGAAAGGAGAACTACACAAAAATGAAGAGATTAGTTAAACAGAAATTAAAAGGTAGAGTGACAAAAGTAAAATCTCTGCAAGCTGCATGGAAACATTTTAAATACACCATCATAGATATACATCCCAACTTAAATGTATATCCCAAATTTAAAAAACACACAGTAAGAGAACCAAAAAAGTGCCACTGTGGCTTAACAACCAAGTAAAACAAGCAGTCAGAAATAAAAAGGCATTGTTTAAAAGGTGGAAGTTAAATCCTAGTGCGTAAAATAGAAAAGAGCATAAATTCTGTTAATTTAAGTGTAAAAATATAATAAAAGCCAAAAAGGAGTTTGAAGAACAGTTAGCCAAAAACTCAAAAAGTAATAGCAAAATGTTTTTAAGTACATCAGAAGCAGGAAGCTTGCTAAACAGCCAGTGGGACCACTGGACGATCGAGATGCTAAACAAGCACTCAAAGAAGATAAGGTCATAGCAGAGAAACTAAATAAATTCTTTGCTTTGGTCTTCATGGCTGAGGTAGTTAGGCCATTCTTTTTAGGTGACAAATCTGAGGAATTGTCCCAGATTGAGGTGTCATTAGAGGAGGTTTTAGAACAAATTGGTAAACTTAACAGTAACAAGTCACCAGGACCAGATGGCATTCACCCAAGAGTTCTGAACGAACAAAAATGTGAAATTGCGGAATTATTAACTGTGGTTTGTAACCTATCCTTTAAATCAGTTCCTGTAACTAATGACTGGAAGATAGCTAATGTGACACCAATATTTAAAAAGGGATCTAGAGGTGATCCTGGCAATTACAGACCGATAAGTCTAACATCAGTACCAGGCAAATTAGTTGAAACTATAGTAAAGAATGATGGGGACTAATTTAGCTACAACTACTCAATAGAGAGACCGTGGAGTCATTGTGGATAGTTCTCTGAAAACATCCACACAGGTTACAGCTATACTGCGGGGGGGTTTCAGGATACCGGAGATATCCCGAAAAAACTCCGCCACGTCCAGGGAACATGTTTACTCTTCTGCTTTTTTTTGCGGAAGAGCAAACGTGATCGTTCAGAAGCCACTGTATTCTTCATTCCATGAGACAGAAGGGGGCTTTCGAAAAAGGGTTTTTTCCCAAAATTTGGCCCAGTCTAGACGGGACAAATTTCAGAAAACCTTCTTCCGACAAAAGTATCGGGAAAAGATACGCAAAATGTGGAGCGCATTTTGTGTATCTTTTCCCAATAGATCCTCGCAGTCCAGATGTACCCTCTCTGTGCAGTGTCAGTCAAAAAAGCAAACAGAGTGTTAGAAATCATTAATAAAGAGATGCAGAATAAGACAGAGAATATCTTATTGCCTGTCTATAAAACTATGGTATGCCCACATCTTGAATACTGCGTACAGATGTGGTTGCCTCATCTCAAAAAAGTTATGTTGGCATTGGAAAAGGTTCAGAAAAGGGCAACCAACATGATTAGGGGTTTGGAATGGGTCCCATATGAAGAAAGATTAAAAAGACTGGGACTTTTCAGCTTAGAAAAGAGGATACTAAGGCGGGATATGATAGAGGTCTATAAAATCATGACCGGTGTGGAAAAAGCAAATAAGGAAAAGTTATTTGATTGTTCCCACAACATTAGAACTAGGGGTCACCAAATGAAACTAATAGGTAGCAAGTTTAAAACAAACAAAAGGAAGTTTTTCTTCACACAGTGCATGATTGGTCCATGGAATTCCTTGCCAAAGGAAGTTGTAAAGACCAGGATATTAACAGGATTCAAGAAAGAGCTAAATATGAATACAGATATATCTATAGCCTAGAACTGGAAAGAACCCTCAAAGATCATCGAATCCAGTCCCCTGCCTTCACAGCAGGACCAAGTACCATCCCTGACAGATTTGTTCCAGATCCCTAAATGGCCTCCTCAAGGATTGAGCTCATAACTCTGGGTTTAGTAGGCCAATGTTCATACCACTGAGCTATCCCTCTCCCCACCTCACTGCAAAAAAAAAAAAAAAAAAAAAAAAAAAAAGAACTCAATAAGTTCATGGAGGTTAGGTCCATCAATGGCTATTAGCCAGGATGGGTAGGAATGATGTCCCTAGCCTCTGTCAGAGGTTGGGACTACGTCTAGACTGCAGGTTTCTTTCAGAAGCAGCTTTTCTGGTAGAGATCTTCCAAAAAAACTTCTTCCAAAAGAGAGCGTTCACACAGCAAAAGTACATGGAAAAAGCAACCTGCTTTTTTTCAAAAGATAGCGTCCACACTGAATGGACGCTATCTTGCATTTAAGCTGTGATTACTATGGACGGAGCGGCCACCAAGGCACCTGTGCTTTTTTCTCTTTCCTCTTCTTTCGAAAGACCTCCCTCTTCCCCATCCACACATGTCTTTTTCTGAAAAAGCTCTTTTGGAAAAAGGCTTCTTCCTCATAGAAAGAGGTTTACCAATGTCGGGAAACCCCCTCTGTTCTTAAGACTCTTCATTTTGAATTCTGCTCCCAGATGAAGAGCAATACTTACTTTAAGACCCTATTTTTAAGAACTGTTCGTTTTCATTTTCATTTTTGAGAGACTAAGAAAGGATTTTTAATCCCAACAGCAGCTTTTATTAATGAAGGTTCTTGTAATCTCTTTCCATGCTGCAGGTAAGGTGTCCATAACTCTAAAATGAAATAATACCTAAAATACAACTTTATCATTTTCTTCATAGTTCAAAGTTATTTGAAAAAGATGTATCACTTTTTACAAATATTTACTTTCCTGTAACTGAAGGCGCTTCAAATTATGTGTGATGGATTTGAACTCTTGTCTTTTGTACTCATCTTTGAATCTTACTCTTGCTCAGTTTCAGAATGCAAAATAAATCCCTTCCCCAATAAGACCCAACATGTATTTTTAAAGAGAAAGACCTGAATTCTACCTATAAAATTTGATTATGCGCTGATTAAAAAGGAGAAAAAAAGCTGTATTCACAGGCTCATTACAGGCACAAAAAGGGGATGCTTATAGAGACCATAGAGAATTTAAAAGATTTATTTATGATGTATTACTGTAATTTTTAATTTAGACATGCAAATTTTTTAATTTGCACTGACTGCTTTGCCTTAATGGTTTTGATTAATACTTGGAGGTAGTGTTTGTGAAAGAGATTTATACTGTGATTCATCTGCAAAATAATCAAATCATTACCAGCTAATGACAAAGCTGTGAAAAATGATATAGATATTGTGTAACTCCAAGCTATTGCAGCACACGTGACAGCAGCCGATCCTTCCAGCAAACGTGGACTTGTGTTAATAACTGCTGGGAAGTTCACTCTAGGTCCACTCTAATTTAGCAACAAAAAACATTGATCTTAATAAAACTGTCTGATAAAAGCAGCAGTGATTAACATCCCTGAACTCTCTATTCTACTGAACATGCCAAGGATCTGGTGGTTTTTTGTTAAGTTTTTGCTTTGTTTTGCAGGATTGTCTGTTCTCCTTCCTTCCCCAGAAATGTAATTCTACGGCACTTCCTGCTTATCTCTGTTTCTCACCTTAGTCCTTATCGAGCACAAGGTCTGGTGATAAAGCAACATCAAAATAAACAGATGATGCCCATGGCTTTTATCGTTTTAGAATAACCCTGTGGCCTGTAGCTTTTTATGAATTTTGCAATTAAATCTTCCTTGTTTTTCAGTCTGAATTTCTCCCTTCATTTTTTTCTCTTCTGGAAAATGTTTCACCACTGGCTTTGTGAGCAGGTAACTGAGATAAGTATATACAACCCTTCTGCAGCATGCATGTGTAACCTATCCACCTAAGCTATGTCTACACTGCAGACTTCTTGCGCAAGAACTTTTTGCGCAAGAGTTCTTTTGTGCTTTTGCGCAAGAGGTGTGCTTTTGCGCAAGAATATCCATGGCAGTGTGGACGCTCTCTTGCACAAGAAAGCTCTGATGGCCTGTTGCCCGTTCACACATGCCTTTTTGCACAAGAGCTCTTTACACAAAAAGGCTTATTTCTTGTAGAAAGAGGAATAACTCTTGAGCAAAAAGCCCTGTGTTCTTATTATTTACTGTACTTTTTCTTGCGCAAGAACACAGTTATAGTGTGGACGCTCTGCAAGTTTTGAGCAAAAAAGGCTGTTTTTGCGCAAAAACTCTACGAGTTTTCTTGGCAAAAAATATGCTAATGAGGGACTAATTTGCATGAGTCATGATATCATTTGCATATTTTCTGCCGATCCATTTTTGCACTAGGTTTTTGTGCAAAAACCCCTTTTCCCACAAGATTAGTAAACCTTCTTTTTTGGGGCATAAGGATCTTGCGGGAAAAGGAGTTTCTGCGCAAAAAGAAAACGTCCACACTGCTTGTTTTTGCACAAAAACCCTAGCGCAGAAACGGATCAGCAGAAAATATGCAAATGAGATTGTGACTCATGCAAATTAGTCTCTCATTAGCATATTTTTTTGCCGAGAAAACTCGTAGTATAGACGTAGCCCTAGTGTGGTTCACTGTGCCATGCAGTGGCACTTAGACCACTTACAACAAGAGATAAGAACAAGGGAGCTCTACAGCATAAGCTGAGAGCCTGCTGACTTTATAGCACAAGCTGGAAAGGTTCATAAACTAAGCTCCAGCAGCACCACGTTCAAATCTTTCTGGCAACTGATTTTTCTAAAGGACATTGTAATTCAAGTCTGCTGTCTTCCCTTCCCAAACAGCCTGCAAGATCCATTCTCTGCTTCTGGTTTAAAAACAGTAGTTTGTTTCCTTGCAAAAGTCTCCTTTAAAAAAAACCCCTCACTCTCTGCTATAATGATTCAACCATTACTAAAAATATGTTTAAATTTGTGCTACTTAGCATATCTAGATGAATTCCAGTCTGTTGGGAATGAACCCAATTAGACCCAGGTCAGTGGGTCTCTAAGGCCTGGTCTACACTAAGAGGGAAAGTCGACTTAAGATATGCAACTCCAGCTTTGTTAACTATGTAGCTGGAGTCAAAGTATCTTAAATCGCGTTCTGGTGCCATCCACTCAGCGGGAGTTCGACAGGAGCACATGCTCCCATTGACTTCCTTTACTCCTCGTGAGGAGCAGGACTACCAGCACCAACAAGTGAGCCCTCTCAGTTCAAATTATCAGGTCTTCACTTGATCCGCTAATTCGAATGCCAGAAGATCGACTGTAACAGCGTCAATCTTCTCTGTAGTATAGATCAGTGGTTCCCAACCTTTTTTATACCATGGACCAGCAAACCCATTCAAAAACTTGTGGCAGCAAATAATGAATATGCAAATAAAATGTTACCGGTCTGCCAAAAGCCCCGGCCCACAGAGCTGCCCCAAACGACTGGCTTCAGCTCCACGTGGCAGGTGGCTGCTGCAGCTGAACAACTGGCTGTTTGTGGTGGCTCAGGGGGCTGTTTGTCGTACCTCCCAGTACCAGCCCTAACTTCTAGAGCCCTCCAACCCTCCACTACCCCCCAGCACCAGCTACTGACCCCACAATCCCCTGCACCCAATCCCCTCAGTGCCAGACTCCCACCCTTAAAGCCCCTCAGTGCCAGCCCCTGCCCCTTAGAGCCCACCACCACTAGACCACCCCCCCAGTGCCAGCCTCCTGTTTCCAGAGCCCTAGGCAGCCAAACCCCCAAGTGCCAGTCCCCAATATTAGCCCCATCCACAGAGCCTCCCAGCACTAGCCCTGCCCCCAGAGCCTCCCAATGCCTGCCCCGCCCCTCTCACCTATCCCTGTGCTGCCTCCCAGCTGCCAACTGAGTGCTGCTGCCCGGGTTGTGGCTGCTGTATAACTGCTGGGCCAGGCTCCTTGCGGCCCTCCCACTGCACAGAGAACCGCTCTTCTGCGTCCAGAAGGAGACCCCACTCCTGCTCGGCGCTGGTTGGCTGAGAGACAGGGCAGGACATGCCTCTCCCAACTGCTCTGTCATGAAGGGAGGCACTGGGTGGTGTACCCCAGTCCCAGGCCCTGGATCCGCTACAGCCCGGCAGCCAGAGGCTCATAGCCCGACACCAGGCCGAGGACTGGCAATTGGGACCCACGTGTAGACAGGCCCTAAAGGTGTGACACTGCAATAAAACACCTGCAGATGGATCACATCAGCGGACTCGAGCTTGCAGGGCTTGGACTGCAGAACTGTAAAACTGAAGTGTAAATCCTTGGATTGGAGCCCAACTTCAACTGCCCACATTGCAATTTTATAACTCAGCAGCCCAAGCCCAGCCATCATGCATCAGCTGACATAGGCCAGCCACAATGTTTTACTACAGTGTAGACAAGCTCTGAGGCCCACTTTCAGGTGCAGACTGTGTCTGACACCCTCCACTGGGATGTGGGGCTCCACAACTCAGCTATCTTAAACCCACCAAACAGTGCCTCAGCCCTACCGAGCTCCCAAATGCTTCCACACGTTCCCTCCAAGTTCCACCTCACCAGGCTTCTTACTGTTTAACAGGCATGGGCATAAAGAACTGGCTTGGACTGATAAGATGAGAAACTTGCTGAGGGGAGCAGTCTGCAATGGGAAGGATATGAGCAGCAGAGTGTTAAAAAGATTAGTATTAAAATTGCTTGGGTTTGTTATCCATAAATGTAGCAGTGATGTAATGGGAGTTATCTTGCCAGATGTCTATATGGTGTTAGGCATTGCTATGGTTGTAGAACCATTTGGAATATAATCCTTGCTCTTTAGAAATTCTTGGGAGTCTAAAACTAGTAGGTCCATGGTGATGTTGCTCTCTCCCAATTACAGTTAGGGTGATCACGTGTCCTGTATTTTAAAGGACATCTCTTATTTGGGGCCTATGCCTTGATCCAGCAAAGCACCCAGAAATGTGAACAGGTTCAAGTACATGAGTCAGCCTGTTGACTTCAAATACACACTTTGATGGAGCAGGGCCTAATGACGTGCTACCATGATTAGTTACTAAAGAGCACTGCTCCACTTGAAAAAATGCAGAGATGCCTAGAGATCCAGATTCTCAGTACCTACCAGGGGCTAATTAAGGTGGGCCTGAGCATTAGCCTTCTTTCACGTGGCTGCTCTGCAGCACAAAGAAACTCCTGCAGTCAAGTTCAGCTACACCAAGTGCATACTGGAGCTTGCTCCTTTGTGAGCTCTGATCCAAGGCCAATTGACAACAGGGGAATCCTTTCCACTGACATCAGCAGATTCTGGATCAGGCCACTAGTTCCTTATTCAGAAAATGGACAGTGCTTAATGTACAAAGCCCCGTGGCTGCTGCAGCCAGTCTTTATGGGACCCATGGGCAATATCCTCTGCATTTAACCCTTTCTATGGAGAATTGCAAATTGATAGTTACAACCTATCTTAATGAACCATACAATTAATGTAATGAACATCTTTGCCATAGTAGTTTCTACTATGGATTATACCTCAAGAAAGAGGAATTCATCCTCAGAGGCACATTGCCAGGGCCCAGCTTTTGGATATGAGCAAGGTACAGCACTTTTTCCTAATGGTGCAGGGGTTATCACTCTGTAGGGGTTACCTGTAAAGACTCCTTGGGGTTTTCCTAAAGTAGTTTGCTTTCTTCTCCCAGAGGCAGGCACTTTCACAATCTACCCTTAATACAATAACTTAGCTTGTCATTCTTGACCTATTTCTTACAAGATTTAGGCCTTTTATGTACTAAACTCTACTCATGCCATATTAGGTAAGTCTTGAGCCTGTCAGTCTTGACCCTGAAATATTAAAACAGGAGGCTAACTGGACTAGTGAGAGAGTTTCTTGTATAAAATTAATTTGATGAAGATATTATATACATTAAAAAATAAACAGAACACTTCAGTCCTTAGAAAACAACTGTGCAACACACCAGTTGCACGTGACTCATTTTTAGTTGCTTTGGTCCACCTACTAATGAGCAAAACCCTGAGACAAGCTAAGTATCTCTCCTCTCATTGAAGTCAGTGGGAGTTGCAGGTGCATAGCAGATTCCAGTAGGGCAAAGATTTATAAAGACACACGTGAACGCAAGGGACCCAGTTAGTCTTAAGTGTGTCTGCTTTCACTTGACCACATAAATATGTTCCCCCATCAACACAGGATGTTTTCCCACCAGTCACTGCACACTTCCATATCAGAGTGCAAAAAGTGCACTCAATTCAATCAAATTGCAAACTTAAAGTTAATACAAACAGCATTATATGCCAGCTATGAAATATAAGCAGGCAGGGTATTTTGTCATTTACACTTGTAGTTGTGCAAAATTCAGTGGTTTCAACCTACATGAGTTTAAATGGTTTGGTTTGACTGGTTTGGTTCACATGGTTTCCTGATCCCCTTCTGGGTTTGTGAGAATCCAAAATTCAACATGAAACTTACTTAGATAAATCTGTCACGTTTTCCTCCAATCCATTGTGAAACTGGTGAGTTACACATGATTCACTATGAAAGTGGCCAGTTCTGAACTGTGAAACTCTTTAATTAACTGACTGATTTGGGGTAAAACTTTAGTTGGAACTCAAAGACAGAAACAAAAAAAACATTCCAGGAAAAGTTCATGCATGTCATTAGTAGTTTTCTAGCAGGTATGAATCCATACGGTTCCATTTTAAAATGTAAATGGGGAAAAATATGTATGTGGAATTTTTTTAAAAGCAGATTTTACTTGCAAGCCCCCTTTCCTCTCTGGAAATGCATGACTAATGTGGCTCTAGCTTCAAACATGCTAAAGTATTTATATGGCCCTAATCAATGTATATCACAACCACTAGTAGACCTTATCCTCAAAACTCCCCTGCAAGATAAGGAAATATCATCCACATTTTACAGACCAGGAGAGGTGGAAGTTCCCTCAAACTGGAGGGGGGCACCTGGGCCTGAACCATGGCCCCCCTTATCCTGCGGCTCCACCCCCACATTACTTCTTGTCCCCGAGGCCCCACTTCCACACTGCCCCTTATCACCAGGCTCCCACCCTTGCTCCGCCCTGTCTCCATGAGGCACTGCTCTTACACCATCTCTTTTCCCCAAGCTTCCACCATAGCACTGCCCCCATGGCTTGAGGCCCCACCCTTGTGCCATCTCTTGCCCCAAGGTCCTGCCTCTACCCTTCTTCCCTCACAACTTGCTCCTTTCTGCCTCTTCTCCCCATCGTTCACCCTTACAGCCAGTAAAAAGTGAAGGAGCCATGGCTCCCCACTCACTGCCTCCCTGCCATTCCGCACCTCTGCTGATGGGGAACTAAGGCATAAAATAGATTAAGAGGCTTAATCACACAGGAAGTCTGTGGCTGAGCCAGAAATCTTCTGCACTCTCCTCCAAGAAGGCCTTGCAGTCAAGTCCACGATCCCTTACTGAAACCCTTCTGAATTAAACTACAAAGCTTGTGTTGACATGTGCTTTGTACTGCTCCCGCAAGCGTGATGAAATCCCTGATTCAGCTAAGCAATTCAGTGGGACTTATGCACATGTTTGATTGCTTTCCTGAATTATAACTATAGTGCTTGCCCATATGAGCACAGGAGTACAGCAATGCATTTTAAAACCAGAAATCTATAAAAAGCTGAAATTAGACAATCCCAAAAGGTCACCAACTCTCTAAAGTTGACAGTTCAGCCATACTGTTGAATGGGGTGTGGGGCCCACCCAAAATCAAATTATCTTTCAATTGCACTCAGGACCTTTGAGCTAAAACATGATAATACTGTTACCGCTTTTGAGCAGAGCAGTTAGTCAAAACTTAGGAATTTGCAGATTGTTCCAGTTCTCAGGAGAAATTAAGGCTAGCATAAGGTGTTTCTTTGATGAACTCCTGTTTATTTACAAAGGATATTTTGGCAGCTGGGGGAAATGCTTGGGAAAGGACAGAGAGTAGAGATTGTCTGGTGGGCAGGGACCTCAGAGGAGGGCTGGAGTGGGGCTGGAAAGAGGTAAAGAGATGGCAAGCCCCTGGGGGTGGGGGGAGGAGTTTATGAGTGAAATGGTGGTGGAGCACCACCCCTCAGGAAAAAATTAAAGTCAGCACCTTCAATTCCAGGCCCTTTTCCAGTCAGCACTTAGCCCAAAAGCTTCCTCTGTTAGTTTTTTCTTAAGGTCATATTTAAAGTAATTGTTATACTATGCTGTTGGCTTTTTCTGTTCCTGCTTCTCTCACACAGGCAAATGTGACTCAAGCTAGGTCTTCTCTACACCTTTTTCTGATTTTTTTTTCAGAAGAGGCTTTTCCAAAATTTGGACCATCTACACTGGGCCAAATTTTGGAAAATCCCCCTTTCAGAAGATCCCTTCTTCCTCGTAGAACGAGGAAGATAGGGCTTTGGAAAGAGCGTATTTGCTCTTCCGCAAAAAAAAGCGGAAGAGCAAACGTGTTTCCTGGACATGGCAGAGTTTTTCCAGGATACTGGAGGTATCCCTAAAAGACCATGCAGTCTAGTCATACCCACGGCCTGTCAATGCCCTAGTTCCTATATTTGCCATATGAAACCCTGGAAACACCGTGGCCCACATGGCATGGCTTCTGCTCAACTTTGCATGCTGGTCTGTGATTTGAATACTGGCCTCCATTAAATAGTTTCAGGTACTTCTAACAAAGGTTCATGTAAGTGCTCCTCCTTTTAACCTGAATGGAAATGTGATTGTTATGCCCACCAGAGTCAGTGAAGTTTATCCCTACTTTTACCAATACTAAGTACCTCTCTATATGTAGACTGGTATTAGAACTGTTTGAAAATTCTAAAATTTTTCCAAAACCCAGTTTATAGAATGGATATCATTTTTCAAAAAAATCAAAATTTAGAACATTTATTTATCCAAATATTTATTTTTGTCATGTCATATTTTTTTCTGCATTTTTGACTAGCTCTATCTGGCATGTCATATGAGCAGGAATTCCTATACCCCATTTAGGGATTTATTTTTATTTTATCCTGACATCAGACCGGAATGAAACTACAGTTATGAACCAGTGCAAAAACAGGAATAAAAATCTTTAAAATGGCGACAAAAATCAGTAGAAGACAACTTTCAGTGTTGTAGTGAAATCCTGGCCTCAGTGAAGTCGATCGCAAATATCACTTTCTTTAGTGCCAAAAGGTTTTCCCCTTTGATATTTATGATCTTCCCTGAATAGTTCTCATGTCATTTGTGCCATTTACGACAAGGTCTGAGCTGAGAAAAAAGGCACGGGGCAAAGTATCAGTTAAAGTAATACTAACAGACTTACCTGATGTCTTCCCTGCATTTGCATTTGTTGGAAATGTATAAAGATATTTTTGTGAGAAAAGAAGGTATGAAACCTATAGAAAACTGCCTCTGTTTCCTTTTATGCTGACTCAATTTTATTTTCTGGGAATAACAGCAAAAAAGTGAACAACTGGGGAGGAGGAATAATAAAATTACTCATTGTGGTTTTATTTATTGCCAAAGCAACACACAAGAAACTGGTGTCAATCAAATCTTAATAACTGTTGCTAGGAGAATAAATTAAGAGAAGCTTAAAACAATTCAGCACAGAGGATGTTCCCCCTGGTGTGGACACATGCTCAGTGGAATCCACCTGGCTTCATCAGATTTGGCTATCTTCCATATTGCCATCAGGGAGTCATACATATCTGAGTTTCTGCTGTGTTAGTTGAGGCAGTGGAGGTGGGGTGGAAGGTCAGAGACTGAGTGGGCTCATGAATCATGACTAAATATTCTCAACAAGTGCCAGCTTTTAAAAGCTTGCACAGTCTCTACAGCCAACACCCAGAGTGACAGAGTCTTTACTAAACACATCCCCATGGAATGTTTGTGCTGTATATTTTTAATGTTTATGCATCTCTGTTTCACCTTCCTCCTGCAAGCATAGTCATAAATTGAAGAGAGACCCTGAGATTTATTTTTAAGAATGCAAACAGTTTGAATACAATAGGAGATATACTCCTAACATGGGGGGGTGGAGGGAAATTTTCAATATTTTTTATTATTCTCTTCCCCAGGTTCTGAGTATTTCCCAGATATAAATCAACCTCCCCATCAAAGCTCTTTAGTCTATGGTTATATTTAACCTTAGAAGTCAATGGGATTACACATATGTCTGAAGTTGTGCATGTACTTATCTGTTTTGCGGGACTGGCACCTATAAGAATCCCATTTATGGAAATATCAAGATATTCAAGAAGTGATCAGTAAGTTAAAATCTTTAAAATTAATATTAAAATGAAGGTGCTGAGCTATCTTTACAACATGACAAGGCCTTCAGATAGCATTCTCTGTCCAACTGACAAAAATAAAGAGGATTCCTGCAAGGCACATAAGATTGAGTCATTTCATTTTTAACTTCAAGTTCGCAAAAAATCAACTTTCTTCCCCATTACAAAGGGAAAAGTGATTATTTCACTCCAAATAGTAGATAAATATGCTTATATTTTACAAATGTGCTTGCTGCAAAATGTGCAATCTATAAGTACAGCAGAGATTGAAGGACTTACTGCTTAAAGACACAAAAAGGGCATGTAATAGGATTTTGGCATCTGCCCAGCCAGCTTTGAGACAAATTCAGAGATGAATGAGAGATCCTTTTTGAAGTATATTTGTCCAAGGTCTCATTCACAAATAGATAGAACCAACACATTTCTGCATGATCAGGGTCAATGGACTAGTGCATTAATTCGAGAAGAAAACCCATCTGCAATTTTCCTATACACAGTTATATGAGGCCACAACAGCAAAGCTGTCAGCATGACGGTTAGGGGTTTCTGCCAAGGAGCCAGATGCTAGTGTCAGCAGAACGTGTTCCGCAGCTTGGTATCTGGGCTTTCTTTTTGCCCTGCAAGAAGGAAAAAAAGGGGAGTGATAAGATATGCCCAAATGAATAAAATTACATGAAATTCCCACCCCAGCAGACATGAATCACTGTAGACAAAGAAATAGCGTGCAATTTGTTTTATTATGATTATTACCGAAGAAATTGCTCTCCCAATCAATAAACGCTCTAAATCTTGTGGAGGTGCAACATTTCACTGATAACTGAGCAGCAGAAAATGATGTACTAAGTTGCTCTTTCTCTGCCTAACTAATGAGTCAGGGAAACTGGAAAATATATGGGGCAAAAGGTTAAGGACCAAATTAAGGCCTAGAGGTAGGAGGACCTCCAGAAGAATACTGTGTGTTGGACTGGGGAACACAGTCTCATACTACACCTTTAAATGAAGGTATGGCAGCCTGAAGCCCCTTTGCAGATGGTACTGAGTGGACAAGAGGCTGAGACCATGGCCACAGCACCACCCATTTTAGACACACTCCCTTTCAACTGACAACCAATTAAGTCTAGTATTTGTATCTTGGTCCTTTTCTTGAGCCTATCCCTGCAGAATATTAGTGACTAACGTTTCTTCAAGGGAGCACCTTCTCAGTTTTCTGTCTTTAGTGTCTGATTCTCTGTCATGAGTCTGACAGGTTTATTGCTGCACTGGAACAAAGCTGATTACATATTGGTCCAATCTCATGGAGAATTTTAAAGATAAGGACTAAATCCTTGAATTTCACTGGGTGTTCCATGAGGATCTGGGGAAGAGACTGAAATGCTGGGCTGATGTTCTCTCAGATTATCTGCCGTGCTGAGTAATCAGGCCACTGTGTTCTGAATTAATTGTAGCCTTTTTAAGGGAGGATCATTTCAGTTTGGGTTAAAACGGTAAGTGGTACTAACTATTCCTTATCATCCTAAGTGTAGTCAGACAAATTATATCCTCTTCATACTCCGGTCTATTGAAGTAGATGGAACTGATTTTTTCCTTCACCTAGAACAAGCCACAGTTTGAATCTAAAAGTACATGACAGATCTCTTATTTACTAACTAGAAAAGAAATCAGAAAAAAAGGAAGGTTGAAATAACTACACAAGGCATTTTCCTTACTGTTGTATGTCAGTGATAGAAATTTCTCCTATTACTATCTTGAGGCACATGCTATTTGAATAGAGACCACTGGAATAGTCTAAGCAAGCCTTGGTGCAGATTTTTATGAAGAAATGCCTAAAAATATTGCTCACTCCCTATGTTGGAAAAAAATATATATTGGTAAGATACAATGTGATTGCTGAAGAATACAGCCAGTCCCCGAGTTGTGAACGGTCGAGTTACGACCATTCGCATTTGATCAGCCAGTTGTTGAGAAACAAATAGACTTGCACGATCAACATCTGACGAAGGCTGCTATCCCTGCCATTCACTTTGAGAAGAACCATGCAGCTGCTGACTGACCAAAGGGAAGTGCAGTGAATTGGTAGTGACATTGACTCACTACCAACCTGAGGAATCTCCTGTGTATGAGGAAGATGGAAATAAGCATCTTTTAAATCGAGGACAGTGTGCCAGTCTCCTGTATCCAGGGAGGGAATGATGGAGGCCAGGAAAACTATGAGAAACCTCAGTTTCTTGAGATATTTCTAGAGGCATTGTATGTTCAGGATGGTCCTTAGACCCCCCTCCTTTGGCCTTGCGGATTAGGAAATAAGAAGAGTCCAAACTATTAAAGAAGCATTGTAAGAGCAAGAAGGATCATTTTAGGTGACCATTATGGCAGTAAGAAAGAAATGAGAGGTTCTAGGCCCAGAAGCTTCCCTTATATCAGTACATATGCACACAGCACCACAGGGCACTTGAGCTGGCCCTATGGATACCATTGAGGGTATGTCTAGACTACATTGTTCTTTCGAAAAAACCTGCCCTTTTAAAAAAAAAATCACCTGCATCCACACTGCAATCACGTTCTTTCAAAATTAAATTGAAAGAACACAGGCTTTTTTTCGACATTGGCAAATCTCAATTTATGAGGAAGAACACCTTTTTCGAAAAAGCTCTTTAAAAAAAAGGCGTGTGGGGATGCAGAACAGGGACATTTTTTCGAAAGAAGAGTGTAACCATTGGGGTGCTCCCCCGGGAATGAAGGGTACGCCCCTCGGAGTCAGTGGGTGGCCGCTCCCACCCACTGCTGTCAGGAGCCCGGCTCTAATCCAGGGCAGGGGCTGTGACAGTTAAGCAATCTAAGCAAACAATCAGTAGCTCCACCCTAATACAAGGCAGGGGCTGCAGCAGTTCAACAGGTAATAAGCACACAATCAGTAGCCCAGCCCTAACACAAGGCAGGGGCTGCAATATGCAAGCAGTTTGTAAACAGACAATGAGTAGCCCAACCTTGGGGCAGGGCAAGGGCTTCTCCCAGGACAAACCAACCCGGCCACAGTCAGTACGCCCATGTATGTAGTCTGTCTCCTTGCTCAGGAAAGGTTCAGCCCCTTGCCTGTGGCTGCAAGCCACCAGAGGGGAGACTGCCACCCAATCAAAAGGTGACGGGGGGGCGCGGGCCCTCCCTTCACCACCGCGCCCCAGCCCAGGGCCCTAATAGCAGCTGGTACTCAGCTGCCAGGTCAGCAGGAATCCGGGCCAAAACTCACTGACCTGTTGCACCGGGATTAGTGGGGGATCCAGTCCACAACCCACTGACCCCCGGCCAGACCAAGGTCAGCTACCCCTGGGCCGGCTCCAGTTCTCCTTTCCGTCCCTTGTACCTGGTCCCCTGGAAGGTCCTCCAGGTGGCAAGGGTCGGGGGTCCTCTGGCCACAACAGCAGGCCCATGTGGTAGTCCTTCAGGTGAGGGCCAGGAGGCCCAAGCCAGTCATCCAACTCCGCTGGCTCTGATTCCTCCATGGGTCAGGAGGCTGCTGGCTCCTCAGCTGTCAGGAAGGCAAAGGCCTCTGGCTCCCTTGCTGGCCGGGGAGAGAGTACCTCTGGCTCCTTCTCTGGCCGGCCCCCCACTGGCCTTGCAGGAAGTCTTTTTATATCCCTGGTCCCGCCCCCTGACTTTCTCTCAGGTGAGTCCTCCAGGTGAGCCCAACCTGGCTCAGGGAGGGGCATTTCCTCTTCCGGGTCAGTGGGTGGCCACTCCACCCCACTACAAAGAGGCAATAGAAAAAAGCATAGGTGCCCTGGTGGCCATTCTGGGTATGTCTGATCTACAACCCTCTTTTGAAAGAGGGATATAAATTAGACCTATCAAAATTGCAAATGAAGCTGGGATTTGAATTTCCCATGCTTCATTTGCATAATCGCGTCATGGCGGGGTTTTTTCGAAAAACACTCTTTCAAAAGTGAAACCGCAGTCTAGACACGGTTCTTTCGAAAATAAAAGCCTTTTTCAAAAGATCCTGTACTCCTCAAAAAATGAGGTTTATAGGATCTTTGGAAAAAGGCTTTTCTTTTCAAAAAACCGCGTCTAGACCGCGGTTTCACTTTCGAAATAGTGTTTTTCAAAAAAAAAATGCCATGATGCAATTATGCAAATGAAGCATGGGAAATTCAAATCCCGGCTTCATTTGCAATTTCGATATGTCTAATTTACATCCCTCTTTTGAAAGAGGGATGTAGTCTAGACATAGCCTCTGTGATTGGCAGTCAGGGGTTTCTTTTGAGAGAGCGTCCATGCAGTCTTCAAGAAAGCAGATCACTTTTTCAATCTGGTTTTGAGGTGTGGATACTCTCTTTCGAAAGAAACTTGCAGTCTAGACGTACCCTGAGATAAAAACCTACAGCAACTGTGCATGTGGTGTGCATGAACCTGGCCCTGAATGAATATGTCCTTTACCACAGAGCTGAAGAGCCTGCAAGAATGAAAGAACAAAAAGGGACTCTGTCAGGCCTCAAACACTAATGGACTGCTGACTCAGACAAGGGTTGAGATTAGACTGGGGTGACTAGGTCTCAAGACTTCTGTTATTTTACTAAGATCTGTAACTCTTGGGTTGTTAAGACGTTCCCTTACTAAGCCTGTGCGCCTTACTTTCCTGCCACATTGTCCCCCAAAGGGTTAAATTAGAAGCCCAGAGAGCTCATAACACTATGTGGCACTCTGAGGGAGTGGATGTCAATAGGCAGTTCAGGAAGTCTGAAACAGTCTTTTGGGGGCTAGATTGCCTGGAAGGAGGAATCCCACACCCAAAGGAAGGACTCAGAAAAAAATATCTGAGCCTAGGAGTGTTGCCTAAAATTCGTGAGTTAGGAACAGTCACTAGATTCCTCCCAGCTTCAGTTGGCTGAGAAGCACACAGGCCACAAGGTTTGCTCCAAGCCAGGAATGGAAGCACAAGTGTTGAAATAGCACAGAAAAATGTTACTTGTGATATTTCTTGCCTAACTGGAAATCAGAAATACTGGAAATCTCATAAGACTTCCAACCCAGTCTGCAGGGTAAAAAGGTTCTGATAGTTTATAATATAATTTGTAGAAGACATGAGTCTTCCAAAACAGCAGTGATAAACATTTTTTCCAATCAGTCATGAGCAAAAAAGAAACATTTAAAATCCCAGAGCATAGTATCTTTATTCATTTCAAACTGCCAAAAAATAAATGGGAGTACTGATTCATGAAAGGCAAACTTCAATATGTGTGTAAAGTCTTTAAAGATTTATATTATTAACCAAACAAGAATTTTTACAATCAATGAACATTTGTTTTGTTTCCCCCTCACCTGCTCCCTAGCTATCCAATCCCGCAACCAACACACACAATTTTAGTAGAATGTTTTGTGGGCTATAATTAAACTATGTGTGTTAATTAGGATTAGATTTTAAATGCACTGCTTGGAAGTAGAAAAAAAATACAGGATCTGAATGAGTCCAAATTGAGATGACACTTGAATTTTCACAGATGTTTCCATAATCCTAATTTCAAATTGATTGTACTTCCTGAACAGTGAGAAGCCATTTTCAGCTATTTGTTCAGATGTGCATTACTTTTCCCTCTTCTAGTGAGTAGAAAATATCTAGGCCTATAGTTAACTCCTTAGAATAAACTGGTACCAAGGAAGATATGAACTAGACACAAACTAAGTGGGTCCATAATGCTCAAAGAATCTCAAAAGTTGTACATGTGTATAGGCCTGTCTCCTCAGGGGTGCTGCAAGAGTTTTGCTAGTGTTCCTGGAAGAGCCGTAAAAGAACAGTAGTACTTACAGCCACCAACCAATCTGCCCATCCAGGTATTATTGTGATGTGCTCCCTGTGGAGCTGGACAAATCCGTTGCATCTATCACACAAAGCCTATGGACCTTGGCCCTGCACCAGGACAATCCAGTGTTCATGAAATCAAGCAGAGACTGCAAGCTTCTTTGACTTATGCCAGCTGATGATGACCGTAAGGCAGTGGTCCCCAACCTTTTTGTGTGGCGGGCGCCGCACCACTGGGCGACGTCATCCCACTGCATTGCCCAGCTGGCCGGCCCCGTGCCAAGTGCGCCTGCGCCGGCACCAGACCCCCCACCGCAGCCATTTCGCCGCTCCGGATCGGCCACCCTACTCCTGTGGCTTCCCCGCCATGCTCCCCGGCAGGATCTCCCGCCGCCGGCGCTTCCCCACGCCCCGTCACGGTGCGAGTTTGGCCCCGCAGAGCGTGCGGCCCCTCCTCCCCCAGCCATCCCGTGTCGCGACCCCGACTAGGCGGGCGCACATAAATGCCCCGGCAGGCGCCATGTTGGGGACCACTGCTCTAAGGGACCAAAACAGCAGCTAGGAATCTGGACAGGGTAGATGTATGCCCCTTTCATCTTTCCACGTCCCATAAGTCACTAGCAGGGAAAGGCATAGGATGAGCCCTCCTCACTGATTACACCATCTTTTCAGCCGGCACATGATGTTGGTATGGCGTAAGGAGATCACACCATACACGAAGCTCGAGCACAAATACTTCCATTTATAACTAATGACAGTGCTGCTCAATGGTGAATAAGTTAGCATAAATGTACTATCCACCCACAGGAAGGGATTTGTCAGAACAGTTTATTCATTTCCTCTTTACAATACTGTAAATGAGTAAGTATTAGAGGTAGAGAGGGCTGGACCTAGCGCAGACAGTCTTCTAAACTTTTCACAGCAATACGTTCACCCTTTTCAGAATTTCAATTTCCATTTTCTTTTTCATCAGCTCTCCACCAGCTCTTGACCTATCCTGAGCAGAAATTAGAATGGATTAAATTTTTACCAGACTGGAGGCTGATTAGAATGACAACATTCTCATGTTACATATGAAAAGTGAGCACAGCACTTCTGTGGTCATTCTA
Source organism: Pelochelys cantorii (assembly GCA_032595735.1). Lineage (NCBI taxonomy): Eukaryota > Metazoa > Chordata > Testudines > Trionychidae > Pelochelys > Pelochelys cantorii. The sequence goes on from CM064327.1 coordinate 194,489,961, forward strand.
GTGTAAATGCTTAAATGTACACCATCCTGATGCACCAGATATTCTTAGGCATTGTCTACACTACAGGTGTTGGTGGCAGAGAATATGCTAATGATGGACTCATTAGCATGAGTCGCAATGTCATTACGATATTTTCTGCCGATGCTTTTTGCACAAGGGGTTTGTGCGCAAAAAGAAGCAGTGTAGCTTCGGGAGAGGCATAAGGATCTTGTGCAAAACAGAAGCGGCTATACTGCTTCTTTTTGTGCAAAAACCCCTTTAGCATATTTTCTGCCCATGCTTTTTGCGCATGACATCGCGACTCATGCTAATGAGTCCTTTATTAGCATAGTCTCTGCTGCAAAACCTTACAGTGTAGACATAGCCTTGGAGACAAAGAATATAAATGAAGAGAGGAGCAACTCTGGCTCGTGGGAGGAGTTATAGGAGTGGGTTTGATGTCTATTCCCCACAGCTGTCAAATTACACAGATTCAAATACTGATCAATAAACAAAAAAGCAGTACAAACAGGGAAAGAGCAGGGCAAGGCACACACAGAGGAATCCCCAGCTAGCCCTTTCAAGCAGCTGTTGCACTGCTGCAGCAAAGCAAAGGGGACCTAATATATGCAGGGATCTGATCTTCTATATTTTGTGAATTCTGAATAATAGCCCCTATTGCAAGTGTATATGGCTTCACACAGAGGTCTGCACTCACAAGTTTATACACTAAACTGCAGCAAAAAATAAATTTGACTTATTTTCTATTTTATAGTTTTCTTCCTATTATTAAGAGTTTCTTAGTTTGCCTAGGAGCAATCATTCAACCTGGACTAATCAAGACTAGAAACTCTTTAGTAAATGTCCTCCACCTTCCATTCACTAACATCAGCAAAAGTGACACCTTTGACTCTCACATAATTAATTAGAGTTTAAGTCTATAAAGGCTGCCCTCGTGGCATATTTAGTGTTACTTATTTCATTAAATGTCAGATTAACTGGCAATTAGTTCAATAGAATTACTTAATATTATTACTTCATATAAAATGCTCCATAACTTCTATGCACATCCAAGTACATGATTTAAACCAAAATCATTACATGTCAATACTTTGGGGCATTAGTATGAAATCAAGATGCCATACAGTGTATTCAGCTAAAATGAGATTTCTTTAATTAATTCCTCTTGTACTATTTTTTTCCACACATCTACTTCCATATTGCTGAGATTATCAAGCTAAGTGCATGTGTGGTTCAAACTCTTTATCTAAAATAAGTATCTTTAAAGGCAGTATTAGCTGCTCAAAAAATGACACAGCCACCAACAAAACATCCTGCTTTTCTATGTTGATTTTAATTGTAAACAGACAGGTTTCATTTTGCCCTCCTATACACAAAGACAACCTCCACTTAGGTCATAATCTGGCCTACAATTAAGGAAGCAGCGCCAGCACAATGTTTCCACTGAAAAGTCAAAACAAGTTTATCAACTAAACAACATGGATTTCCTGAAAATGACAACAGGTATAGGCTTAATTTCTAGACAACTTGGGGGTTTCATGTAGGCTCTCTCTTTTCCTTTTTCTTTTAAGAAATAATGCATTTTATCAGAAACTGCATATGTATGCCTTGTATGTGTGAATACACAGTCACTACAGGACTGAGGTGGTAACCCAGCCTTGCGGTTTTTCTCAATTGTTTTCTGGCAAGGCAAGACCAATTTGTTTTGCTTCTGTTACTGTAATTATGGAATTATTGGAAGGTTATATTGAATCTATCATGTGTAGCCTTAGCACAGTATGAGGCTATCTATACATTTTCATATATATATACACACACACGCACACAAACACTTAGGTAGTAAAGATATTTTTTGGCCTTCTTTCTATTCAGTCCTTTATGAGGTAAATATAACCCTTGCTAAAGGTGTACACAAGCATCCAACATATAAGCATCACAAAGCACTTTGAAATCCGCCAATAAAAGGTATTATATACAGGTTCAGTATTGCTATTATCTCTAACCTCATTTATTCAGTTTTCTCTGGCATTCAAAAAAGTGGTTTCATTTGGGTCCTTTGAATGGTAAACTCATATTTCATGTGGCCAAATAATGCAGTAAATGCATATTTACTACTGAAAGGAACAAATCTCATTAGTTTGCCGTGTTGGTATGTGTGCCAAGTAAACAATTTCATAGATGTGCTTTTACTTCTTATTAATGCTGGTTGGAAAGTTGAAGTTTCCACCCAAAAAAACTCCATCCCTTTGGGGGAGGGATTTTTCACTTTTTAGACAAACAAAAAAGAAAACTGAAAATTTTGTTGGGTTCTGAAAATATCAAACAAAATGAAAAATTTTCACAAAAAGGTATCATTTGAAAAAAGGGTCTGTTATTCCTAGAAAGTAAGTTTTGAGAGAAAGAATTGTGTCAGCTCCACTTCTTTTAAATAAATTTATGGCCAGGTTAGGTGCTAAGTAAATATGCTGGAGGGGCAGGTCTCGCTGGGACCTTATATGGCCTTACAAATGATGAGATGATGGGATAAACCAAACGTGACTCCATAACACTAGTACACACAAGGTACGTCTACACAGCAGGTCTAAAGTCAAATTAAGCTATGCAACTTCAGCTACGTTAATTGTGTAGCTTAAGTCAAAATAGCTTAGCTCGGCTTTAGGCACTGTCTACATACCAGGAAGTTGAAGGAAGAACACTCTTCCTTTGACTTCCCTTACTTGTCATAAAATGAGGGTTAAAGGAGTCAGAGTAAGAAGTCTTCCATCTTGATGTTATTTCAAAATAAAGGCTTGTAGTGTAGACACGTTCTTTGCTATTTCGGAATATCATCAGTTATTCCAAAATAACGCTGCTGTGTAGACATACCAGAGAGTCCTGAAACATCAGGTTCTGCACCTGCAATGATTGTACACCACCCACCCCACTCCCCATAAATCATATCCACTCCATCTTGCCCAATAGAACCAGACATGTTTTGCTCCCAGAGGAGCCTCTACACCTGTAGTAGCGTCCAACACGCTAGCTACTAGCCACATGTGGCTATTTGGCCAGTTGTGTATATCTAGTTCGCTATAGCAGTAGCCACTATTGGTTGGACACCACAGCTCTACACACACAAAACAGGGTAGAATTTACTCACAACAGAATTATAACAGAAACTATGTAACAAACTTGTATTAAATATAGACGCTGGCATAGTCCAAGAAAATGAGAGATTATGAGGCTGAAAATTTACTCTTACTCCTCCCTACCTTCTAGTCTTGTTAGGCACAAGAATTATGGGACAGAGGTAGAGTATGATATTGCCCCCTGTTTGGAGACCTCAGCCTTATTTAGTCACAAGAGAAGGGGAAAATTAATGAATTTTCAGCATTCACTCCAAACTGCCAGACTTGGTCAGCTGAAGTCAGATTCTGAAAGTTAATCATGGTTCCCCAAGAAAATGTAACATTAATTGTAAATTATTAAAATGAAATATTAAAATGATACATAATTTCTAATAAATAACTATTTTGTAGGTGATGCATTACTAATGGTATTAAATATTCATCTACATATGGAAAAACTATAAAGTATAATAAACTATAAAAGGGTTATAAGCTTTTCTTAAAGATAAATAAAATGGAAATTGTGATAAATATGATGAATACATTAAGTTAAAATCCTTCTTGCCATATCAGTCCATGTGTTTTATGTACAAATCTCACAAAAGTGTTAAAGATACTTAAAAACAAAATATATTGAATGAAAATAAAGTCTATGGAAAGCCATTTTAAATATTTCATGATATGATTAACTCTTATTAATGTAATGTTCTTTATTTTTCAGATAAAAAATTCACAAGATTTGTCATCCTCTCTTACATCTTAATCAGAGGCTGTGTATGTCATAATTATTTTTATGTGTTTTATTGCCATCTGATGGATATTAAGCTTCTGAAATAGAATAATGGGCCCAATCCTCTTCCCAAAGAACTCAATAGGAGCAATACAGCGTCAATATTGTGTCCCTTACCTGAGTAATTATGTGGAAATATTTGACCTGATCCTGCTGGCAAAGAAGTTAGTAGAAGACCTCTCACTGGCTTCAGCTGGGGTAGCATATGGTACTCATCAAGTTACTAGCTAGTAACATCCTAGAGTAGGCATCATAAATTGAGGTCCGCAGCAATCCCCGATCTGAATTCTATGCCTGCCTATACAGACACTGGGGATCCTGACACTCAGCTGGTGTGAATAAGTGCATCTCTATAGCTACATCCATTTACAGTAGCTGAAAATCTGTCCCAAACCACAGTGGTTCTGAGAATAAGTATTGTCTCATCTTCATCCTTGTCGTATTGCTGCTCTCCCTGACTGTCATTTCAAACTGTGCTCATCATCTAGCTCATATTTTCTTCTGCAATCACTAGATGCAGGTCAGGCTATTTTTGTTCAGTTGAAAAATCCATTTATGAGCACTAGTAAGGGCTCTGAGCCTGATTCTTCACCAGCTTCCACCTTTTGTAGATATTTATATTATGTATGAATGTGTGTAATCAGATTACTCCCCTTGATTGAACCAATAGAAGTTTTTCACCCTCACTTTGCAGAGATGTAAATTAGTAGACACGATGAAGGCAATGGAGAATCAGGCTCTCCTCCGGTCTTGTCTCATTTCCTGCTTTCTGAGTGCTTTTCAGTAAAACGGAGTAAATAATTGATTTTTCAGCTCAGCTGCTGAACTGAAAATAACAACAACAATAACTATATTAATTATTATTATTATGGGTTTACCTAGGGTGAATTTTTTTAATTTTAAAAGTAAAGAAAATTGGGGGTGCAGGTGTCAAAAAAATTGTTCAAATTTAAAAATGTTATTGTTTGTTTTAGCTTCCAAGGAGAGTTAAAAATTTAGCTAGATTAAAAAAGTTTAACAAAATAGTTTAAATGAAAATTCAAAGCATTTAATTTTGAAAATGTCAATACAAACTGTTTTCATTTTTGTGATCTTTTTCAGCTGACAGATTGACCCAAAACTGCATTTTTCAGTGAATAAACTATTTGTCTGGAAAATTTCTCCCAACTCTACTTAACAGTGTTACCTTTGGGTAAGATTCCAACCCCCGTGATCATGTGATATGGTACAACTGAAGTCAATGAACATAAGAACATAAGAACAGTTCTACTGGGTCAGACCAAAGGTCCATCTAGACCAGTATCCTGTCTTCTGACAGTGGCCAGTATCAGGTGCCCCAGAAGGAGTGAACAGAACAGGAAATCATCAAGTGATCCTTCTCCTGTAATCCATATCCAGCCTCTGATAAACAGAGGCTAGGGACACCATTCCTACCCATCCTGACTAAGGGTATGTCTACACATCAAAGTTAATTCGAAATAACAGCCATTATTTTGAATTAACTTCAATAGCGTCTACACAGGCAAAGCGCTATTTTGAAATAAATTCAAAATAGCGGAGCGCTTATTTTGAATTTGGTAAACCTCATTCTACAAGAAATAATGCCAAAATCGAAATAGCTAAATCGAAATAAGCGCTGTGTAGACGCTTATTTCGAAATAGGGGGCCTCCAGCACTTCCCAGGGTGCCCTGGTGGCCACTCTGGGCACAACCAGGAAAACTCTTTTGCTCCCCCACCAGCCCCAGAGCCCTTAAAGGGGTAGACTCTGGCCACAGGGCCTGTGCCAGCTGCAAGCCTGCCAGCACACAGCCAGCAGTCCGTGCACCTGGCCCAGCATGAGCCAGCAACCCAGTGGCACCCAGCCCTCCACCACTCCCCAGGAGCAGGCTGGCAGCTCCCAAAAGCCTGCCAGGGGCCACAAAAGGTGGGCGCCTTCCTGGTCTAGTGCAGAGATCATGGACCTCATTGAGGTTTGGGGGGAGGCCTCCAATGTCCACGATCTCCACACTAGACACAGGAATGTGGCCATCTACAGGTGGATGGCTGACAGCCTGGCCACCAAAGGCCACTTGCACACCCAGGAGCAGGTGCGCATGAAAATCAAAGAGCTGCGGCAGGCCTATGCCAGGGCCTCAGGGGGCAGCTCCCAACCAGGGGATGACCCGGACCCCTGCTCCTATTACAATGCCCTGGACCGCATCCTGGGGGGTCAGATGGTCCGTGCCCCCCAGGTTATCATCGACCCTGGGGCAGAGGGCCCTGCCCATGACACCCAGGAGGAGAAGGAGGAGGAGGACGGCCAGGAGCCGCAGGAGCCAGGAGGGAGCGTGCCCCACACCCAGGACCCCCGAGCCATCCCAGCAAGCCTGTTGCTCGTGTCATCCGAGGCCGGGGAGGCCTTGACATGTGAGTGCCATCACTGTCTCCTTTTGCAGGGCGGCGGGGGGAGAGGGAGACCAGGGACTGCGCCCGTGGGCCTTACTGACTATGGAGCACACACAGCAACCTATGCATGTGCTGTGCCACCCTGGGCATGTGGCCGAGGCTGGCTGCCACACAGGGGCCCTGGCCTGTTACCCACATGCATATATGTATGACGGCACATGACATGCTCCTGACCCCGGGGAGGAACGCTGCATGATGTCCTCCCTCCACAAGCCCCCTCTACGCAGAGGCGGCACACACACACACACACACACACTATATACAGCACAGGGGCCAGCTCACACTCCAGGGACAGCAGGACACGATGGTGCAGACATCTGCCGTCCTCACCGTGCAGAGTGGGGCTGGGCTTCACCCACTGTGTCCCCAGGGAGAACTGACCACTTCTCGTGTTTCTCCACAGCCGCAGCAGCTGCGAGTGCAGGGTGCACTACCCCACCCAGGACATCCTCCCGCACCCAGACCCTCAGCAGGCTCACCTGGAACCAGGAGCCCTCAGCAGGCTGACCTGGAACCAGCGGCAGCACCTGGAGCTCCTGTGAAGGCAGGTCCGCTGCCAGGAGCACTGGGTGCAGGAAGACCTGGAGCTGCGGTGGGAGAGCTTGCGAGAGCTGCTTGACCAGGGGCGTGCCATCCACGACCACCTGCAGACCCTGGTGCAGAGATTGCTCCCTGCTGCCGCTCCAGCCCCTGCGACTGCCCCAGCTATCGCTCATCCTCCCACTCTTGCTCCCCCTCCCGCTTCTTCCTCCCCCCCCCACCCAGCCCACCCTCCATATTCGCTCCCCCCAGGGATGTTAAGGCCCCCGCAACCGCAGTGCTGGGAGACAGGTGGACCAGCAAGACCCCCAACCCTGAGCTGCTCCTCCCCCTTCCTCCCCTTGCCTCCCCCTACCAGCTCCTTCCTCCCAGGTTTCCCCCTCCCCTCTCCCACCCTCATTCCCCCTTCACCCCAGTTACAGTCAATAAAGAGAGTTGGTTTTTGGCAACACGTGTTTTTATTGTACATAACGAAGGGGGGTTAGGGAGGGGAAAGTGGAAGGATGTGAGGGTGAAATGAGGCACAAGCCCCCAGTGGGGCACGCCAGGGAGACTTTAGTCCTCCTCCAGGTAGAAGTTCTCCTGCAGGGCCTCCCGGATACGGAGAGCCCCCCAATGGGCCTCCCGGCTGGCAGCCATGCAGGGCTGCGTGGAGAGGCCAGCTAAGTGGTCATCCAGGCTGGCAGGAAAGCCTCCCCCATCCGCTCACACAAATTATGCAGCACACAACACGCTGCCACCACGTGTGGAATATTCCACTTGGAGAGGTCCACGTGGGTGAGGAGGCATCTAAATCGGGCCTTCAGCTGGCCGAAGGTCCCCTCCACCACAATGTGGGCCCTGCCGAGCTTGGCATTAAAGGCCTGTCGGGAGGGGTTGAGGTGTCCCATATAGGGCTTCATGAGCCAGGGTTGTAGTGGGTAGGCCACATCCCCCACCAGGCACACAGGCACGTCCATGTCCCCGAACCTGATGTGGCAGTCAGGGAAGAAAGTCCTGGTGTGTAGCCTCTGGCACATGGAGGAGTTGCAGTACACCCGCGTATCGTGTGCTTTGCTGGACCAGCCTATGTTTATGTCCACGAACTGGCCCCAGTGATCAGACACGGCCTTCAGGATGACCGAGAAGTATTCCTTCTGGTCAATGTAGAGGGAGGCCTGGTGGTCTGGGGATGTGCGTCCTGTCGATTGCCCGCCCCCCACAGTTGGGGAAGCCCAGGGTGCCAAACCCCTTGATCACCGTGTCCAAATCAGTAAGGCAGATGACTCTGTGGAGCAGCACTCTATTGATGGCCTTGACCACCTGCAGAGGGACACACAAAACCGAGAGTTACTGGGGTGACAGGGTGGCTGAGGGTGCTCCTTCCCCGCCACTGCCCCGTGCCCCCACTCCCAGGAGCAACCCCCCCCTGCAATCCTGGCCACCGCGGGCAGTCCGTAGTGCAGCTGGGACAGACCGGAACCTCCCGGGGAGGGGACTTTCACCACCTTCCTCCCTTTTCCCTCGGGCAGCCCATCCCCTCCTTGCACTCCGCCTCCTGGCACAGTGGCCGGAGATTGCCATACCTGCATGAGCACTGCTCCGACGGTGGATCTCCCCACGCCGAACTGGTTCGCCACATATCGGTAGCTATCTGGCATGGAGAGCTTCCAGAGGGCGATGGCCACACGCTTGTGGAGGGGAATGGTGGGCCTCATGTGTGTGTCCCGTTGCCACAGAGCAGGGGTGAGCCACTCACAGAGCTCGAGGAAGGTGTCCTTTTTCATCCTGAAGTTCTGGGTCCATTGTTGGTCTCCCCAATGCTCCAGGACAATGTGGTTCCACCAGTCACTGCTGGTGTCCAGATGCCAGATGCGGTGGGGCACACTGGTGTCCGGGCACTGCTGCTGCTCCTCCCTGGCCCCCAGAGGGGTCGGGTAGAAGGCCTGGGGGTCAGGCTGCAGCAGATGCTGCCAGGCAGTCTCCAGCAATTGGAGCCAGGCTTGCAGCAACGTGCCCAAAATGAGCACCAGAGTGCCCAAGGCCAGCTCTGGCTCCATGGTGCCAAGTGCTGTGGTGTCCAGAGTCAGGGCAACCAAGCAGGCAGAGAGAAAAATGCTTTGCTGTCCCTCAGCGAGGTAGGCAAGCAAGCAGAGAAAGCTGAGAACCGGCTGTCCAGGGGGGTCCCTTTAAGCACAAGCCTCAGATAGCCTCAGGCAGCAGCCACACAAAGCAACTACTGACCTGATGTCCTGCTGGAACCGGTTCCAGCTGCCCTTAAATGCGATTCAGTGTCCAATCAGTGTACACACGCTATTTCAAAATAGCAAAACGCTATTTCAAAATGCATTTTATGTGTAGACGCGTTATTTTGAAATAACTTATTTCAAATTAACTATTTCGAAATAAGATATTTCGAAATAAAGCTCTAGTGTAGACATATCCTAATAGCCATTGATGGACCTCACCTCCATTGATTTATCTCGTTCTTTTTTGAACCTTGTTAAAGTCCTTTTCTGAACCTTTCTGAACCTTTTCCAGTGCCAACATAACTTTTTTGAGATGAGGCGACCATATCTGTACGCAGTATGCAAGGTGTGGGCATACCATGGTTTTATACAGAGGCAATAAGATATTCTCTATCCCTTTTTTAATGATCCCAAATATTGTTTGCTTTTTTGACTGCTGCTGCACATTGAATGGATGTTTTTAGAGAACTAGCCACAATGACTCCAAGGTCTCTCTCTTGAGTAGTCATAGCTAAATTAGTCCCTGTCAATGGCCCAAGTGGCCCCCAAATGCTAGTGGGGCTATAAACCCTCCCTGTGGTAGTGGGGAGCACCCCAACCCGAATTTCTTCTAGCCCTGCTTTGGTAGGGGCAGTGGCCTGGCCTGAACGATGGGGCCTGCGGCCAAGTAGGCTGCTACCTATGGGGCGTTTGAGCCCTTCCGCGATACCCCACGCCCTTTCCCAAGACGTTCGGTCCTTGGATTGTCAGGTTCTCCACTAACAGTCTCCCTGAGCTGGTGCTGGCCAAGTGGAAGACCTTTCTCACCGCTGCCCCCTCTACGACCCCCAGCGAGTTCGATGGTGGAGTAAGGGGACCCAGGGCCCACCCACTCTCCCGGGTCCTGGCCCAGGGCCCTCAGGGCAGAAGATGGTGGTCTTACCGTCTGACGGGGATATTCCCATACCCTGTCGACCATCCCTGGAACTGCTCACTCTCCTCCCTGGGCCTCTTCCTACCCCACTAGATGCTGTGCCTCCTCCTCTGCGCTGCGACACCATCCTCAGATCTCACCAACACTGGCATCTTCTTCCGTTGAGGTGTTGTCGTCCCGCTGGCGTAGGGCCTCCCGTGCTGCTCCTGAGTTTAGGGACCTCCGGGCCACCCTCCGCGTTCCACAAGGGTGAGTCTTCTTGCTCAAGGGGGCGGCTGGACCCTCCCTGAGGCTCACCCAAGTCATCCCCCTCTGGCGCTCCACTTCGCCGCCTTGCTCGCTCCGCACCTGCCACCTCCTCCTCCGCTCCTTCTCTGGGCATTCCCCCCCCCCCCCTTGCTCCCCGGGCAGCTCTGGGGCTTCCCCTTGCTCCCGCTGACTCGAGGGGGATCCTCCTCCAGCAGCATCCTCCTCTGCTCCTTGCTCCCGCCAGCCATCCCCCGCTTCCGGGTTGATGCCAGCCACTCCCCTTGCATCTCCACCACCTCCCCCCAAGCATGCCGGCAAGGCCTTTAATCTGCCGCACCGCCACCCGAGCATGCACCACACCGCTTGGGAGCACCACGCTGCTCCGTCCAGAGCGCAGCGTTTTCCTCAGTGAGAGGGAGGGGTAAGGCCACCCCGTCACAGTCCCCATCATTTTGTATGCATAGTTGGGATTATTTTTTCCAAGGTGCATTACTTTACATTAATCAACATTAAATTTCATTTGCTATTTTGTTGCCTAATCACTTGGGTTGGTGAGATCTTTTTGAAGCTCTTCACAGTCTGCTTTGGTCTTAGCTTTCTTGAGCAGTTTGGTATCATCTGCAAATTTTGCCACCTCACTGTTTACTCCTTTTTCCATATCATTTATAAATAGGGGTGAATAGGATTGGTCCCAGTATGGACCCTTGGGGGACATCACTAGTTACCTCTCTCCATTCTGAAAACTTACCATTTATTACTACCCTTCATTTCCCATCTTTTAACCAGTTATCAATCCATGAGAGGACCTTCCCTCTTATCCCATGACAACTTACCTTACTTAAGAGCCTTTGGGACCTTATTTTAAAGGCTTTCTGGAAATTAGTAAGGCATGATTTCTCTTTACAGAAACCATGTTGACTTTTCCCCAACAAATTATGTTCATCTATGTGTCTGGCAATTTTATTCTTTACAATAGTTTAACTACTTTGCCCGGTACTGACATTAGACTTTCTAGTCTGTAATTGCCAGGATCACTTCAAGATCCCTTTTTAAATATTGGCATCATATTAGCTATCTTCCAGTCATTAGGTGCAGAAGCTGATTTAAAGGATAGGTTACAAACCATAGTTAATAGTTCTGTAATTTTACATCTGAGTTCTTCCAGAACTTTTGGTGAATGCCATCTGGTCCCGGTGACTTGCTACTGTTAAGTTTATCAGTTTGTTCCAAAACCTCCTCCAATGACACCTCAATCTGGGACAATTCCTTAGATTTATCACCTAAAAAGAAAGGCCTAACATCCTCAGCCATGAAGACCAAAGCAAAGAATTCATTTAATTTCTCCACTATGACCTTATCTTCGAGTGCTCGTTTAGCATCTCGATCATCCAGTGGCCCCACTGGCTGTTTAGCAGGCTTCCTGCTTCTGATGTACTTTAAAACATTTTGTTATTACTTTTTGAGAGTTTGGCTAGCTGTTCTTCAAACTCCTTTTTGGCTTTTATTATATTTTTACACTTAAATTAACAGAATTTATGCTTCTTTCTATTTTCCTCACTAGGATTTACCTTCCACTTTTTAAACTATGCCTTTTTATCTCTCACTGGTTCTTTTACTTGGTCGTTAAGCCATAGTGGCAGTTTTTAAGTTCTCTTACAGTATGGTTGTTGTTTTAAATTTGGGGTATACATTTAAGTTGGGACTCTATTATGGTGTCTAAAAAGTTTCCATGCAACTTGCAGGGATTTTACTTTTGTCACTGTACTTTTTAATTTCTGTTTAACCTCATTTTTTGTAGTTCCCATTTCTGAAATTAAATGCCACAGTGTAGGGATACAGAGATGTTAAATTTTATTACATTATGTTCACTATTTTTAAGTGGTCCAGTTATATTTACCTCTTGGACCAAATCCTATGCTCCACTTGGGACTAAATCAAGAATTGCCTCTCCCCTTTGTGAGTTCCAGAACCAGCTGCTCCAAGAAGCAGTCAATGAGACAACTTGTTTGTAAGGTGCCATTCAACATGAGTCAGAGAATTGAAATCTAACCTTTAATGTTCTTGTAACATAGTTGTGGAACATTTACTTATGCATTAACACACATGCAATCTTATTGCTTGTGTAGGAGTCCCAGTGTTACTATCAGCATATAAATGTTAACAGACATCTCTACAGAAAACATAAAAATATTTTAGTCAAATAAAGAAAAAGCTAAAATAATGTCAGAGGCCGTGAACACAGACAGACAATGCTATATTCAGCCAATATTGTTTACACAAAACAGTGGCATCATATCATTTTTAAAGACTTGATTTTGTCTTCTTTTTAATTATGAAGTATAAAATATAACTGAATGACTGAGAGAAATAAATAGATAATGAAGTATCAAGCATTTTTATATTGAAGCTCCTTATTAAAAAGATTGTCTCCTTCAACTGTTTAATCTGATTTCTGTAAGGCAGGTTTTAACTTGTTCTGCTAATATAAATGCACAGGTATTAGCTATATTAATATATGACACCATGTGGGTCACACTCAGAACATGAAGGATCACTTTAACTTCTTCCCTGCCCAGTAAGTATCAGTGGGCTGCACTCCTTTTTCATGTGTGAGCTATAAAACGATGTCTTCCTGTAGATCAGAACATGTCAGTTGCATCTATGCTATCTTTCTTTTGGCTCTCTCCATCTGAATCTTGTCTCCACTAATCTGATCACTGTAGTTGGTGTCAGCTGAGGGAGTCACTCAGCACTATTTTGACAAGCCAAATGTAAAGCACAGCCACATTACTCTGAGTTCATGCAACTCCCATTGAAGTAAATAGATCATGAGCCCTTTCATTAAGTATTAGAAAAGAAACTTTAAAAAAAACCTTGAGAAAATGCCTATTTGAGCTCCAGCCCTTTGCTCCCCCTCCCCCAACATAAATAAGTGATATTTTCATCTTCATAACTGTTTTATATTTAAGGTGAAAATACCAAAAATGTCACAGTACATTGCAGTTATAACACAAGTTTGTACAAAATACAGACGTTTGTGAGCTCAGACAATAAACTGCATCCCTACATTTCCCTTTGTTGCAGGTATTTATCCATTATGTAGGCTGTGTCTAGACTACACCTCTCTCTCGACAGAGAGATGTAGATTAGACACGTCGAAATTGCTAATGAAGCAGGGATTTAAATATCCCATGCTTCATTAGCATAAACATGGCCGCCACTTTTTTTCAAACCGGAGCTTTTTAAAAAAAACCCGACAGTCTAGAGGCGGATCTGTCAAAAATAAACCCTTTTTTGACAGATCTTGTAAACCTCATTTTTTGAGGAATATAAGATCTGTCAAAAAAGGGTTTATTTTCGACAGATCCACATCTAGACTGCCGTTTTTTTTCGAAAAAGCTCCATTTTGAAAAAAAGCGGCAGCCATGTTTATGCTAATGAAGTGTGGGATATTTAAATCCCTGCTTCATTAACAATTTCGACGTGCCTAATCTACATCTCTCTGTCGACAGAGGGATACAGTCTAGACGTAGCCGTACTGTCTAGATCAAGGAGCTAAGGGTCAAGGGTCACTAGTGGTCTCTTACAAAGTCATGCCACTGACATACTGTGCCAATGGGAGCTGAAAGTATTAAACATCTCACAGAGCCAGGTCCTTCCCCTCTGTATAGTCAGGTCTCTCCTTTTTGTTTAATGGAAATAACAGTCTCTGTTATACTAAGAAATTTTGAGGCTATGGATAATAGATGCAATAGAAATGCAAGGAATTAATAATTATATCATTTGGACACATGCACAAACTAGTTCCACTGAAATCCATGGAGTCAGGAGAAGTTAGCCCTTCATTTCTTTTGTGATTGATTCATTTTTAACCTTGTTCCATTTCGCTTTTCCTCTTCTTTACTTGTCCAGTTTGTTTCACATAAAAAAACCCTGGTTGTATAGTTAAGGTTAATAGCATGCTGTGCAGTACACTTGACAACACACTGATCACACAGGATAATTCTTTATACTGCAGATATGAACACCCACGGCCTAGGCTCTGCTGAGAGACACAAACACAGGAACCTACAGTGCTCACTTGTCTAAAATTACTTCATCTCAGCTGGAGGCACTATTTTTTTTTCTAAACTACACTAGCACAGATCTATAGATTCCTACTCAGCCAGGGTCTTGTAGATTTTCATCCTTAGCTCTGAATTTCCTGGCTTTTAGTCAGCTCTTTAACACTAAATAACCTTTCCCAGGGCAAAGTGTTTCAAGCTGCCTATAGATAGGGGAAGCAGCACGGATTTCCACTCATTACACCTTTTCAAGGTTTGCTTCACAACCTTCATGGCTGCAAGCAACATTTTCAAATGGAAGCTTGAGTTCTGGAGCACAATTCTGCAGTAACACTGGATTCCAAAGCCTTCCATCACCAAGCGCTTGGGACCCTGTCTTTTCTTTCACAAGTAAGTGCTTAAATCTAGCACCTTATACAACCAAACCATGGGGGGGAGAGAGGAAGACAGGGGAAACACTCCATGTTGCATAGCTTACATAAGGACCAGCCACAGTGTCAGTCTCTTGCCTTCAAAAATGGGAAGAAGAGGAGAACAGGGGCAGGAAGCAGGTAGAGCCATGATTCCATACCTCCTTTACAATGTGCTAGCTGGCAAAGCTGGCCACCCCTGCAAGGGAGTACACTGTGACCCTCTTGCAGGGGTTCAGCTGTGTGCACTCTCCTCAGAGCAAGTCTGGAGCTCAGGAAAGATGCCTCCTGAAGCTGCTTAGGGCAATCCAGCTTCACCATGCCCCCAACGTGAGGCAATGCTGAACAGGCATAATCCAGCCTTCAGTGACTGACAGAAGGCTACTTAGACTGACTATGTGTTCCTGGAATTCTGGAGATATCTTTGGAGTATATTATTGTTTGCTTGACAAAAAATCCACTGACATTGATGGTCTTCACCGCTGAAGATGTGAGGGAGATTTCCAAACCTCAGCGGTTCTTTTTAAGTGACAAATCAGAGAAACTGTCCAGATTGAGCTGTTAGTAGTGGCGGTTTTGGAACAAATTGGTAAATTAAACAATAATAAGTCACCAGAACCAGTTGATATTCACCCAAGAGTTATGAAGAATTGTGGAGTTAATAACTGCAGTCTGTAATCTATCATTTAAATCAGTTTCTGTACCCAGAGGGTACGTCTAGACTACAGGCTTTTTTCGACAGAGGCTTTGTCGACAGATACTGCTGACAAAGTCTCTGTCAAAAAAGAGCGTCTAGACTGCATAACGCGGCTTGAAAAAGCGAGCTGCTTTGTCGAAAAAGAGCATCCAGACTGCCGGATGCTCTGTCAACAAAAGAAGGCCCCCGGAAGTGCTTCTGGCAGGTCACAGGGGCAGCCTTAAATTCCAGGCACTGCTGCATGCTCTTTGCAGAGACTGTGCTTAAAGGGATCCTCCAGGACAGCCGTTGCTCTGCTCCTGTTTCTGGCTTGCCTACCTCCTAGAGGGAAAGCAAAGCTGCTGCAGTTTTTCCTCTGGTTTCCCTGCTTCCTCGGACACCACAGCAGTTTATTTTCAGGTTTGGTTTTGTGCTTTGCACTGTGTTTTTGGCCACGGAGCCTGAGCTGCCCCTGGGCAGGCGATGGCCCCACACTGTGATGCTGGATGTTCTGCTGCATCTGCATGAGAGCATCATGACGTTTGTGGCAGAGCTGGATTCAGAGCCCAGCTTTGAGCCCCTCACTCGAGCTGCAGCCCCACTGCCCTTGCCACTGAACTTATTCCTGGAGAGGCAAGTTTGGAGGCTGGACACCAGTTCTGACTGGTGGGACTGACTTGTTATGCAGCAGTGGGACGATGACCAGTGGCTCCGAAACTTCCGGATGTGGAAGTCCATCTTCCAGGAGCTCTGTGTCTGGCTTGCCCCTACCCTGCAATGCCAGGACACCCACTTGCGGCCCACCATCTCCCTGGAGAAGCACGTTGCTATTGCTCTGTGGAAGCTGGCCACCCCTGACAGCTACCACTCTGTGGGACATCAGTTTGGAGTGGGGAGGTCTACTGTTGGGGCCGTCTTGATAGAGGTAAGTCACTCTCGGAGGACAGTCCATGGGGGCAGGCGGATAAGGGGGACGGTCAGGACCGGGCACAGGGAATGGGGTGAGAGTGGTAGAAGCCTGCCTGGCCTCACCCTGTGGTGGTGTGGGGGACACGGGAGGTGGTTGCCTGAGAGGGGGCTCTTGGGGTCTGGGAAGGGAGCACCTCTCAGCAGCTTACGCAACTCCTCTACTGTCCTGTTATGTGTATTTGTATTTGTCCCTTTCTGCAGGTGGTGATGGCCATCAATTCAGAGCTGCTTCACAGGACTGTCCACCCCAGAGACCTGGATACCATCTTGGCCGGATTTGCGGGGCTGGGTTTTCCGAACTGCGGTGGAGCACTCGACGGGACTCACATCCTGATCCGCACACCACCCCATCGAGCAGCACAGTAGATTAACAGAAAGGGCTACTTTTCGATGGTGCTGCAGGCCCTGGTCAACTACCAGGGACAATTCACAGACATTTGAGTTGGGTGGTCAGGCCGGGCACACAATGCCTGCATATTCTGGAACTCATACCTGTACCGCAGGCTGCAGGCTGGGGCATTATTTCTGGAGAGGAACTATGCAGTCGGGAATGTGCAGATGCCTATGTGCATCGTGGCCGACGTGGCGTACCCCCTTATGCCCTCGCTCATGAAGCCATTCACAGGACACCCAGATGCGAGCAGGGAACTGTTTAACTCCCACCTGAATCAGGCTTGCTTCCAGGCGGAGTGTGCCTTTGGCCGTCTGAAGGGCAGATTTAGATGCCTGCTTACTCAGCTGGACATGGGGGAACACAACATCCCTGATGTGGTTGCTGCATGCTGTGTGCTGCACAATCTAGTGGAGAGGAAAGGGGAGGCCTTCTTCCCAGTGTGGGGGATACAGGCTGATGTGGAAGGGAGGCACTTTGAGCAGCCCCGGACAGCTGCCATCTGGCAAGCCCACCAGCTGGGATTGTGCATTTGGGAAGTCCTGAGGGAGCAATTCTCCCAAGGATGATTTTCCCTACGGCCTTCCAGTTGTGGGATTGCTTCGTGCCCCTGGTGCCTTCCTCCCTAAAACCCCTCCCGGCCCCACATTCACACACTGTACGCATTCATCACACACTGACAACAGAGACAGGTGTTGGTGAAAAAATGTTTACAGTTTATTTCACTGTTGGTTTTTTTAAAAAATAAAATACTCTTTTGTTCAGAAAAATAAAGTGTTTGTTTACAAAGTAAAGTGCTTCCCTTCAGTGACTCTCACACAGGTGAGAAGGGGGAATGTCAACCTGGAAGGGAGGAGGGAGGCTCAGGGCTGAGGGTGCTGCCTTGAAGAAGAGCCCCTGGTACTTTGGCTGTGGAGGCCTTCTCGCAGACGGCCACGCATGCGGGCTGGGACAGTAGGGGGCTGGGCAGGAGGTGGGACTGTACCTGGGTCTGGGATGGCAGGGGCTGAGGGGCGGGCAGGGGTTCGGGGGAGGGGGGGCAGGGGCTGAGGGGAGGGGGCAGGCTGAGCAGGAGGCACAGGACCAGGCACAGGACCGGGGAAGGCCATGGCCTCCTGGATAGCAGCGCAAATCTCGGTGCACTGCTGGACAAACTCGTCTAGCAAGCGCCTGCGCCACTCTGCCTCTGCCTCCATTCTCTGGTTCATTGTGTCCTGCATCCCTTGCAGGACTGAGATATGCTGGCGCACCTGGTCCAAATACGTGCGCCAGTGCTGACGGATTCCCTGCAGCCATCTGGGTGGTGGGGCAGGTGTGGTGCTCCCCTCCTGGTCAGCTGGTCTGACTGTGGAGGACAAGAGGGAAAAGTTGTCAGTCATGCATGCTCACACATTCCCTGAGAGGGCATGCCCTCCTTCTTCTCAGCAGTCAGTGCCTGTCCTAGGATCAGAGGATGCTCATGTGCGTCTCAATAAGGCATGGTGTGGCCTGGCCAGCAGCCACGGCCTCCCTCGAGCCCAGAGGTGTGCAGGCCACCATCCTGCCCCCCCTCACACACACCCCATGGCCAAGCAGCACAGACAAGTGTCAGGCCACAGTTGGGGTTCCCACAGGTTGCTGAGAGGCCTGAAGCTTGTGGCAATCCCAGCGTCCCCAACCCATGCCTGCACCTGGCATCAGTGTCTGCAGGAGCAGGTGGTGCCTCGCAGACATGTGGGTGCAGGGGTAGGACGGCCCTCCCTGAGGTCGGCCATGTGTGTGCCCCCTTCCCCTAGGCTGTGATCAGCATGACATGTCACAGCACTGCACTATCCACTTTGCTCCCACCTGCCCTGCCCTGTGTGTGTTGGACCCTCACAGCACTCACCTGATGTTCCCTCCCCCATGTCTGAAGTTGTCTGGGAGGCCTCCTGAGTGTGAGCATCTGGCTCCTGGGTCAGGGTCGCTGTGCTCCTGGTGGTGTCTTCCTCCACCTCCTCCTCCTCCTCTTGGAGCTGCTGGTCGTCTGCTGGGGTCTCACCCTGGAGTTGCGGCTGCTGCTGCACAGGGGTCTCCAACACAGACTCCACAACCCTCTCGGGAGGCAGGGGTTCCCCTGCACCCAAGATCCGGTCCAGGTCCTCGTAATAGGCACAATAGTGTGCCGTTTCCCCAGAGCGGGAGCTGCGCTCATGGGCCCTAACTACCCCTGCCGCAGCTCTTTCACCTTGGCTCTGACCTGGTCTAAGGAGCGGGGGTGGTGGCCTTTCCTTGCCAGGCCATCAGCCATTCTGGCGTAGATGTCTGCGTTCTTCTGCCTGGACTGTGGGACCTGAAGAGCCTCCTCCTCGGACCAGAGCTCCAAGAGGGCTTTTATCTCGGGCCCAGAACAGGAGGGTGCCCAGCGTTTGGTGCCCCTGGCTTCCTGTGGGGATGTGTCCCCGGAAGGGCAACGCAGATCTTGGGGGACTTGTCCCTGGGACATGGCTCAGACCGGAAAGAGCAGCACAGTCTCAGGGTCCTAGCTATAGCTGGCTTTCTGTCAGAATGCGAATCCTGGGTGCCTGTGCCTTTTAAAGATGGCTACAGGCAGGAACAATAGAGTTGAAAGCTGTGTCAGGAGTGTCCACCAGGGCTTCTTCCTGGAGGCCTTTACTGTCAACATAAATTCTTCCCCACGTCCACACTTACCTTTTGTCGACAGAACTCTGTCGACAAAGGAGTTATTCCTCGTAAAACGAGGTTTACTGCCATCAACAAAACTGCCACGTTCTGCTGACTTACTGTCGACAGAACACGGCAGTAGTGTAGACACAGGTATAGTTTTGTCGACAAAAGTCCACTTTTGTTGACAAAATCATGTAGTCTAGACACACCCAGAGACTGAAGGACAGCAAGTGTGATGCCAATTTTTCAAAAGGACTCCAGAGGTGATCTCGGCAATCCCAGTAAGCCTGACTTCAATATCAGGCAAACTGGCTTAAACAATAGTAAAAAACAGTATTGTGAGACATATAGAAGAACATAAATTGTTGAGAAAGAGTCAACATGGGTTTTGTAAAGAAAAAGCATGCGTCACCAAAACTACTAGAATTCTTTCAGGAGGTCAACAAGCATGTGGACAAGGGAGATCCAGGGGATAGAGAGTAGTTAGATTTTCAGAAAGCCTTTGACAAGATCCCTCACCAAAGACTCCTAAGCAAAATAATCTGCCATGGGATAAGAAGGGAGGTCCTTTCATGGACTGGTAACAGGTTAAAGATAGGAAACAAAGGGCAGGTTTAGATGACTAATTTTCAGAATGGGGAGAAGTAAATAGTGGTATCCCCAAGGGGTCTGTTGCAAGACCAGTCCTATTTAACATATTCATAAATGATCTGGAAAAGGGGGGGAAACGGTGAGGTGGCAAAAATAGCGGATGATACAAAACTACTCAAGATAGTTAATGGTAGATTGCAAAGATGCTCCATAGCTGAGTGACTGGGCAACAAAATGGCAGTTGGAATTTAATGTTGATAAATGCAAAGTAATACACATTAAAAAACAAAACATAACACCAACTATACACAGAAAATGATGGGATCCAAATTAGCTGATACCACTCAAAAAAGAGATATTGGAGTCACTGTGTATAGTTTGCTGAAAACATGCACTCGATGTACAGCAGCGAACAAAAAAGTGAACTTAATGTTGGGCATCATATAAATCCATGATTTGACTACTGCATGCAGATGTGGTGGCCCCATTTCCAAAAAGTAATTGGAACTGGAAAAGGTCAAGAAAAGGGCAACGAAAATTATTAGGGACACGGGACTGCTCCTGTAGGAGGAAGAGATTAATAAGGCTGGGACTTTTCAAGTTGGAAAAGAGATGATGAAGGGAGGATATTATTGAAGTCTATAAAATCAAGACTGGTGTACAGAAAGTAGGTAAGGAAGTGCAATTTACTCCTTCCCATAACATAAAAACAAGGGGTCACCAAATGAAATTAATAAGCATCAGGTTTAAAACAAACAAAAGGAAGTATTTCTTCACACAACACACAGTCAAACCTGTGGAACTCTTTGCTAGAGGATGTTGTGAAGGTCAAGACTATAACAGTGTTCAAAAAGAACTAAAATTCATGGAGGATTGGTCTATCAATGGCTAATAGCCAGGATGGGCAGGGATGGTGTCCCTAGCCTCTCTTTGTCAGAAGCTGGGACTGGGCAACAGAGAATGGATCTTTTGATGATTGCTGGTTCTGTTCATTCCCTCTGAAGGACCTGATATCGACCACTGTCAGAAGACAGGATATGTGGCTGATGGACCTTTGGTCTGACGCTGTAGGTGTTCTTATGTCACTAAAGGGACTAGGAACTCTTCCTACACACCAAAAGAATATATCCTGTTATATGTTTATATTTCAGAGTAGGGATGTTAAATGGTTGCCAGTAAATTCTGCTGGTGGCCAGCCATGCCTGGCTGGAGCAGCTGCAGCCCCAGCCATGGAGGGCCTGGTGGGATCCCGCAGCCATGGCAGGGTAGCAGCCGTAGCAGGGGGCTGGGTGGCAGCGGGCTGCGGGCTGGGTGGCAGGGCCTAATTTAAAGTGTTTAACTGGTTAACTGTTTCCATATCCCTATTTTAGAGGTGTGCACCTGTTAATTAAGAGTACAGAGGCAAAAATAATTACATTTTAACTGAATAATTTTGCTACCATTTCATTTGTAATTTTATTATCCTTTGACCAGGGATCAACAAGACTTCAAACCAATGAAAAGCTCAGAGTGCATCAAGCAAATTAGTATGCCAGGGATTCCCAATAAAAAAAATGCTTTGATTGAGATAATGAAGCGTCTTAGCTACCAAATGACATATTTGCTACAGCCAGGTTAACTGTAAGTGGCTGTAGCATGAGTCTCGGCTTGACAAAGCCCTGGCTGGGTTGATTTAGTTGGGATTAGTCCTGCTTTGGGCAGGGGGCTGGACTTGATGACCTGCTGAGGTCTCTTCCAGCTCTATAAGTCTATGATTCTATGAAAGGAGTTAATACTAGGGTGCTAATCAGACAAACAAGCATTTTATTGTGCTTGATACGAAGTACTTTTTGATAAACAGTAGCATGTCTTGTTTTACTAGTTTCCCAAAGGAGGTGTAGGGACCATAATGTACAAGGTCTGGCAATGAAGCTTATGTAATAGCTTTAAAGATCTCAGCAATACAAAACTACAGATAGCCAAACCTTTTTATCAAAAACATGTTTTTAATAGTAGTTCTGCACAAGAGATGTCTCTGTGAAAATGATAGTATAAATGGGATTTTTTTTCTCTTGTTAACAAGCTGGACAAAAAGAAAACCAAGCAATCCACATAAAGCTATTGCCAAGCTTCAGGGGAAACCCTATAGGTGAAGACTGAGTCATAATAAGAATTATTTGTTGCACCTAATTATGCCATCAATCAAGCTTTCAGATGGAGAAGACTTTTACCCTCTGTCTCTATCACATAAACCCATTAGTCCTTTAGAAGACTTTAAATCACACGTACATTTTTGTAATGCATGTGTAGCTTAAAGTAAATTTGCACCAATGTTTATTGTGTGTCGGGGTTCTCCACTGTTCTCCATTTAGGAGATCAAAGCTGGCAAAAAAAGATATTGGGGTCACAGCAAGAAACTACATCTAGTTTTGGGAGGGTGTGTTCTGGGCAATGGAGGTGAAGGAATTAAGTGGGAGCTGGAGGTGTACTAGTGTGTGGGGGAGTGATAGACTGAAAATGGTGAGTAAGGTTTCCAGGGTGGTGACTCTGGAAGGGTACTGCTGAATAGGGGATGAGGTGTAGCAGATGATGTTACTGAAAAGGTACACAGCCCTCTTCTCCACAGTCCCCTGCTTACACAACTCTTGGTTCCAAGAAAGGGCCTGCACTAAGTTACTGAGAGCCAGCTGACAGCTGTGGGTAGGGAAGCAATGGGGACCAGAATGCCCTCATGTAAATTAAAAGTAACATCCTTGTTGGGGGAATAATACCAAAAAACCCACTGTGGTAACATTTAACTTTAAAAGAGGGAACTACACAAGAATGCGGATGCGTTAGAAATTAAAAGGAGCTGTCACAAAGGTTAAATGCCTACAGATAGCATGGGGACTATTTAAAAACACCAGAATAGTGGCATTTACTAAATGTCTAATCCGATTCAGAAAAGACAATAAGAGGACTAACAGAACAGCACCATAGTTAAACAGCAGAGTAATGGATGCCATCAAAGGCAAAAAAAAAAGTATCTTTTTCAAAACTGGCAATCAAATCTTAGTGAGGACAATATGATGCCCAAACTGTGCAAAGCTAAGAAGAAAAACCTAAGACAGATCATGAAAAATTTGAAAAGTAATTTCTTAAAGACACAAAAACTAACCATAAGAATTTCATCAGAAGCACGAAGCCTGCCAAACAGGTAGTTGGGCCATTAGATGACCAAGATGCTAAAGGAGCACTAAAGAAAGACAAAGCCATTGCAGAGAAGCTAATTTATTTCTTTGCTTCAGAGGATGTTGGGGAGATAGCCACATCAGAGCTATCCTCTTTGGGTTACAAATCTGAAGTGCTATCCCATAGAAGAGGTGTTTGTTATAACAAATTGGCGAATTAAAAAGTGTAAAGTCCCCAAATAGAATTGAGCCAACATTTCTGAAGAAACTCAAATATGGAATTGCACAACTACTAACTGTAGTATGTGTAACCTATTGTAGAAAGAAGTTTCTGGTTCAGGTGACTGGAAAGAAGCTAATGTAACATTGTTTTTTTAAAAAAGGCTCCAGAGACAATTCTATCTATTCAGCAGAGATGGGATAAGGGGGAACGTATTCTTAAGGATTAGTTACTGGTTAAAAGATATGAAATAAAATGTAGGATTAAATGATCAGTTTACAGAATAGAGAGAGGTATATTGTGGTGTCTCTTGGGAATTTGTTCTGGGATCAGTGCTGTTCAATATAGTCATAAGCGATCTGGAAAAAGGAGGAGCCGGTGAGGTGGCGAAATTTGCCAGCAATACAAAATTCCTCAGGATAGTTAAGCCCAAAGCAGACTGTAAAGAGTTACAAAGGGATTTCACAAAACTGGCTGCCTGGGAAACAAAATGGAAGATTAAATCAGTGGTGATAAATGCAAAGTAATCCACATTGGAAAACATAATGCCAACTATACCTACAAAATGTTGGGATCTAAATTAAGTCTTACCACTCAAGAAAGAGAGAAATCCTGGACTCACTGTGGACAGTTCTCTGAAATCATCTATTCAGTCTGCAGCAACAGTGGGGAAAAAAAGCTAACAAAACGTTAGGAGTCATAAGAGAAGGGATAAGTAATAAGACAAAAAATACCCTAATGCCATTATAAATGCCATGGTATGCCCACACCTTGACTACTGCATGCAGTTCTGGTTGCTTCAGCTCAAAAAGATATATTAGAATTGGAAAAGACAGAGAAGGGCAACAGAAATTATTACGGTTATGGAACAGCTTCCATATGAGAATAGATTAAAAAGACAGGGCAGTTCATCTCTGAAAAGAGATGACTAAGGGTACATCTACATGGCAACATTATTTTGAAATAACTAATGTTATTTCAAAATAACTTAGTCTGTGTCTACACAGCAAGCAGTTCTTTTGAAATATTGTCAAAATGCTGTCAAGCTGGAGGACTTCTTACCCCAACTCCTGTAACCCTCATTGTACGAGGAGTAAGGGAAGTCCGAGGAAGAGTGCTCTATTTTGAAATAAGTGCTGTGTAGATGCTCCCAATTTCAGAATAAGCTATTTTGAAATAAGCTATGCAATTGACGTAGCTCAATTTGCGTAGCTTATTTTGAGGTAAGCTCTGCTACGTAGACGCACCCTAAGAGTTGTTATAATAGAGATCTATAAAATAATGAAATGTTTGGAGAACATCAATGGCTGTTAACCAAAATGGTCACAGATGCTGTGGGTGTCCCTAGCCTTTGATTGCCAGAAGCTGGGAATGGAGGATAAGGGATGGACCACTCAATAATTGACCTGTTCTGTTCAGTTCCTTTGAAGCTCCTGGCATTACACACTTCCAGATGACAGGATAGTGGGTTTAAGTGGTCTGACCCAGAATAACCATTCTCATATAGATTCTGGTGAGCCTAACTTCAATATTAGGTAAATTAGCAAAACCTATAGTAAAGAATAGAATAATCAGTTAAATAGATAAAAATTGTCAGAGGAAAAGCCAGCATGGCTTTTGTGAAGAGAAATCATGCATCACCAATCTATTAGAATTGTTTGAGGGGATCAACACATGTGAATCATTACATTCAACTTAACTCCTGATTTTACAAAATCAAAATAGCGTGCCCCCATTATGGGAAAGCCTTGAAATTAGTCTGAGGTAGGCTCCTCTAATGAGGACATTCTATCTTGATTTAGAGCCCCAGGAAGCACTGGGGAGCAAGTAGTTCAAAATATTCTGGGGAGTAGTTCTTTCAAAACAGCACCCACACTAACACTATTTCAAAATAACTATTTCAAAGTTAGTGTTATTCCCTGAGAAAAGGAGGGATACAGATTTTGAAATAAGCAGCCCCTTATTTCGAAATAACAGGCTTCATGGTGCGGACCCTCTGCTTATAAATTTGACCTAAGGGTGGGGGGGAGGGTAATTTCAAAATAAAGCCCTAGTGTAGACCTGGGCTAAGAACAGTAAACAGCAGATCCTGAAACTCATGTGCATGGAATATTGTGGCGGTCAAAATATAACTGGGTTGAAAAGACCCTAGATAAGCTCCTGAAAGATAGGCCCATCCGTGGCTAATAGCCAAAATACAGAGGGATGTATTTATCCCTAAAAGCTATGAGTTCCAGAAGCTTAAAGGTGAGGATGGGGTGGATCACTCCTACTTCCCTGTTCTGTTAACTTACATACTGGCCATTGTCATAGACAAAGCTAGATATTTTGACCCAGTATGGCAGTTCTCATGTCATAATGTTGACTCAGTACCATATTGGAACTGTGTAGGAGATGGGAAATGGAAGAAATGGAGGGAAAAATGAGGATCTGCTGTACAGATGTGTGAGGGTGGGGTGGCAATAAAGGAAACAGGTTTGTCCTTAACCTGGGTCCTAGCATATGCCTTGTGTTGAACAGTCTGAACTTTTACTTTGTGTAGAGATTTTCTGGAAACTACAAGGCAACCCCTGTAACCCATCTTGGACTTTCACTCTCAAGATGGAGAAACAGGGCTCCACATCTACCCAGCAAACAGGGATATTCATTTAAACTGCTTCTGGTTGGCTTCTCTGCTATGTTTTGTCAATATTTTCCTTCCCCTGTAAAAGCTTGGCCTGTCCCTCCTACTATCTCTTATTTTTGTCTAGGTTTGTTATTTCCTATTATGGTGCTTCACCATCAGCATAAATGGAACTGGGTAAATACTGCAAAAAAAATTCTGTTGAACATTTATTCAAATAAAAACCATGGTTTCACTTCAACAGCACTACTGACTTTATGCACTTTCCTCAAATATTTGTATAAACAAAATTTTGTTTGTACAAATGTCCATGAAAAACTAGAGTGCTATGAAAACTCATATGGGTGTATATTTCCATCAGAAATATTCATGTGTTCATCTTAAAAGATCTCTGTGAATTTGGGTGTCATCCTGTCAGCAGACAGAAGCAATACCATGTGCTCGATTCCATAGCATGAATAGTGAATAATATAAAGCATTTTACAACTGTTTTCTCACTATGTATTTTAGAAATCTGCACCTGTCTTTCTGACCATCCATCTGAGAGTTCATGTGTTCAAGAACTCCTACGTGGTAAGAGTTGGACCACCAAATTGGGCATGCAGCTTCCTCTTATCATAGCTTAAAGCAAAATCAGGGTTTGGTTGTGCCAGGACAATGGGATCTGCCTGGAATTCAATTATTTCTCATAAAATGGAAAGGAAAGAGTCTGGCAGGAAGGATAGTCATACTGCAGAATGACTACAAGCAGGCAACAAGGGGCTTGTTATGGGGACTGGGAAAGCTATAACCCCACTGGGCCAGCAGGGGGAAGGAGCGGAAAAAGGGACAGCTGTCTACTATATATTTCAGAAAGTGTGCCTGTTTGTGTGTCTATGTGTCTTTGTCTCTGTCCTCCAGCTGGGAGACATACACCCCTTCCCCAGCTGTGCCTTCTGCAGCTGCAGCATCCATGGGCAGGTACTTCTCGCCTGGCCCCAAGCTGCTGCAGTGAGAGAGGGCTGGGGGTTGTTCTTTCTCCCGGGGGCAGCCTGCTTACTGAACCACTCACCCGCAGCCCCACCCCAGAGCAATGATTTAAATGAAGAGAAACAAAACTTATTTGAGTTAAGGACCCAAGCAACGCCGGGTAAATCCTCTAGTAAATAACAACAGAAGGTGCAGGGCAGTGAAAAATCAAGCCACTAGTGGTCATTGCCATATTTACATCTTCTAGTTTATTATGTGCTTGTCTACTTCCACTAGTTCATTCAGGGGTTAATCAATAATAAACAAAATATGATCATACTATGTCCATTTAAACACATAGCCCTTATTCTACTAGTTGACACTAACTATTGTACAGAAGGGAAGTGCAATGAAACTGATCTTTGGAGTGAAATCGACCTTCTCTGGGGTCATTTCAGTGCTAGTTGCACAATTAGTTGTTATCAGTCAGTGGTGTCTCTGCAATAAACCCAGTTCCTATAGGGTGTTTACACAATGGGAGTTACCCAACAAATATGAACCATTACTATTTATGTTTGATTTACACTGTGTGCTAAGGAGTCAGTGAACTAGTCAGGAATTAGAATAGCTCTAGATTAACACACATATAAGCAGATTCTGAATCCATGCTTCCATTATAGCCAGTTGGAATGGGAAAGAAATCCTGAGTGTGGTTATGTAAATATAGTTCATGCAGTTTGCTTAGGCCTGCTAGATATTCAACTGTTGGAAGGTGTTTTGCCCATTGTAACCAATTTGGCTGTTAACAAAGTATGTTAACCCTAAATGCAGGAATTGTAAGATATGATCACCAATGCTTGCAGTTATTAGGAATGAAGAAAATCTGACTGTGTTTAACTCAGTTCAAAGGAGATAAACTGCCAGTGTAAAGAATCTTGGATGGACAGAGGCTATACTTCCAGAGCCCTATAGATTAAGCTGGGGAGGGAAGTGAGTCAGTAGGCTGCATGTCTTCCAGGCATGACCTGTAAAAGACTGGTTTGACCTATTTCTGCCCACAGTTTCAATGATAGCATTAAAGATAGGCTCCATAAGGAGTCTCTTTTGTATGTAAATTTGCTCCAGTGGCTGCTGGAATCTCTTGTGGCTGTACAGTGCTTTGGGCCAAGAGCTGAGATCACTAGGTTTGGCCCAGAGTCAAATCTACCACAAGCCAGCGGAAGATGAGACAAGCAGCATGAGCAGCCAACAGGGTAGCGATGGAGAGGTGCGGGGCGCAGCCAGCAGTGTGGTGGCAGCGAGGGGCGACGAATGGCCAGCAGAACAGCACCAGATAGCAGCGAGCAGTGGATGGTGAGTGACAAGCCATGCGAGTGAGATGCCTCCTTACCCCTCCCCCCGCTTAGTATATGAGGTGAACTCTGCAGATGCACCTCGGTACTGTGGTCTGCCCTGACTAAGGGCAGTGACCGAGTGGGGTGCAGAGGAGGGTTGGGCTTGTGAAGGGGACATGTACCTTGCTGGACTTGAGAGCCTGAGAGGAAAAGGACGTTGTACAACCTACTAGAGCTGGGACTGTTACTCATGGTTCTGGTTGTTAACTTTGTTTGTGATGTTTTCCCAAATTAATGCCACGTTACTTTTCTCCCTTTTTTTTAGAAGTTTCTTTTCTACACTCAGACTCTGTGCTTGTGAGTGGGGAAGCATTGCCTCCCAGGAGTGAATTTCCCAGATTACTGGGTAGGGGTTCGAGCCAGTTCTGTATTGGATGGATGGAGAGGTATCCCTACATATTGAACCCAGCCCTGACTGCTGCTGGAGCTACCTGGCAGAAGGGGTACATGCACAATAAACCACCTTTCCATTCATCTCACACTTCTGGTCTCCCTTCTTAGACCCCAGCCTTCTCAGACATAATCCTATCACTCCTATCAGTAAGTGCTTGCACATATCATGATTCTAGGCGTTCCACTTTTCCTCGGGCCGAGCATTTGCAGATAGGCACATATGCAACCTGAGACGAGTCAGAAGTGCAGACAGGAACTGCCAGATGAAGACTTGTTACAGACAAGCAGTTCCACAAATCAGGCTTTTAAGGCTGCAGATACTAGGCTTTTCTCCAAAGCCCATGCAAAGAAAGTTCCAGGCCTCAGACTTCCCTCCAGCAGTAGTGTCACTAATCCTTCATTTACAGGTGAGAATCAGCAGTACAAAACAAAGCAGAGAGGTGCTCACCAGACTTCCTGAACAAGGTGAGCAGAATCTCTAGAGCAAGAACCCACCATTTGCAGTCACATTACACCTACAGCACAAAACTATGGGGCCCACTGATCCTTTGGGGGATGATTTCCTGTTTAGACAAGATGCCTCTGGGGCTCCCTATCAGAGAGTGACTCAAAGTGTTTGACTCTTAGAGGGGCAGTCTCTGTGCTCCCTGTTTCCTCCTTTTCAACTTGGAGAGAGCCAAAGTTGGCTAGTTTAAAGCAGTGGCTGTCTGTGAACAAACACAAGCAAGCAGAGAGTGTCCTCTTCTGTCTTCTTTTCATTCTCTGAACAAAGTGCTGGAGCTGGTGGCTTCTATAGAGCTCTGCTGCTTGTGTACAGAACAGCTGGCTGAGGGGCCTGGAATTCATGAAAGGAGGCTATAAGTTCCCTGTTCGGGTTACCCTCTCCTGGAATCCCCTTCTGCACTGGTCTGGTTTCTTGTTTCTCTATTCTCCTGTCATGGTGCGGTTTTCTCCCTCTTTACCTTTCCAGCAATATTTGAGGAGGGGCTGACATAGGAGATCACCTGAAGAACAGGTTTTTCCTTACATTTCCCAATATGCTAATCCTTTACTTGAGCTGACAATGTTTGTTAAGGCAGTGTTGTAGCCATGTCAGCCCCAGGATAACAGAGACACAAGGTGGGTGAGGTGCTATCTTTTATTGGGCCAACTTCCACTGATGAGAAAGACAAGCTTTTTGTTACAAGTTACGAGAGACCAGTGTTGGGAAAGGCAGTGGGCATCAGCAGTGCACCTGTGCCCTGAAAGAGCCGACACAGTCTTGCGTACAATCACTTCTGTGTTGATTCTGACTGAGCCTTGGGGTAACTGCAGTGCCCCTAGGAGCTGTATTAAATACCCAGCTGTGGGAATGGGGCCAACATAATTACAAAGCAGTACAAATACTCTTAAAATGAAAAAAGGTAACACTTGAAAAGTGTTATGAAACATATGGCCTACCTAACATCTAGTTGCACTGGTAACTATAATTCACATGCTGGTGTCTCAACATAACTTGGAGGGTGGTTCTATCTCCAATACCAACACAATTCCTTATTCTTTCTAATACAAGAGTGGCAAAAAGGTGAGAAGAGCAGTGGACAATCATGCCCTGGGAACTAGAGCAAGACACACTTATCTCTCACTGGCAACTAACGAGTTTCGAGGGAGAAAAGCTTTTCAGTCACCAGCTCCTGTTTAATTTCAGAGCCCTTTATTTCTTTTTTTTTAAGGAATGCCTATTGAGCTGCTCTGAATTATTTTGTAAACATCTTCTTAAATATCCTTTCCCTACTCCATTACCACACCATCCCTGCTCTTGGGACTGAAGGATCTTTTCTCTGACATTTTAGAGCATTAAAATAGCTCCAGGGCTGAAGAAAACATTTTTTCATATAGTCTTTGAAAAGTTTTGTTGTCAAGGAGACTGAGATCTTAGCGACCAGGTAAGAAAGCCTATGCAATGTACTAACACATTTGTGAAAAGAAGGTGCCAGGATGCCAGTTATACCTGGAGGCAAACAGATTTAGTGTTTCAGAGCATCTTGTTTCCTGGCATACCTTTTATCCTACAATTAAACAGCACATCCTCCCCACCCCCCTTTGCTACTGTTTGGATGGTACTATCTTTTGATGAAAAGATCATTAGAGCACCATGCTTGGATGATGTATTACCTTCATAAATCACGAGATTGAGGAGTGCTTTGGAAATGTCATTCACAGAAATGCCGCTTTGCAGGGAAGAAAGGCTCCTAGAGCAGATTTGATATAATTACAGAGTACACAGCAGCCAACAAGCAGCATGCTGAAAAGCCAGGTGCCAGGACAGGGAACTCATGTGCAAGCCCCAGAAAAATGGGGGAAGAGACTTACATTAAAATCCAAGTTTATTTGCACACTTTAGAAATGGCAGCTTCCACCAAAGGCCATGAAATTCCACCAGAGTCACCATAAACCCAGAATCATTGGAAATGTGATAAAGCCAAGGAAGAAAAACAAAAGCAAAAAAAATGGTCTTAAGGATAAAACCAGAAGCCATTCAATATTAAATATTAAACATATTAAATACATGCTGTATTTATAGCTACTAATAAATGATTTATTAACAGTGATACATTATTATTAAAAGCTAGTTTTTCATCAAACGGGGTTCTGCAGGGGTCTCAAATTCCCTGCTGAAGGGGAGTACGGGAGGAGGGGGAACAAAACCGCTGCGCAGCACCAGCCCCTTGGTGATGCTCAAAGCTGCATGCTTGGGGGACAGGGAGCCATGGGGAGCGGGGGGAGAGAGCAGGATGATGGCAGGAAGGGGCAGGGCTTGGAAACCAGCAGAGCTCGGGGGCCAATAATGGGCAGCCCCACCCCCCCACTCAAGTCTTCAGGAGTCCAGGCTTGGATAGTGCAATCGACGGGACTAGACTACATGCTGGGAGTTTGAGACCCCTTGTCCAGGTCATTGTAAAGTTGCAGAAAGGCCTGTATAAATAATTTTGCATCCTACCATCCTTAAGTCCTCGTAAGATCTCCATTATTCCATCTATAAAGCCTTTTAGTGCTGGTCCTCCTTACAGTAGCATCTGCACTGTGCCAAAATACCACTCTGTTTCCTTGACATGCCAGTATCTCACTGGAATGTTAGCAAATCAAAAGTGACATGATGTCATGGCTGGATCATGGGTAGCCAGACCTAGTGGTCAGAGCCAGAAACAGGAATCAAGAATTAACTTGATCAGGAACCTGGGAGATCAGAAGCATGACAGAATCAGGCTAAGTCAGGATACCGGCGGTTCAGAAGAAGGAAATAAACTGGATATCAGAACTATGAATCGGATGTCAGAAATCACACTGGGTCAAGATGCCAGGAAATCAGGGAGCAGGAGGCACACAGTCCAGAACAGGAAGGAACCCAGCTGTTCAGACAGCTTCCTGTTCCTGCTACTGGTTAAAATAGGCCCAGGATGCCAATAGCTGCTCTGCGAATCTGCCAACAGGATCTCAGGGGCAGAACCTCATGGTAGCGCTGACTTCCTTGGTCCTAGGTAAGTGGCTGCCAACATGCTAGGTAGAGGGGTGGAGTGTAGCTGCTCCTCTGAACTTTAAAGAGCTGGGTTTGTGACACATGGTCCTTACTCCAGTGGTCCTTCTCACTGTCTTTAAAATATGTTGACCCTCCTTAGAGAGGTGTGGGTCTATGGAAGCATTGACCATAAATAGCCCTTATTATGTGAAAAAAGTGGCTCATGTTGTATTTATCAGCATAAAGTTCAGGCTCATTGGCCTTTTCTCATGACCACTTATTTTTTACATCACAGATCTTCCTTTGAGCTTCAGCCTTGAGTTTCTTGTATGACTCTTTCTTCTGCTGGTGTGATAAGTCATTTTGCCACATGCTTTTTTTTTCCTGGCGAAGCAGGCCCTGAATCTTAGCATTAGTCTCATCAAATCAATTTTTGTGATGGTGGGTGACATAGCCAATAGACTCAGCTCATGTTAAGAGACTGGCAGTCTTTGATCCCTTACAGAAATTTTCATTATGAAAAGAGTGTTTTGACTAACTCCTGAACCGTGAATCAACTGTCTCTGATGCCATTATCGAATCTATACCTCAACAACCTATAAAACAATCTCTTCCTGACCTCCCACCCTCAAATAAGTAACTGGAGCCATTATGCAAACCAAGTACAACAAGGCAGCACGGCAAGATGACATACCAGCTGAAGTTCACCAGTTTGAAGGTGAAGAACTGGTGAGAAAGGTCCACAAATTTTATGTGGTAAAATGAGACAATTCAAGAAGACTTAAGATAAGGTAGCATTGTTACGGTCTTTAAGAAAGGAGACCAGTCAGAGTATTGAGGCATTACCTTGCTATCTGTAGCAGGGAAAATTCTTATCTCTTAAACCAATTGCTTATCCTTGCTGAGGAAATATTGCTAAAATCTCTGTGCATTTTAGACCATCCCGCAGGACAACTGACATGATCTTTGTTGCCCGTCAAATCCATGAAAAGTCTAGGGAGGAAAACCAGGACTTGTACATGGCCTTAATGAATTTCTCAGAGGCCTCTGACTCTATTAGGGCATGTCTACACTAGGAGTACAGATTTCAAAACAATCAGTCTGTTATTTCAAAATAACAGGCCTGGTAGTGTGGACACTCCACGTGTTATTTCAAAATAAGGGGAGTTATTTTGAAGTAACTCCCTCATGTAGACCAGGGTTTACTTGTAAACCCCTGTGGAAGGTGCTGGCCAGATTTGGCTGCCCTCCAAATTTATTGAGGTACTAAGCCTTCTCCATGATCTGATGACTGGCATGGCTCTCTGTAATGACCTTTAGACAGAACCTTTCATCATCAAAACTGGAGTTAAGCAAAGATGCCCCATCCCTGTTCTCCATCTTTAGAGCAGTCATTTTGGTCCTCAGTAAAGATCAGCTCCCCATTGGAGTTGACTTCCAGCATTCAGCGTCTTTTTCATCTTTGATGTCTTTGCTCCAAGACTACAGTCTTCAGCAGCAATCTTCAGTCTGCTGATAACTGTATCATCTTTATGAACACTGAGAATGACCACTATAAATCACAAATCAGACTTCGGATACAGTTGAGCACTTTTGCTACCTTGGTAGCAAAATGTCTCAAAGCAAAATAACTAACTAACTAACTAACTAAATAAATAAATATAGTGAGATTCAGCGTGGGATCCAGTGTGCAATTGTGTCCTTTGGGAAATGGTTCTGATGCATTTTCATGGAACGTGACCAACAGCAGGACACCAAGATACAGGTCTAAAAAACAATTGTTGTTCTTAAACTCCTTTATGGATGCAAAACCTGGGTGACCTATCAACAGCACCTCAAGAGTCTGGAGAGGTACCATTAATGATGCCTCTGGAACATGGGCAAGGGTATAAGAGGCAGAGGAAGGCAAAGTCTTCCTGGGGTCTTAGTGCTCAACCCCTCCCCTCTTCCTGATGTTCCCTGCTGGCTCCCATAGCAGGTTGTTGCAGCCTGATGAATCTCCCCTTTCTCCCCCTACCCCACAGTGGATCTATTAATTTTAAAGTGAAAAGCCTTCCAGCTTTTCAGACCTATTAGCATAACACTGAACCTGTGAAAGAGCTATTAAGTGGTAATGAAGCCATTTAACAGGCATGTGCCAACTCTGAGGTAGATACTGTCAGTTTCTGAATTTATTGACAAAAAACAGTTGTCCATTGCTGTAATATAGCTACCAGACCTTAATTTAAAAATTGCTTTAAATATTTCATAATTTTGTTGCTGAAGATTATAAAGTCTCATCTATAAAAAAAAATCCTTGCATGGAATTTCAGATGCACAATCTGAGTACAGCCGCTCTCCGAGTTACGAACAAGTTACGGACCAACACTTGGTCCGTAACTCGAACTGTTCGTAAATCGGATCCCATTGAGTTACACGCGACCGCGTTGTTCATAAGCGCGGGTCGCGTTCGTAACTCGGGGACCGCCTTTACGACCGCTCCTTGGGAGCATTGGTCGTAAGTGCGAATGGTCGTAACTCGACCGTTCGCAACTCGGGGAGCGGCTGTATTCAGCTTTATCCTTAGATGCTTGGATCTTCAGACAATTTTTTAAATAAATTCTTCAACATTTATCTAAATTACCCTTATCTAAAATATACATTTTGATTTTAATTACCATACTACAGAAATGTGCTTCCAAAGTCTTCCATCCCGGCTCTCCTTCCACCCCCTGTTGAAGAAAGCTCTTAAAGGGACAACATTTCTCTTCTTCCAGATAGCTGGACAAATGAGTTTCTCTTTCTTTAGTATTTGATGAACTAGTTTTAAGGGAGCCTTCTACGTAAATCAGTACCTTGGTAGGATATAAAATCCTTTGTTATGCTTGAAATCTTTGGAAACATATTTTAGCATAAACATATGGTGACATTTCATAAACATTTCTGTTGTTGCAGAGATCACACAAAATAAATTAGTGTTCCCTTTTTCTAAAAGCAATGAACTTTGTTATGAACACACTAAACCACTCTGACTGATTAATTTAAAATAATGTCTGTTTCAGTGCATTAAATATGTAGTAATCTGGAATGATTACTTTATGAAGGCTTAAGAGTACATTTAAAATATAAAATCATCTTAGAAATACTGATTAAGAAAATGTAAAACAGAAAAGAACTGCATCTTGTATTCCATAATATTTAAAGTTGTATTCAGCAGGACAGCTGACTTGTCCTTGCTACTAAGTTTTTGCAAATAAATCTCCAACAAATCTCAAGGTATATCAAAGAACCTATGACTGACATTTTTTATTCCCAAACTTAGTGGTTTTAATTAGGTACCTTCTGCATGTCCAGTCTTCGCAACCTGGCATGCAATGGAAAACATGCTCCATTTTCTTTAGAAATTGTAGAAGACTGTTTTCTTATGTCATTTACTGCATTTGGGTTCAGGGATCTGGCTGGAAGGGGTGAGCAGAGAAGGGGAGGGATGCAGAGGGTAGGGGGTGGGACCTGGTCAGAGTGGGGGCAGGGTCTGGACAGAGCAAGGGTGGAGTAGAGATGGGGCCAGACTCTGGAGCTTGCTTCCCCAAGCAGCAGCTTCACCCACTCTCCTTGCTCCAGAACAGTCATGTCAAACATGGGCCCAATTGACTTTTTTTTGTGGCCCACGACTACAACTTTATAAATTATCTAAGTGCAGCCTACCCGGTTACATTGTTTATAACAGGGGTGGCCAACCCGCTCTTTGATTAAGGAAATGCAGCTCCTGCTGGTTCTGAGCCATGTGCCAGGACTGCTTATGGACGGCCACTCTGTGCATGTGTCCCAGCGCGTGGAGGAAGAAACACGTGGCGGCAGCAGTGGCTCTGTGACCAAGGCATTAGGTTAGAGCAGGGGAGGGGCTGGGGGTACCTGGCTCGGGGGAGGGGAGGGGAATTGGGTTACAGCGGGGGGGACTGGGAGTGTCTGACTCCGGGGGAGAGGAAGGGGACTGGGTTAGAGCAGTGGGGGAGGGGCTGGGAGCGCCTGACTCTGCGGGAGGGGGGAGGCACTGGGTTAGAGCGGGGCAACTGGGGAGTGCTTGGCTCTGTGGGAGGGGGAGGGCCTTGGGTTAGAGCAGGGGGAGCTGAAGTACCTTAAACTCAAAGTCTTCATGGATGCAAATAACAATTTTACACATCAAATTACTGTATGATATTCAAACAAGACCTGAAAAAAATATTATGAAATATACCTAAAACATAATCTATAATAATAAATAATTACAACTTTCCGATAGAAGTACTTTTTCTTTGGTGGCCCTGAAAGCTATTAGTTTTTGTTTGTGTGGCCCTCAGTAGGCTTCGAGTTTGACATGCCTGCTCTAGAATGTCCTTCATATCAAGTGGCAAGATCCCTGCATTAATGACAGCTTCTTTGCTGAAGCCATTGGCACCAGCACTGAAGCAATGATAATCATGCACCAACATCACTGGGCTGGACTTTGTGTGCAGATGCCAGACTCTTCCCTCCCAAAGCAAGTTGTCTACTCTCAGCTCTTCCATGGTCAGAGATCCCAGGGTGGTCAGACGAAACACAACAAAGGCTATGTCTACACTACAGGGTTTTTCCTGGGATACCGGCAGTCCAGGGAATGCGTCTGCTTTTCTGCCTTTTTTTTTTTTTTTGCAGAAGAGCAGACACGCTTTTTCGGAAGCCCTGTCTTCCTCCTCCACAAGGAAGAAGGGCTTTTCCAAAAGAAGAGGCTTTTCCAAAATTTGGCCCAGTGTAGATGGGCCAAATTTCAGAAAAGCCTCTTCTGACAAAAGTATCAGAAAAAGATACGCAAAATGTGGAGCGCATTTTGCGTATCTTTTTCCGATAGATCCTCGCAGTCTAGATGTA
Organism: Pelochelys cantorii; assembly: GCA_032595735.1. Classification (NCBI taxonomy): domain Eukaryota; kingdom Metazoa; phylum Chordata; order Testudines; family Trionychidae; genus Pelochelys; species Pelochelys cantorii. The sequence continues at coordinate 194,527,067 of CM064327.1, forward strand.
CCCTCAGTGTGCAGTGTCAGTCAAAAAAGCAAAAAGAATGTTAGGAATCAGTAATAAAGGGATACAGAATAAGACAGAGAATATCAGTGTGGTATAAACATAGCCATAGATACACTAGAAGTGTATCTTAAGAAAACTGATGAGGACATTACTAGCTGGGAGGAGCAAGCCCAACGGTGCCATGTCCTCCATTAGTCGGTGGCCCACTTCGAGAGGAAGCTGAAAAGAGAGAGAGAGAGAGAGAGAGAAGGGAGAAAGAAGAAAGAACTTCCTGCCACCAAGCAGCTGGCCTGCCATGAAATGTGTGTCCCTACTGTCGGCAAATTAGTGGTTCCAGAAACGGACTCCTGAACCATCTCAGGACCTATATGTAAATCCGTGGTAGAGATCATCCTCAAACTGAGGGACCACCAATGAATGAATGAATTCCAGTGGGAACCCAGTTATGTCAGGCCGCATGGTAGACGCTATTCTGAAAGCCATAACACATGGAAGTGCAAGGGTTAAACCACATTTTAAAAATCAATTTTTATTAATCACTTTTAATAATGATTAATTTGTGTGTGACTGTAATGTAAAATGCTAACTATTTTTTTCCAGTGCAGAAGAAGGGGAACAAATAGAAAAATAAAGGTGCTAGGAGAACAGTAAAAGAAGAGAGACCAAAACAAGCTATAATGTACATAAGGATACAAGCCATCCATATTCTGGTTTACAAATTACATAGCATGCCAATTATTAACAATCCTTTATGTACTCAGCCAGCCAGCCACAGGATGTGTGTCATCTAGGGACCAATACAGAGCCCATCATAGTCAAAACTTAAGCAGACTTAGTGTGTACCTTGGATCTTGCTGCCAGATAAAATGATTGTTCACTCCTATCTGTGGATGGAACTGCTGCCTTTAAAAAAACAGGTTTCAATGTGGCAATGAATATGGAAGTACATAGCCCAGCCAAGTGCCTGTTAACAATACAGAGTCGGGTGCATCTGCTATTGACAAGACCCTTCAGAACCCACAGAAAGTGGCTTGTTTCAGTGCATTTATTAGGGCCCGACTGTGCCAGAAATTACTGGGGCAATCCACAAGCAGCTTCCCTTCCCATCGTGTGAACCCTATAAGGGCCTTTCACAACTACAGGCCCCTCACTCAGATAGCACAGAATTATTCATTATGAGCTGTATTGCACCACTCCAATTCACGATGAGTATCACTGTATTTCATGAATGATCTCACTGATTTTATGAGACAACTCAGAGAGTAAATGTATTAGTCACTATAAGGATAAGAAAATCTGTGCTTCTATGGTGTGCCTAGAAAGGAATGTACTGTAGATGGGACTGTTGAAGTCATTCTGTGCTCCAGTGTGATGCATGCTTCCTTCTAAGCAGGCCAGTGACTAAAGGTCACATCTTATCCCTTTGCATCTTCCTTTACTATAGCAATATATGTATTGCCCAAGACTCAGTAAAGACCTTTTCAAATATATCTGCTATAATATATACACTAGATACAATTTAGTGAACCATTAAAACGGAAACAATTCACTGAACTGAAAGAAACCCCTCCCTCCCACACACAAACACACTAAATCTAAAATTAGAAGATAACTTCAGATGAAGATATTCTCTTTATTTTAAAAGGACCCTGTCAAGTAATTTGTTATAGGTTTTTAGCTTTCTTCCTCTCTATTGTTTATAACACCCTCTTAGAGGCTTGAAAATGATTTTTTCTCTCCATATTGATTTTTTTCCCCTCTGTGTTAAATGAAGTTGAAATTAACATGTCCATTTTTGTTTAACAACTAGAAATTCAACCTGTGAAGTGCATTATCATGCCAAAACATTTCTGTTTGTTCACCAGAATCGATCTATGTCAGCACAAAACTAAGAATGAAGATCTTTGAGTACAAGCTGTGGGCAACACACCAAAACACCACAAAATATTGTTTTTCTTTTGGCTATTAAAAATCATATGGTTTTCTGGAATGACTCGCATATAGGACGAACAGAATGAAGAGTGAAAATAAAAGAATAGATGGAAAAAATATGCAATAGGTTATTAATTAAGAGTCTCTTCATTGTGTATTTTATTTGAAATATTACTTTGTTTTCTCTTTTTTTTTTTTTCTAGTACATTTCCTGAAACACATTTCTTAATGTGTTTCCTCCTCATTGAGCCATAGTTATGGCATCTTCTTTTAACCATAATCTTTAAATAAAAATCCTTTAGTTAGTGGCAATTTACAACACTGCGAGAATGCTAAAATAATTGTTTACTTAGCAACAGTTGCGGGATGATCTAAGATAAATACCCAACAGCGGATGGATAAAGCGAAGATGAGGGGAACTCTGGTGAAGCAGAGATCAGACACACCTGATATCTTGCATTAGGCCAGAAAACTACACAAGAGAGTAGAAGGAAGTTCAAACAGGTTAAGCTTGTCTTGGCCAGAGGAGAAAGCTATTTCTTTTCAAATGCAAAAGGGTGGATCAGACCTTAGAAGAAAGCTGTCTGGACTGGCAGATACGAGTCCAAGCAAAGCTTTTTGAACAAAATGATAAACAGTGCACTTCACAGATTCCTAAAATTCATGATGTACCTTTCTGTAGTGTCTGTGTTAAGGCTTTAGTTGCCTTCTAGTGATAAGAGTTATTTCATATTTTAAACTTAAAAATAACTGTATGAAAGCTGTCATTTGTGAAGTTGAGATGGTGAAGTCATCCAGTCATCCAGTGTTCCTTCCATTTATAAGCTTTGATAGTGTAGCCTGGGAAGGAGTTCTAGTAAAATTGGAACGGGTAAGGCTCGCCAATCTGACCAGAAAATCTAACAAGCTTCAGGGGGTAGCCGTGTTAGTCTGTACAGCATAAACTTAAAAAACAACAAATTTTAGCAGACCATTTCTTGTTTTTTAAGTTTATCCAGATTACAGTGCAATGGAACCATAAGATTCCCCTTCCTCAGGGCTGACAGGGGACTGACAGCAATCACACCTTAACTCAGGAAATGAAACAGAAAACAATTTTATTGCTAAAGGGAAGACAATGATAGTTACCACAATGAATACAGCAGCAAGAACACAAATTACTTGGATTCCTTCCCCAGATGTCATTAACACAATCAAATTAAAACTTATATAAGTATACAAAGAGTAATCATATAACAATACTTCCTACCCACGAGATCTTAATACCCCCAAGGTTGGACGGGGAAGGGTGGCCTCCCTTCTCCTGGAAGGCCTTGGAACTGGTGGGAGTGAAATTCCTAAAAGCAAACTTAAGTAGAATTAAAGAAGCAAGAAAGCAGTAAAGAGATAGAATAGATATAAGTATTTGGTTTCTGACCTGAAAAGATAAAACACTCCAGAATGGGCTCTGTCAGCAACAGCTAAAGCAGCAGCCACGACTTCCCAAATCCCTAGGTCTAAATACCCCTTTTGGCACCAAAATGTCCTGGATGTTCAACCCTTTGTCCATAGTTGGGCCTGGGACCCTAAGATTTCTGAGGGTACCATCTTTAATTGGAGAAAACATTTGGGGAACTCATGAATATGCATGACTGATACTTTTTGGATGACCTCCCAGAACCGCTAAGAAAAGGTGGGGGATTGCGATTTGGGCTTAAACATCTGGCGCCAATTGTGCAGGAAATTCAAAATGACGGTTATAGTTTTTCACACCAAGTTAGCAGATTTTCTTTGCAAATTCCGAACAGAATTAAAACATAGCCGATTGCCAACCACAAACTCTTGCCTCACACATCTTATGGAAAATCACAAGAACAACCCGTAATATTAGCTAACTACTATACTTCTGCTATAAGCAATCTCACAGAAAATTAATTCTGCAGGCACCTTGTGTTACCAGCCTATTCAAAACTATATAAAAGAAAAGACAACATAAAATAAGCTTCCGGGTGTAGCCAAGTTAGTCTGTACAGAAAAAAAACAACAAATTGTCTGGTAGCACGTTATAGACTAACAAAACACGTAAATGGTATCATGAGCTTTCGTGGGCACAGCCCACTTCTTCAGATGAAAACTCCAGTCATCTGAAGCAAGAAGGCAGATGTGGGCTGTGCCCACGAAAGCTCATGATACCATCTATGTGTTTTGTTAGTCTATAACGTGCTACCAGACCATGTGTTCTTTTTTTTAACATAAAATAAAACAGCTATCAATTAGTAGGTTAAGATAGAGCAGATATCATTTAGTAGGCTACAGTAGTTCCTCTTTTCTTTTCTTTTCTCCTCAGTTAGAACCTTAGAACCATCTGGCTATTCCCTATTTTTCAGTTTTATGATCCCAACTAAAGTAAGCAGTAGCCCGCAACGCTCTATCTCTGACACTTACATATATTGTTGTGATTCTTATGTGTATGATTGTGCATCTGCATCACTTGCTAGTTGTCTTTGCAAGTTAAGGATTGTTACACCTTTTTATGTTGATAGGTTTTGGAGAATCAGTTTCTGTTTTGGATATACAGAGTGGGCCAAATTCCTTACCCCTGAGTAACCCCAATGATGGAGTTAAAACAGGGCTCTTAGAGCCAGCCTAGTGAGGAAGTGAGTGAGTAGATGTAATTCCCAAGCAGGGATAGCTAACAGTAGTAAATGAAGTAAATAAATCAGCAATATGATTTGCATCTCCCCTATGCTAATATGAGTGAATCCAGTCCAGTGTTAAGAACCCAACTTGTCTTTGTGAGTTAAGAACTGTGTTTTCACAACTAAAATATCCCAACTCCCTCTGTAATTTGTTCAATAACAATAAGCATAAAATATATAATTACTTCTTTGTTCATGACTCTTGTACCTACCCCATGATCTATATACAAACCTCACTTTAATCCAATGCTAAGGACATGCAAAAGACCTCAAAATATTTCCTCAAAATAAAAACTTTCTTGGTCCCAGATAAAATCTCAGAATAACCTCAATCACAGCCCTTGCCCTAATGGTATTTCTTCCTCTTCTCCATTGTATGTCCTGCCACTTTGATTGACACCTTCCTTTGGTTTTGAAATACCTGATATCTGATATCAAAATGAGGAAATAATAGAAAAGCCAGTAGGGGTATCCAGTGGGGACGACAGAATTACCAGGCCCCTGGGCAAGTTGGATGAGGGGGATGCTGTGCCCTCGCAGAAGAGGTGGACCTTGGGTGGAAGGAGTGGAACAGTGGGCAGCCAGCCCTCAGTGCCACCCAGACCATGTCACTCTGCCGTTCCCAACCAGCCCTTAGCATCACCCAGAGCATGCTACCCCTGGTTCTGGTGGCGATTTAAAGGTCCGGGGCTCCCAGTCACCATCGCCACTATTGCATCAATGGCAGCTAGGAGCAACGGGCCCTTTTGAATTGCCAGACCCAAGGACAGTTGTGCCCTTTCTTTCCCCTCCATAAGTGGGGGTGGGGACATCAAGTATTTCCTTTTTCAGCTGTATATCGCTGGGAGAAGGAAATGATATATAGTTCTCACCATAAAGATTTATATGAAGATACTAAAAATGTTAAGTTGAGGAGAGACTGTGTTCAGAATCTTTAAATGCATGGTTAGGGGCCAGTCCCATGCTTATCACCATAAGTAATGTCACTGATTTCTATTTACTCATCTTATATGCACTGCACAGTTAATCTTGGTTCTTCCTTGGGTTTCTGATTGTTGACCTGCTCTAGCTTTGAAAGAAAATGTACTTTCTTAAAATGGAATGATGTTTCGGGTGGAAAGGAGTTCCTTCCAACCCCTATGCCACCCACACAGAAAAGCCTCTGGCCCAGGTTTGGAAGTGCTTTCAGGTCGAGCTGGCTTTCCAAGCTGAAGAGGTGAGCACCCAGATACCTTTCACTTCAGGCTGGAACCCACCTGCTTTGCAGTGAAGATTCAGGCAAAAATAATGTAAGTGTGGATAGCCCTCCAATGCCTTCCCATAATTCCCTCCCCTCCTCCACCCAGACTTAAGGAAAGACTCACCTATTCTCTCACAACTGACTTCATTGACTGGGAAGAGTCATAGAGTATCTGAGCACAAAGCACCATGGGATATACTCCCCCTGCATACACATACACATACAGAAGCCATAAGAACCCAATGAGTAACTTGGGTAAACCTCTACAGTGGGGGTGTGCACGCCCAGGCTAACCTAACATGAGTGCTGAGGCCAGGGCACAGATCAGCTAGGCTAACTGAGCAGAGAAGACATATTTTAACAGTGAAGGAGCACTGCCAGGATAGCATTATTTTTCATGACAAAGGTCTGCTGTTATTTTTTTATGACTTTCGCAGTCCCCTTACATGATAAAAAAATGATTTTTTTCTATTTAATCTTCATCTTCTCATTGGAGTGCTAAAAGTGAGATTGTTTTCTAATTATTGGTAATTATTCTCTATTTTCTAATTTTTTTTCTGATCCAAATCAACTGAAGCTTCATAACAGCTTTCCAATTAATTATTAGATTATTTTCCCTTTCTTAGATTAGACACATATATTAGAATATCTAATTGATATGTTAACATCATTAATTACTTATTTGACCCATTAATTTTGTCTATTTGTACAGGCCTAATTGAAACAGCCCACACTGAATCCAGGATCTCATTTAATAAATTGAAAATTAAGCTTTGTAAACACTTGATTGCTGAGTTTCTGCAATGGTGAAAAACTCTTTGCACTTTTTGCAGCTGTTTAAGGTTCCCAGCCTTCTTTCTGATACCCTGATAAAATCTCAAACTCTGCCCCCAAAAGATTACAATCAGCTTCTCTCCCTCACCACTAACAATCAATAAACCCCAAACTGCCCATCCTCATATTCAAACATTCCAATCCTCCTTCCTATTTTCCGGGTAGGTTTCTTTAAACAGACTTTCAATTCCCATTATTCCATTATTTTTGATTAGTATAAATGTCATTATTAGGTGAAATCCTGGCCCCGCTGAAGTCAATAGAAGCTTTGGCATTGACTTCGCCATTGCTAGGTTTTAATTAAAGTTCTTCATTTTGTCACATTTGACTGCTAATACAAGATAATTGTTCCTGACTTATGGCCCAAACTTTAGAGCTGTTGTTTTACCTCAGTTCTCACTGGAGTTGCAAGATCTCGGCAATTTACTAGGTAGGCCCCAATCCTGCTTTGTATTGCATCTGCGGGGACAGTGGTGCAAGTAGGAAAGAACACACAAAATAAAGAATTGCCGGGGGGAGGGGGAGAGGGATGTAAAATTGAAATTGTCATGTTATTTTGGATTTAAAAAAAGTCATAGACATGATAATCATAAACATGATAAATATAAGAATTTTAAAAATTATTTTATTTCCAAAAAAATGGGATCCTGATTGTTGACCTGCCCTAGCTTTGAAGGAAAATATACTTTCTTTAAATGGAATGTTTCATGTGGATTGGAGTTTAATTCTGACTAAAGTTTTAAAAATGAATTTGAAGTGTTTTTTAGATTACAAATGGAAATTATGTTTTTAAATACTATGAATAAAGCCAACCTCTATCAAATACTGAATCCTATAAATATTGTTTATTTATACTTTCAAAGTCTCTAGACTAACACTAACTGCAGAAAGCAGAATAAAGAAATAGCCTGTGCCATCTTGGATATATTCACTGCTGACATGTTATATACATTATTAAAAAAATCTCATAGAATCATATATTACTAGAACTGGAAGGGACCTCAAGAGATTATCAAGTCCAGTCCCCAGCCCTCACAGCAGGACCAAGAACCATCATTCTAGATCATATCTGATAGATGTCTAACCTGCTTTTAAATATCTCCAGTGATGGAGATTCCACAATCTCCCTAGGCAATTTATTCCAGTATTTAATCACCCTGACAGTTAGGAAGATTTTCCCAGGCTACGTCTAGACTACGGGCGTCTTTCGGAAGAAGCTTTTCCGGAAGATATCTTCCGAGAAAACTTCTTCTGAAAGAGCGCGTCCACACTGCCAAAAAAAAAAAAAGTACTCCGCATCGAAAAAAGCAATCTGCTTTTTCAAGAGTTAGTGTCCATTCATTTAAACTGTGATTACTATGGACAGAGTGGCCACCAGGGCACCTGTGCTTTTTCCTCTTTCCTCTTCTTCTGAAAGAACTCCCTCTTCCCCATCGTAGAAAGAGAATTACCAATGCTGGAAAAAAAAACCCTGTTCTTTCGCTTTTCTTTCGAAAGAATGTGATTGCAGTGTGGACGTAATTGAAGTTTTTTTCGGAAAAACAGTTGTTTTTCCGAAAAAACTCTGTAGTGTAGACATACCCCCAATGTCCAACCTAAACCTCCCTTGCTGCAGTTTAAGTCCATTGCTTCTTGTCCTATTATCAGAGGCCAAGGAGCACAATTTTTCCCCCTTCTCCCTGTGACACCCTTTTAGATACCTAAAAACTGCTATCATGTCCCCTCTCGGTCTTCTCTTTTCCAAATTAAACAAGCCCAGTTCCTTCAACCTTTCCTCATAGCTCATGTTTTCTAGACGTTGAACCATTTTTGTTGCTCTTTTCTGGACCTTCTCCAATTTCTCCCCATCTTTCTTGAAATGCAGTGCCCAGAACTGGACACAATAGTCCAACTGAGGCCTAATCAGTGCAGAGTCGAGCAGAAGAATGACTTCTCCTGTCTTGCTCACAACACTCCTGTTAATGCATCCCAGAATCATGTTTGCTTTTTTTGCAACAGTGTCACACTGTTGACTCATATTTAGCTTGTGGTCCACTATAACCCCTAGATCCCTTTCTGTAGTACTCCTTTCTAGACAGTCGCTTCCCATTCTGTATATGTGAAACGGATTGTTCCTTCCTAAGTGGAGTACTTTGCATTTGTCCTTATTAAACTTTATCCTATTTAATATGGACAAATGCAAAATACTCCACTTAGGAAGGAGCAATCTGTTTCACACATAAAGAATAGGAAGTGACTGTCTTGGAAGGAGTACTGCAATAATGTGTTACTTATGGACTTCTGTGAAGAATCATCGTTGGTGAGAGAAGCTTATTGAAATTACAAATACTGTACCCCAGGGCCCACTGAAAACTGCATCTCTGGCTAAAAAGCAGGGGATCAATCACAAATATGGTGTTTATCAAATTAAATAGGAAGGCTACAATTCCCCAAAGTGTCTACTCCCTTTGAGTATTTTATTCAAAGTTTACAAATTATTTACTTGTTCCCAGAACATAAGAACTAGGGGTCACCAAATGAAATTGATAGTTAGCAGGTTTAAAACAAACAAAAGGAAGTATTTCTTCATGCAATGCAGAGTCAACTTGTGGAACTCCTTGCCAGAGGATGTTGTGAAGACCAGGATTTTAACATGGTTCAAAAAAAATTAGATAAATTTATGGAGGTTAGGTCCATCAATACTTATTAGCCAGGATAGGTGGGAATGGTGCATGTTGCCTCTCTTTGTCAGAGGCTAGAAAGGGATGACAGGGGAGGGATTACTTGATGATTACCTGTTCTGTTTACTCCCTGTGGGGTCTCTGGCATTGGCCACTGTCAGAAGACTGGATACTGGGCTAGATGGACCTTTGGTATGACCCAGTATGGTTGTTCTTATGAGAATCCAAAGTGACACCTACAGCCTGATTTCCACAGGTATGGGGCATTCACAGCTTAAACCCCTGCAAAATCAGGCCATAGGTATCAAGATGGGTGTCAAAAATTGAAGCCCGCCTCTCCAGAATTAATGCACACTTTTGGAAAGTTAAGCCTCTGATCCAGACCTCCCCTCCCCCAGCTATTCTGTACTAGCAAATGCCTTCATGGAGCCCCACTGATTTCAAGGGACTCCAAGCATATTCAGTGATTCATCCACATAGATCCAACTGCAGGATCAATGCCTACATGAATAGCACTGTGAATACAGTAATGTACACTGCCATAAAAACAGATTTGTTTTTTTAATGTTTTCTTCTCATTCTGCCATGCTCAATCTTTTCAATTAGCTTCAATTTCTGTCTCCAATGAACCTCAGAAATTAGGCTGCCCTATTGCAGAATCAAAGTCTAGTGTGTCCTAGAGAGGTAGGTGAACGAGGGGACATGGCCTTGCTGTTCCACACTGGCCTATAAGCACACCAGCCACATGGGGAAAACAATCTGCATCATGTGTCCAGAGGGCTGACCAAGCCACTTGGTAAATGATTGTCCAATCCTTCCCTGCACTCCCCATAAGGTGGGGTAGCTGCACTGCTCCTTACTCAGGTCAGTGGCAAAATGCCACCAATCAGTCCTCAGAGTGCAAGACACTGGATTCAGAGATTATAAGGCCCATTGTGATCATCTAGATTCAATTCTAACACAAGCCATAGAAGCTCACTCTGTGATTTTTCTGCTTCAAACCCATAACTTCTGTTTGAGCTCCTTTTATTAAGGCAGAGCCAGCTATAACACAGTGCTGGTGTGCTTCTACTGTGTCATGAGCATTTGGCCTCCATACCATCCTGCCTATTACAGTACTTCCAATAGCACTAGGCCTAGGTATAACAAATTATGGCATATGGAGGTCATGTCACTTAACAAGGTACCCAACATCTTTCCCTTGTTTGACAGTAATTACTGACAATGATACATTTTCATCATCTGCATAATCTTGCAATTATACAACACTCCCCTAGCCTGGTGCTTACCTTGTATGTTTATTTGTGTTGGGATTGAACAGAAAATATACACTACAAAGTGATACCTGTATATAAAAGCATTTTCAAGTATTTATAACATTTACTGTAGGTCATCAAATATATTCCCCACTGTGAAAGAGTGTCTTTGTTGTTTTTAGGCTCTTCTTTTACTTGTTTCATCTTTCACAAAGAGAAATACTCTTATCCATGCTTAACCACTCTAACACAAACCACAATCTTCAGCTTTTATCTCTATTGTTCTTGGGGGAAAATACATCATTCTATATGAACAGAGATAAATCCCAGTAAAATATGTTACAAATGAATTAATTTACAACAGTGCAGCTCTATGGACATGTTTTGTGCAGGTTTCAAATCCCTCCATTGTTTGTCAGAGCCATAAAGAGAGTATACTATTATAAGGATCTTGATGTGTTTTTTTTAAGGCAGATTAATAGGTATGTTTTTAATGTTGTCAGTTTTCTATTGTGACACTTTGAAAAAGACTGTGGGGGGAAAAAACCAGAATGAAAGTAGTTGTTTCTTGGGTTCTAAAATTGTAGGCATACAGCCACAAAGCTTGCACATCTTAAAGCTCTAAACCATGGGTTCCCAAACTGAAGGGCATGCCCCCCTGGGGGGGCATGAAGAAATTCCAGGGGGGGCATGAGGCGACCCAGCCACAAACGCCCCCCGTCAATCCCACCCCAAGTTTTGCTGCTATTTTTTTTGGGGGGGGGGGCGTGAGGGTTTCTCAAAAATCAAAAAGGGGGGCGTGATGCCGAAAAGTTTGGGAACCACTGCTCTAAACACTTATACCAACTTGACATTTGTAAATCCATGCATATGGAATGATATAGTCCTGATAGGTTGAAAGTATTCAGTAGCCGCTTTAGACAGTTTTGTTCGTTGAGCTGTAGTTAAAAAATAATAAGCATAGATGGAGTACACAAGTACAATTTGTGCATGGCCTCCTCCCTACCATCACTGTTCCCTGACCACTGCCTGAGATCTGGGCAGATAGCTCAGCACAAATTACAGCAGTTTATTTTACATGGAGCTGGCTGCCAATGGCCTGTATAGGGATTCTGGCAGCTGGGGATCACTAAGGCAACAGGATGTATTGGCCACACCTCCTTCACCAGGGGGCCAGGACTACCATTGTGTAGAGCTGCTAGAGTTGCTCAGCACCACTTGAGCAGGAGCAAGATCCCAGAAGTGGCTTAGCCAGCACTGTGTTACAAGAATGGAAAGCAGCCAGAAGAGGGCCAAAGATCTGGCCAATATTTTGTATAATAAATGTTCACCAAAAATCCTGGCCACTATTTAAAAGAAAATGGATGCCTAACGGTAGAATAAATGGAGAGCTCAATTTTGCAGAGTGCTCAGTGTCTGGCAGTTCCCACTGGGGGGACTATGGGAACTGCAGGATGTTAAGCGCTTTTGAAAAACTGACCACTTACTTAAAAGGTTGGTAAGCTCTTCACAGACTCTGGATATTGAGCTCTTTGAAAGATCTGCTCCCAGTTCCTCATCTGAATAATGATTTAGTTACCCAGGTTTGAACACCCATTTTTGGAATTCTTGGGCCTTGGGCTTTTTGTTGGTTTTTAAAATATATATATATTTAATGGCTTCATAGATTTTTATAGAACTATTTAAGTACAAATTTATTTTATTGAAATTTGCATGGCCTGTTCAAACTTCAGCAGTTATGCCAGGTGTTTTTTAAATCTTTGTTTTTACACAAATTAGCAATAAACCAATAGTATTGCACAGTGTTTCCATTATTCATAAAAAAGCACTGCCTCAGTGACTGTATAATCAAGCCATGTGTCCTATAAACAATAGAAAGAAGGGTACCTCCTGATCTTACACAAAGAAGCTTAATGTCTAACTGTCCAGTCAAGTGTGTCTTCTAAAAGAACAAGAGACTATTTGCAAAATCATTTGAATGATTACTAGGACTGGATTCTATGGGAATCGGATATTCTGAAAAGGTTTGCTGCTTAGCAGAAGTGCATGGTGGATTTCTGCTAAGAAAAATCAAAGGACGAGCAAAGCAGAAGTGAAGGGATGTAAAGTTGGCACTGGGAGAAGTTTCCAGTGGAAATTGGACAGAAACATCCTCTTTCACTTTTTTGAAGAGTATAAAGGAACAGATTCTGCTACCTTTATTCATGCTGTGCAGCACCTTACTTAATTAATAATTGCACTGACTTCAATAAGACTATGCATGGAATAAGGTGTTATCCAACATGAGGAAAATATAATCTGTTTCATATAAAATACTAAGAATGAGGACCAGGATGTTATGTTCATGACATACAAACAGAGAAACTGGGTGGGGAGCAGGGGATACTCTTGGTGGAAGGTTGCAACATACCACTACTTTATTTCTTGGAATTAAGAACTCTGACACACAAGATAGCAAGACAAAGCAATTGTTCCTTGAAGTACAAAGACACCACTCACCTGACCTTACTCTAGGCTGGCTCTTTACAGACTGCTGCTAGACCCTCTGCTAGAATCACAATTTCCCTATAGAGTCCCATTCCTGTAAGCAGGACCAGAAACCCACAAGAATCTAAAGTGATAGAGCTCAGTTTTCAATATACCACAGAAGACAGTGCATGGACTTAATCCTGCAAGTGCTCACCATGTTGGCTTCAATCCAGAAAAACACTTAAGCATATGCTTAAGCATCGTTCGGGATCAGAATTCGAGCAAAATCTTGGAGGGTCAAGCCTTATCTGATCATCATGGACAGAACCAACTCAAAAAGCTGAGTTTATAGCAAAATTTCTATTTAATTAAAAAGTGTGTGATGTATATTCTTTACAACAGAGCCAGGGAAACTGGCATCTTTTAACATCTCTATAGTGCTCGACAATATTATCATATTGTTGCCTTGATCTTATTAGTTATGGCGCTTTAAAAAAACTTCAATTACAGGTTAGTTATCAATATTCTGATGATGATGACCCATTAAAATCATGCCTTCATACTTTCATGGCTAATGCACTACATTAACTGTGTAAGAAAAGTGAAAAATCAAATTGTACCAATGCACACTTTCTGCCACACCACAGACCAAATTCTGCATTGGTTATACCCATACAATCTCAAGGGTGCATGAGTGAAACTGAGGGCAAAACAAAACACCTTTTGTGTGCTTATTTCTGCAGGTGTTCAATTGGGCTGACCATGCAAGACTAGATTTTGTGTACTAAGGAGTTTTTGATTTGTAAAAAAGTATGCTTCCCCATTCCTGCCTCGGTCCCTTAAAAAAAGACAATGCAAATAGGAACAATGGTAATTACGGTTAGCTTGCAGTTTAAGAATGGGCAGGAAGATGGGGAGGCATGGAAAACAGGCCCCTATGGAAAATGAGCTATGGGGGGGGGCAAAGTTCTCCTGAGATGGAGAGAAGTTTCTGTTCTGCAGCCTTCCAAATGAATGGTTCAGATGTTGTGAACACAATGGAGAGTAATGATGATTACTTTTGCCAGTGCCTATGGTGATGTTATAAGCTAATTATATTAGTCATTTACGCAAAGGCAAGATGCATTTGATAGCTACTATTTGGAGCAGCAATTCAGCTTGTTGAGTCACTTTTATGGCACTCTAGAGTCAGATTCGGATCTCAATGACATCAGTGCAAATCTGGACCAACTTCTTCAAACACAAGGATTTACACCAGTGTTACTGAGATTGGAATCTCATTGCTTTTTAAAACCTATCTATAACATTTTACTTTGGTTTGAATGTTTTTAATAAATAAATTAAAAATAATCATGCCATAAGTGTTACACTAATGTAAAGTCCATATTTCACAAGACATGTCAGATGTCCACAAAATCATTGGTCCTCATTTCATTTTCCTATATTGGCAAATGAACTACACTGGCACTTTGGAGTAACTTCTTGATAAATTACTAGAATTCTAGGACTTTGGCATGTAATGCATTTAGTATTTACATTCCTCACATGGCAAAAATAGCTGAAGTGATATTCAAAGGAGTCTTTCAACATTTTGGTGTGCTTTTGTGACTTGTTCATTTCTCTTACTTTACAGATACTATGTATTCCTGCCTTGTAAATATCTGAGGCTATGTCTATACAGTGGAACTATTTTGACCTCTGGTATCCCGAAATAGCTATTCTATGTCTTAAGAGGAAACCCGTTATATCGAAATATAATGGGCTCACTATTCCAACGTCCCTGTAAACCTCATTGTACAAGGGATAAGAGACGTTTTGGAATAGCACCTAATTTCAAAATTTGGCGCTGTGTAGACAGCACCAAATTTTGAAATAACATTGAAATAAGCTACGCAATTTCCACAGTGCAAATTGCGTAGCTTATTTTGAGGTAACAGTGCTGTATACACTCACCCTGAGATATTTTCAAGTATGAAATTAACAGAAGCACTGTCATACCAAACTGTTTAGGATAGTCAAGACAGAAGCAGATTGTGAGGGACTCCAAAAAGATCTCGCCAAACTGAGTGATTGGGCAACAAAATGGCAAATGAAATTTAATGTGGATAAGTGTAAAGTAATGCACATTGGGAAAAATAACCCCAACTATACGTACAGTATGATGGGGGGCTAATTTGGCTATGACAAATCAGGAAAGAAATCTTGGAGTTATTGTGGATAGTTCCCTGAAAACTTCCACACAGTGTGCAGCCGCGGTCAAAAAGGCAAATAGGATGCTAGGAATTATTAAGAAAGGATAGAAAATAAGACACAGAATACCTTACTGCCCCTGTAGAAAACTATGGTACGCCCACACCATGAATACTGTGTACAGATGTGGTCTCCTCACCTCAAAAAAGATATTTTGGCCTTGGAAAGGGTTCAGAAAAGGGCAACTAAAATGATTAGGGGTTTGGAATGGGTCCCATATGAGGAGAGGCTAAAGCTACTAGGACTTTTCAGTTTAGAAAAGAGGAGACTGAGGGGGGATATGATAGAGGTATATAAAATCATGAGTGGTGTGGAGAGGGCAAATAAAGAAAAGTTATTTATTAGTTCCCATAATAAAAGAACTAGAGGACACCAAATGAAGTTAATGGGTAGCAGGTTTAAAACTAATAAAAGAAAGTTCTTCTTCACACAGCACGTAGTCAACCTGTGGAACTTCTTGCCAGAGGAGGCTGTGAAGGCTAGGACTATAACAGAGTTTAAAGAGAAGCTAGATAATTTCATGGAGGTTAGGTCCATAAAAGGCTATTAGCCAGGGGATAGAAATGGTGTCCCTGGCCTCTGTTTGTCAGAGGCTGGAGAAGGATGGTAGGAGACAAATCGCTTGATCGTTGTCTTCGGTCCACCCTCTCTGGGGCACCTGGTGCTGGCCACTGTCGGCAGACAGGCTACTGGGCTAGATGGACCTTTGGTCTGACCCAGTACGGCCGTTCTTATGTTCATTTGCATAGGTATAATTTACCCTGACTCATATATTAGTTACTTTGAGGCAATTTGTCAATCCCAGCAAAAGTAAAAGGCCCATATTTACAAATACAATATCCCCAATAAGTAAACTCTTTTTTTATCATAACACAATATTTTAAACCTCTGGAAGCACCAGAATCACTGACCACTAAACACTCTTTGCTTCACATATTATTGCTTATTGATGTCCATTCTTCTCCATTCAGTACTGCCCTGTAGCCTTAATGTTGCCACTGCTTTTTCTGAAAGGGTCAGGTGAACTGTTTGAGTCCTTTGAACTTTGGCTGATAGCCAGGGTTTAGAGAGGTGGATGAATGGTGACAATAGCATAACATCTCTTTCCTGAAGACATGACTTTCTCAAGGTCAGCTCAGGAGCATGAGATTGAAATGCTGAAAGTGTGAATACAGATTACAGACTAAAATTTGGTTCTTGACCTATGCGCTTTTTGTGCTTCCTAGTTTTTAAAGTTTCTCCTAAAGGATCTTTCTAGTTTGTAGAACCTTTTGTCTGAAAAAAAGCATTTGATGTCACTTTTGCTGTAGAGAAATTACTTTCTGAGTTTGAAAGTGAGAAGACGATGCCTCTATTAGATAGCTTTGTTGCTGTGTCTTTTTGAATAAAGAACTTTCAAACACAAACTGCTCATATTTATAAACCCTATCTGCTAGACAAGGCTATTAGGATTTCGCATTATAACAGCTACTCATAAAACACCTATCTGATACTTGCCCATAGAATGCTAGCACCCAGCAGTGTTGTTACATTTAGAGGTCCATCAGCATTGCTATTAAAAATCTAATCTTTCATTTGTATCAAAATTGTTGTTACTTGCTCAGTCTGACACATTCACAAACACTATTTACCCTTTGAACATATTTTGATATGTCTGGTTCCAGTCCTCAATAAACTAGGAAATTTAGAAGGACATGTTGTAACCCCTCACCTCCAAAACAAAACAAAACAAAAACTACTTTATCAGTCTCAAAGACATTCCAATTCCATGACTTCAACCTGCAGAGGCCCAAATGTAGGATACCAGGTGTAACAGATACCCTAAAAGAGGGACACAGAAAATTATCCTTGCAGGAAATGTAAAATGCTGCATTCCTTTAGTGTAAATGACTCTCTCTATACTCTTACTTTCTTGAGTCTCCTCTCTTAATGTAAATTTTCAACAATAAAAGTGATAAGGCACTACATTTATGTGAGATGTAAATAGAGAAGGCAAGCGAGGTAATACCCTTTATTGGACCAACTTCTGTTGGTTGAAAAGACAAGTTTGTAAGCTACACAGTGCTCTTCTTCAGATCTGGGGAAAATACTCAGAGTAACAACAATAGCACAAACAATGGAAGATATCGACTTTTACTGTCCATAATAGAAACTCTATGACCTGTGAGATGTTGTTCATCTGGGTCAAAAAGAGGGACAGAGGTATGTCCCACTTGGTTCAGGTTGAGTTTAGGGTGTTGCTTTGGGTCAGTTTTTATTTTAATTAGAACTTGTTCATCTGATAACTAATAATGAAATTACCTTTTTGTAGCTCTCCATGCATCTTCCCAGACCTGACTTCTTTCCTAAGGGCCATTTGTGAATCATTTACTCTCATAGATAAGCAGTTACTCATCTGAATGGTCTCATTGACTCCAGTACTCATGGAAGCTGACTGATGTTTCCTTGAATAAAGCAAGGGAAATATGAGTAAAGAATCTGGTCCTATCATATTACTTTAACATTAAACTCCTTGGGAGAGGAAAAACATCTGTGTCATTCACACCTTGGAAGATATATACATTGTTAATAATACCAGTAATGAGATTACTTCCCAAGAAGACAGTTTGGGACCTGGTTCAAAGTCTACTGAAGTTTATGGAAAGTTTTAAACTGATTTCAATGAATTTTGAATCACAGTCATAAAGCAGAAATATCCTACAAGATGAACTACTGCTAGTAGTTATAACATCAGTCTTCAGTGTTTCATCACTCTGCACTAGGTTAAGCTATCATTTTATTATTCTGTGGGAGACAAACCTTGATATATATAAACTCTGGGAATGCCACTGATTAAAATCAGTCAGCGTACTTAAAACACACTTGTAATAATTACTAAAAAATTCCAAACCAGTAAGAGAAGATAACTCTGCTGCTAAAACATTTATTCTACTAGTAGTTTTAATAGTGTTGCATTCTTGCCAACCAGGAAACACCTAGAGGCTTATGTTTCTCACCCACTATTGGAAAGGTGAAAAGGTAGAACGTTCTGCCTTAACAAATATGCATGGAGCAATGTCAAGCGGAAACAAATTTAGCACCTAGGTCCTACTGGCTCAGACAGACACAGGAAAACAACTCCTTTTGGAAACTTGCTTGGTACACCAGCTTCTGATAAAATGTAAGTATGATGGCATGAATATTGGCTGTGCCAATATGCAGGAAACATATACAATAATTCTAGTTGCCACGTGCAGGTCTTCACTAATTGGAATCCCTCTGTCTTGATGTAATCAAGATATGACTGAATTTTATTTAAAAAAAAAACCCACACACTTGAGCAAAGATCTGCATTTTATTCATTAGGGGCAAAACTGTAGTTTTCCTTTAAAAACTTAGTGTAGAAAAATAGTTAACCTTTTACAAAGTAAACCTTTTCATTAAGCATTCTAAACATGAAGTGCAGGTCACAAATGCTACCCATCTATTACCATACGGACTGGGCTTCTAAAAAGTGAATAATTCTGAATATACTTGTCCAGAAAAGTATGGTGTTTCTGTACTACAGGAAACCCCAGGGGCACAATGATACAGCACATGTCGAGGGCCGCAACTTAAGTGTGGGTGCAAATACATATGCAAATATATGAAAATAGCTTCTTTCACACTGATGGGCATGAATACAAAGTTTAAGGCATGACTACACAACACAGGCCCAATTTAAGTCAGTTCTGCTGATACTAATAAAATGCAATATTTACTCAATTTCCACCCATACGACAGCACTTTTAATGAGCAATGACAGTCCAGGAATTTAACTACTAAAACACATGTCAACAGAAGACCATTATATTGACTACTTTTTTGTTTTGGCTCCCATCTGCAGGCCACATGTTGAGCCCTGTGTAAACCCAAACTGCACCGGGGGCCACAAACAAATGGGCTGTGGGCCGCATGAGGCCCATGGGCCGTGGGCCGCATGAGGCCCATGGGCCGCGTGTTGAGTAGCCCTGGTGTACACTGAACCCTGGTTGAAGTGGCCTGGAAAGAAAAAGTGTTAAAACACCTGAAAAATTGTCTGTAGTGCCAGCCTCACTTTTCCTTACCCCAAAAACTGCTCCAACGCTCTTTCCAACAGAATCAAAAGACCAGTGAATGAGCATACTCTTTATGATGTCATCATATTTCCACTTATCCAAGCAGAGAGCAGAAGCAGTACCATGTCCAAGGTGACCAATCACACAGTAGTAATCACAATTCTTGAGTAATCCATAGGCTGCAATTTGTTTGCAGGAAACATTTACTGAATTGCATTGAATTATGAACACATTAATAAAAATTAAATCTATTTGCAAATAATTCACAGAACAATGAAAAGTGAAATTCTTTGGACAGACTACCTGCTGTAAATAGTTCATATCTAAAATATGTGTGTATACATTGTCCATATTATTTATATACATATTTACACATTATGTGTATACACACGCACACACTTGCATACATGAAGGGTGAGCAAATACTGGCCCACAGGCTGGATCCACCAGGGTTAGTCTCTTGCATGCCACTGCCACTATATTTACCTGCGCCTCCACAGGTACAAGCAAATGCAGCTTCCATTGGCCACAGATGATCATTGTTCCTGCTGACCAACAGGAGTTGTGGGAAGTGGTGTCCCAGTCTGCACTGCTTCCTGCAGCTCTCATTGGTTCAGAATGGTGATCCGTGGCCAACAGGAGCTGCAAGCTCCATTACTTGCGGAGGCACAGGTGGATAGAGTGGCGGCAGCCTGCCAGGGGCTAACGTTAGAGAACTGTCCTTATTTTATTGCTCACCCCCACATACATCACGCACAAAGATAGAGTCTAATTTCTCGATTGTCTTCCATCTTGTGAAGTCTCTTATGTCAGTGCAAAGTGAATGTAAAACATGACACCGTCAGAATTCTGCATTCATATTGATGCATTTTACACACACCATGAGAAGGTCTAGCTGACTAGATGCATACTGTTCAAACAGTCAACCTATTCTAATTATCCATGATTAGATAAAAGATATATTCAGAATTAATTCTTAAACTATAAATAGGAAATTAAAGGTAAAAAAATTTCCAACCATGGCTTACTATGATGAAGAGATTGTAAGAATTACATATAAGGAGAGTTCATACTTTGTTATAATTTGTTAACACTCTGGACACATCATTTTTCATCATATACTTTGAATGAGAAAAAGATACACTTTATAAGAATCCTCAGTGCTTATATTACAGCATCATTCTTGCTTAATAGCCTTCTGGCTATCCACATGCTTCAGAGCAGAAATTATATGCCAAAATCACTTAATTTTGGAGACATTGTGGAACTGCAGGAAAAAGTCCATAATATAGTCTGTCTTCATTTCTTCTTCAATTTCTTTATTTTTCCATTAATCTCAAGTGTTGATTCTTTAATCATACCCTTGAGAATCTGCACCAAAAAAAGTAGAAAGTCCGCAGATTGATTCTCAGTCAAATGTTTCAAGCATACTCTGAGGATCTTGTAAATCTTCTCTAATGCAGAATGGATCATGCAGGTCTCAAAATGTTTAATATAATCTCTCATATAACCAGCCTTTGGGACCCACAAAACCCATGACTGCCGCCCTCCCACTAATTATCTAGGACTCTGTAAATGTCATGGCTAATCTTATTCCTGTGGGGATTTTTTAAGTTAGTTTCTTGCTCTTTTTCTTGAAGAGATATTCTTATTGATGCAAACCAAACACCAGGGAAATTATTCACTGTAAATTTTCCTAAATATCCTAGGTTATTCATGGTCTTAGTTCTTTCTACTTTCCCTCAGAAGAGGCCTTTAGATTTGTGAATGTGTGGCTGTGTTTTAGGTGGGGCCCCAGATCATTTAACAGCTATTGGTACCCAGGGTTCAGACAATGGCACTAAGATGACTGCAAGCCCCCACCTGGCTCCTTGCCTGCAGATGAAATTTCTTCTTGGCTAAGAAGCTAGTACTTCACTGACCACAAGAAAGGGCAGACCAATAATGCAAAGCAATGTTAATAGACTACGCAAGTGGAAGAGCAAAGGGTTTCTCCATTTTAATTCTGGATCTGGCATTGACTCCCCCTTTGTCATTGGCCAAGTCACTCAAAATGGAGTATTTCTTGCCTTGTCTTCTTGTCTACAGGTGCAAATTTAGACCAGCAAAACTTATTGCCTCATATTTATACCTGCATAAGAATTTGCACATTTACTAGTTGCATTTCTAAGCACCCGACTTTCACTGACTATTAGTGAATGGTGCACTTACTTGGATTTCTATCCATAATTAAATTGCACATTTGGGGGGCGGGGAGGGCAGGTCTGAACTGTGCACACAAAAGACTGCAGTTCTGAAAATTTATCCCCAAATAAATGGTAGCTTGATGACTAGGATATCTTAAACGTCACCTTTATTAGGAAAATAGTTATTTGAAAATCTTTTTAAAATCTTGACAACTATTCATAAAGAGACTCTATCTAAAAATGATGGGGTGGTCTGGAATCACAGATTCTTCCAGCAGGAGTCATCTTAATATTCAAAGGTGAATCAGTTGTGACCAGTGCTTGGTACAAGAATCCTAACTCCATTTTGTACTTTCTTAAATGCACACTATCTTTACAGTGATCAGATCTCATTGCCTTTATTGATCGTGTCCCCTTTCTATCAATGGTGTTTCTAATGTGTCCATCAACATAGAATCCCTTCAAGTCTTAGGATTCTATGATTCTCTATAGAAACTAATTCAGAACATGGCTCACATTCATTGATTCATAAAGTTTTAAAACCAAAAGGGATTAGTCTCTAGTCATGTAATCTTCCCTCCTGCATATTACAGGCCAAAACATTTTATGCAAATACCCCTATGCTGAGCCTAAAAACTTTGGTTAAAATTAATTATTTTAGTGTTCAGGAGACTAAACAGTTGTGTGTCACAGAAAGAGAACAGGAGAGACAAAGGTACCACTAATGCCTGAGGCAGGTAAGCTGATGGGCAGGGAGAGGGAGAACAAAGGGGGCAGTTGCCCTGGGTCCCAGCAATTCAAAAAGGCCCCAGGCTCCCAGCCACCACACTGCCATTGTCATTGTTGTCCATCTGTTCCTTGCAGAATGCCATGTTAACTCTCCTTAGAATGGACTCTCTATCAAATCGTCATCCATTTTGGTCAATTACATGGTCACAGGATTTAAAAAATCATATATATCATTATTTCAGCTATTTCACAAATTTCACGGTGTTGCAATTGTACGGGGCCTAGACCCCAAAAGTAATTGTGTGATGGTGTCAAGGTCATTGTAGAGATGGTTGCAGTACTGCTACCCTTACTTCTGTATTGCTACTAGCAGCAGCTTTGCCTTCAGAGATGGACAGCTTTAGAGAGGTGGCTGTTGGTCGGGAGCCAAGCTCTGAAGGCAGAGCCACTGCCAGCAGCAGCACAGAAGTTAAGGATGGCCTGGTATCATATTGACGCCCTTACTTCTGCACTACTGCCTGCAGAGTTAGGCCCACAGTCAGCAGCTGCCATTCTCCAGCTGCCCAGCTCTGAAGGCAGCACAGAAATAAGGGTGGCAATATTGCAAGCCCTCTAAAATAATCTTGCAACCCCCCGCTCCACAACTCCATTTTGGGTCAGGATATCCCTAAATCAAAAATCACTGGGTCTGCCCCATTAAATCTGTATAGTATAGGGTAAAAGTACACAAATGACCAGATTTTAATGGGGGGAGACAAGATTTCACCTTGCCCAACATGGTTTTCATGGCCATGAATTTGGCAGGGTCCTACCAATGACATATATCAGTTTTCTTTGGGTAGTTATAAGTTGTCCGAGACTTGAGCTTATCTCAAATCTATCTGATTTGAGATGGGCTGCCCTGGTTATGCATAGATTAAACTACTTACTAAATGAAACCTCAGACAGTGCCCTTGGAACACTCTCATTGTAGATTCTGAACCAACCCATCCCTCATTTTCCCACTGTCAACTTCTGGGGTAGAGTACAGCCACAGCTTGCATGTAGCATAGGTAAATCTCAGCCACACATATAGCTAACCAACTTTATAAAAATGTGTGTAAATGCAGAAGTCAAAAAATGAACAGAATGTTTAGGATCATTAAGAAAGGGTTAGAAAGCAAAACAGAAAATTGCTTCATATGGCTTCTGTATATATGGATGATATGCCCATATCTTGAATAATGGGTGCAGATGTGGTCACCTCATCTCAAAAAAGATATACTAGACTTGGAAAAGGCTTAGAAAAGGGTTACAACAATGATTAGGGGTATGGAATGACCACCAGATGAGGCGAGATTAATATGACTCAGACATTTCAGCTAAGGAGGTCTGTAAAATCATGAAAAAGGTCTGTAAAATGATGACTGGTGTACAGAAAATAGATCAGGAAGTGCTATTTACTCCTCATAACATAAGAACTAGGGGTCACTCAATGAAATTAGTAGGCAGCAGATTTAAAACAAACAAAAGGAAGTATTTTTTTCACACAATGCATAATGAAACTTGTAGAACTCCTTGCCAGAGGATGTTGTGAAAGCCAAAAATATAACAGGGTTAAAAAAAGAACTAGGTAAATTCATGGAGGACAGGTCTATTGATGGCTATTAACCAGGATGGGCAGGGATGGTGTCCCTAGGCTCTGTTTGCTAGGACTTGGGAATGGGTGGCAGGGGATCAGTGACTTGATGATTACCTGTTCTGTTCATTCCTTCTGGGGCACCTGGCACTGGCAATTGTCAGGAGACAGGATATTGGGCTAGATGGACCTTTGATCTGATCCAGTACGGCCATTCTTATGTTTTTAAATATATGTACAGAAATAATCTCTGATGCAAAAAAGCAAAGCTGTGCAAAGGAAATCATCTGCAGGGGTAATAGAGCTTGCCAATGTTCCTACATGTATTACATTACAGCCTAAGTTACTAACACTATGCAACCATTCTACGCAGGTATAATAGTGAGTCTGAGTGCCATTCAGAACTGTGAAGTTTCCTGATACAGTATATCTCCACTACAGAAACAAGCATGTTAAAAATAGCTTCATGCTGATCCCGTGTGAAGTGATCCTTAGCCTTCTAAATGTTTCATTTCTTAAATGGAGCTGGGTTTTATGGATGCATTTTGTTCTGCTGTATAGAAGAGGCAGCAAAACATCTTAATTTTTTTCTGTACTTCTAACAAGGTAGAGTACAGCTGCTTAATTACATACCCACATGTATCTGTCTCCATCTGTAAAGATGATTAACAAAGGGCCAAATTAGGATGAAGCCATCTGTACTTGTATCTAATACTGTCTATATGTCTGCCTTCCTATACGGTATGCATATGATGCTGCCCTTTACTGAAAATGATACCAAACCTGCTCAAGATGGTATGATCATGTCGTACCATAATGGTGAATCAGTGGGAACTGAGTGTGCTCAGCTCTTCACAGGAGACACTCAGCACCTCAGAGGACTGGATCCTAAGAGACTGGAGGGATGGGATAGTAGTTCCAAAGATGATCTTAAAGTCCACAACAACTCTTTCCAACAGGTATTCAAATCCCACAAACTGGGGAGAGGGGGCATTCTGGGAAAAATTGTGAAATTGGTCTGAATTCACCTAAAAATACATCATAGTGCAAAACTTGGAAAGAGCAACAAGATGCATTCCTGAATCTCAGTGCAGCTAAAGGTAATTGCCAGGACAGATTTTCTGCCTCTGTCCTGGTTTGTGCTGTTTGAGCAATGCAAAGGAGCTGAAATCCCACTGTAGCTGCCAGGCTAAAAATTCCTCCATTGAAGAGGAATTCTAAACAGGTGTAAAACATGCAAATCTGGCTCCTCACTCCAACCTGGTAGGACATGTTGTATGTTGGAGTGGGTGGTAAGAGGGTAGAACTTTGCTACACTAACTCACGGCTGCTCTGTGGCTCTATAAAAACTAGTCAAATGTTGTAAATTAGAGCAACCTAGGAGGCCCTGCTGGGGCAGCCAGAGATTTATACAAGCTGGTTATAACTCCCTGACACCCTACTTCTCTTTTTTTCCTGAGTGAATCTTAGTGTAGGAGAGAATATGACTCATGAAGTTTTTCCAACAGGTGTAGCAAAAAGTCTCTTTCTGTATATGCAATAACATCTCAGACCAAAGGAAAGCTAACACTGATCTTTCTACGAACAGCATAGTTTTGATCCTCGTTCATTATTTTATCCACCCGCTCTTTTAACTGATTAGTCAAAGGCACACTCCTTGTTGACATCAAATGTGTCAAAAACAAGTGTATAAATGAATAATTATTTCCAACACTTGCAATGAGATTAAGCGCTTATTGGATTAGGAAAATAACAGGATTTAATGGGGTCATTTATGCTGCAACTCTAATATAAAGATGTACAGTGCATGTATGAACACCAGATTAATATCTCTATTTTCATGCCTGTACACCTATAGCCATGTAAATACTTTTCTCTTTTTAAAAAAACCTGTATTTACAGACAAATTTCCTTGTGCATCTGTGCAATGAACAGAATGTTTCCATCATGGAAACAAGTTACTGGTACAATTATTACTTGCATAGTTGAAAAGGGACTTTTTGTTATAAGCCCCTATTTTCAGCCACTTTTTAGGCCTCAGTTTTTCATGCATCAGTGACACTGGCTGTCTGCCTCCCTTGCTGCTTTTCCCTCTGCATTCTGTTTGAGCGGTCTTCTGTCTGTGGTCTGTCCATACTTTAACTCCTCTGTAGCGCCCAAAAGCCAGGAAGGATGCTTTTGGTTAAATTTGAAATTGAAAAAAATTTCACAATCAATCAGGAAGATTGAGTTCATGGTTTCCTCCTCCTCCTTCTTTTCCCCATTCCCCTCCATCTCCATGTTAGAGGAAGATCTTTGAATGTATGCCATTTCAGATGAGGAAACTG
This sequence comes from Pelochelys cantorii, assembly GCA_032595735.1. Taxonomy (NCBI): domain Eukaryota; kingdom Metazoa; phylum Chordata; order Testudines; family Trionychidae; genus Pelochelys; species Pelochelys cantorii. Next base: position 194,553,322 of record CM064327.1, read on the forward strand.
GACCAACACTCTAAACTCTGGAATGTAGCCAAAGCAAGAGGGGAGGGTAAGGATAAGAGACATTCTGCTGGAGGCCGTTCCCTTTTCTGGATCCTTGTAGGACTTATCAAATCTCTGAATAGTAATCAGAGTAGGCCACAAAGCATAAAGCTACAGAGCTAGATAGAAACTAAGGGCTAAATCCTAGTTCTGCAAAATCCATTCTGAAGTCTGCATTCAGGAAAAATTTCCAATGATGTCAAAAGGGCTTGGGTCCTATTGCTTTATAAAGCCAAAGTACAACATTCACTCTTTATGTAATACTTATTTCATATTTTTAAGAGAAAAACTGTCAGGAAGGATCAGCAAACACTAAAGATGGCTGATCAACTACCCCACTTCTGGATGTATATGAATAAGATCTAATTTACCTTCTGGTTCGATTCTTAACACAATAGCAGCACTTTAATACTATATTATGAATTTATTTTAACTAAAAATCATCTTCCTCTCTATGGGTAAGGAAGCCAGAACTCCACTATTCAAATCCTTATGCTGTCTTTCACTTACTTTACACACATATCTGAAGCTTTTTCCCCTTAGGAAGGAACTGCACAAAGTTTGGTCCCTTAGGCCCTGATTCAGCAGAGCACATAAATGTGTGCTTAGCTTCAAATAGCACTTCAAGCCCCTTGAGTAAAACAAGATTATTCACGTGCTTAAAGTTAAGCATGTGAGTTGGGGTCTAAGGAAACATATGGTATTTTGTATGCCTAATTTGTACTGTCTGTCTAGTTTGACAATTGGTTCCTCAAAATAAGGTCTATGGTCATATTCCTACTCCCCCTGAAGTCAGGGGTAGGCTTGCTGTAGACTGCAGCAGATTCAGAATCACTCACACCTTTTGAAGCTTGTACTGGCTCTCATTAAAGAATAGTAATTTGATCAAACACAATTAATTTCAAGTAGTTCAAATCTTCCTTTGTCTGGATTAATGATGTTTCAGTTCATGACATATCAGTATCTCTGTTAAAATTACCCTGTGTTATTTAATAGAAACTAGTGGTGCTGGCAGACACAAACCACAACCAAACAGGTTGGGCAGGGGGGCCCTTTTCCCCACCTCAGCCCATCTACACTGTGGACAAAAAAAATTAAGTATCCTGACCACTGGAACACTCTATAAAACAATACAAAAGTCAAATGGCCACATTTTACTTGTAACATTTATCCCAGTAGATGTAGTTACAACTATTGGTGTAAGGTGAGTAAGATTTGGCCCTCAGGCAGTGCCTAAAGAGCATTTTGATGGAAAGGCAAAGCAAGTGCATGCAATTATTTGCGAGATCTTCTCAACAGAGAAAACTATTGTTTTTTTACACTTCAGGAAAATTCCTCAGATGTTTTCTGTATTCTCAGATAACTCAGAATGGCTTGGTATAAAACCTCAAGATAGGTACATACAATCTCTGCACTGAGTATTATGTAGGCCATCCCTGATGGGTGATTGTTTAGCCTGCTCTTAAAAATATCTGATGATGGATATTCAAACCATCCGAGGCAATTTATTCCAGTACCTATCTACCCTGTCAGTGAGGAAGTTTCCTAATATCCAACCTAAACTTCCCTTAGTTAACCTCCTCAGAGGTTAACAAGAACAATTTTTCTCCCTCTTCCTTGTAACACCCTTTTATGTACTCGAAAACTGTTACTATGTCCCCTCTTACACTTCTCTTCCATTGACTAAACAAACACAATTCTTTCTATCTTTTCTTATAGGTTAAGTTTTCCAGACTGTATCTCATTTTTGTTAAGGTCTAGAAAAAATAACCTATAAGAAAAGATTGAAAGAATTGGACATCCTCCAATTTGTCCGCATCTTTTCTGAAATGTGGTGCCTTGACCTAGACACAATACTCTATTTGAGGCCCAATCAATATGGAACAGAACAGAAGAATTACTACATGTCTTGCTTACAAGACTGCTGCTAATGCATCCCAGAATGATATTTGTTTTTCTTGCAACCATGTTACAATGTTTATTCATATTTAGCCTGTGGTCTGCTCTGACCCCAGATCCCTTTCTGCAGTACTCCAGTTTAGGCAGTTGTTTCCCATTTTGCATGTGTGCAGTTGACTGTTGTTTTCTAAATCCAGTACTTTGTCATTTTTTAATTTCATTCTTTTCCCTTCAGACCATTTCTCCAATTTGTCCACATCATTTTGAATTTTAATCCTTTTCTCCAAAGTACTTGCAACCCCACCTGGTTTGTTATAATCCACAGACTCTATAAGTGCACTATCTATGCCATTATCTATGCTTGATGAAGATACTGAACAGAACTGGACCCAGGTTCAATCTCTGCAGGATCCCATTTGATCAGCCTTCCAGCTTGCCTGTGAACCACTGATAGCTACTCTCTGGGAATGCTTTTTCCAGAAAATGGAATCTCCAGTGAGAAATGTTTAATATGTTTGTCTTACTACATAGTTTAGAAATGTGCATCTGCCGGTCTGTCCAGTCATGAGTCTATTTGTTCAAGAATACCCCCTAAACAGTAAGAGCTAGGATCACAAAATTTGGTATGAAGCTTCCTCCTATCACCACTTAAAGCAAGGTCAAGGTTTGGTTGTGCCACACTAATTGGATGTGCTTGGAATGCAATTATTTCTCATAAAATGGAAAGGGTGGGATCTGGCAGGAATGCAAAATGACCACAGCGGGGCAAGCAAGGGGCCAGAGATGGGGACCACAGAATCATCAAAACCTTGGGCTGAAAGAGACCTCAGGAGTTCATAGAGTCCAGCCCCCTGCCCAAAGCAGGACCAACCCTAACTAAATCATCCCAGCCAGGGATTTGCCAAGCCAGGACTTAAAAATCTGTAGGGATGGAGATTCCACCACTTCCCTAGGTAACCCATTCCAGTGCTTCACCAACCTCCTAATGAAATAGTTTTTCTTAATATCCAAGGGTACATCTACACTTGCTCCCTATCTCGAGATAGGGATGCAAATGTAGCTGACCGAAATTGCTAATGCATTTTGAACCAAAGATGAGGAGTAATGTTAATTTGAACCAAGGGGTTTGACTCAAACTAACGCGGCCAGGAGCGCACTTCCTGGTTCAAATCAGCTGGCAATCGGAATAGCGCGCGGGTGAGATTATGCTAATGAAGCATGGGATATTTAAATCCCCGCTTCATTAGCAATTTCGGTCGGCTACATTTGCATCCCTATCTTGAGATAGGGAGCGAGTGTAGACGTACCCCAACCTAGGACAGCTATATCCCCAGCAGGGGGCAGTAGTGGAGAAAGGAGACATATCTACTATATATTTCAGAGATTTTATGTATCTGTCTGTCCTCCTTTGGGGGGGGACATACACTTCTCCCCCAGTTGTGCCCACTGCAGCTGCAGCAGCCATGGACAGTTGCTTCCCACCTCGCCCTAAATTGCTGCGGTGAGAAAGAGCTGGGCTGTCCTCTCTCCCCAGGGCAACCTGCATACTTAACCCCTCATCCCCAGCCCCACCCCAAAACAATGATTTAAAGGAAGAAAAAGAAAACTTATTTGAGTTAAGGACCTGAGCAAAGTTGGGTTAATCTTCTAGTACATAAATAAACACAGATTCACACACACATATACATGCTCAAACCCAGATGATTCAGAAATCATGAAAACTTGTGATTAAGTTTGTTTCATGCTACCTATTTCATTACTCGGGGGGGGGGGGACATGTGTATAAAATTACACACACACACACCCACACACACCCACACGTGTTCAAACTGAAAAATGAAAGTGCTAGTATGGTCTTCTCTCCTAGGTCAGACTAACCCTAAAAATACTTCTCCCCCACTCTGGGCTACAGTTGACTTGAAAATTCCCCTCCCAGGTTGCAAGTAGACTATGAACTCCTCCCTGGGCTTAAATTGGTCTCTCCTGCTTTTCAGATCTTGTTGTCTTCCAGCAAATAAAATAAAGTGTAAAAATATAAATAAATCAAACTAAATTATCTCACCTAACACTTCTTTCTCTTCTTCCATATCTCTATCTTACGCCCATCTACATATTTTTTTATATATTTTTCTTTTCATCATTTGTCTCCTTTAATTATTAAGTCTTTTCTTTCTTCCTTCCACTCTGCCTTTTTGCTGAACTTTCGTTTTCTCCCTTCTCCCAGATGCTCCCGGCTTCCTTAACCTTCTCTATCAGGCACTACTGCACTGACAGAGTCACATTAGAGCAGGCAGCAGAGGTGATCAGAAGAAAGCACTTTGAAGATCTCACCATCTCAATGGCATCTCTGCTCGCCAAAGTACCTGCCCTCAGATCATTAAAAATCTCAGCATTCACTTTGACTTCTCTTAGGTTTAGAAATTCAAAACAGCCATTGTCATCAGAAATGCTCTTTTCAATCAATGCTGTCATCTTAGAATTGGTCACAGTGATTCATGTGTTCATGACCTCCACGCTGTATTACTGTCGTTCTTGTATCTAAGTATGAAACCGCCAACCTTAAAAATACTAGTTCAGATCACAACACCCATCTGCTGAATACCATCAGCTGTTGAGAACACATCACTTCATTGTTCCACTCTCTTTGCTGATTTGCTATTGAATTTAAGGTCAAACTCCAGTCTTGGCCCTCATCTTTGAAGTTATATGTAGCTAAACTGTAGCTGGTTCTGTGATCACAACCTTCCATGCCAGCCACATTCCATAAGAACAAGGGATCTGCCAGTCTTAAAACTGAAACTCAGGAGTACAGGAGACAGAGCTTTCATGGCAGCTGACCACATTCTTGGAACTCACTTTCAGAAGAACTCACAATGACCATGAACCTCACAGCAACATGCAATCCCATCCATAGCAGGGTGTCTGCATCATCCTGGCCAGAAAGGATTAAAGCAGGCTGGAGGGAGCCTGCACAAAGTCTTGGCCAATCAGAGAGGGGCTTAAAGGGAGTTAATGAGAGAGCATTTGCTGGGTTGGCCCTGGTTATAAGGAGCAGTTGGGTCTTGACTGAGAAAGGTGGAGGGCTGGTTCCCAGAGAAGCACTTTAGAGAGAGCAATGCTGGGCAGGCTTAGGGGAGCTACAGAGAGAGTCTCCACAGCCAGATAAACTGCCAGGCTGCTGGCCTTGACACAAGGGCCAAGGAGGTGCAAGGGTCACAGGGGAAGTGACTCAGAATAGGACCCGCCCCCTTTCCTCTTGTATCACATCTAGCCAACATTAGTGTGTGACATGGACAGACTGCGACTTGCCCCGAGGGGAGGGGCTAGACTGAGGCCGCAGTTGGCCACAGTGGCAGGTGTACAGATTGAAGACTGATACCCCCAGAAGAGGGGCAGCAGACCAATCTGGTTGGCAGTGTCAGAGGGCAGTGTCCTGAAGAGGATGCTGTGATCCTGGGAGTGATGTGGGCTCAGAGCAGATGATGCAGAGAGTGCAAAGAGACATCAGGTGAGACGCTGGCCAGAAGGGGGAGCCCTGCTGAGGCCTAAGCTAATTCCCAAGGTGGCCCGTAGGAGGTGCTACAGCAGTGTGTCCCAACCTATTACATCATCTCTTTCCTTGAAGCTTTCTAAAACAAAAACCAAATAAGTGCAAATTGACAAAATCCACTCTGTTGACTGGAAAGCAAAACAGAAAATTATACCTTTTATTAAAATAAACTTTCTATAAATTTGGGAGGTGTTCACATACCACTCAGACAAACAGACAGATTAATAACAGTATAAAACACACATAATTATATGTGAACAGCTGGATTCATGAACCATAAAACTATACCAGATATAGATTCATGAACAGGAAAAAATTAACTGTGTTAGATAACTTAAACCACTTGTCCAGATTTTTAAAGAGCCTCCAGTTTTTTTGAGTATGTGCAAAACCCACAGTTATCCACACATGCAAATCAAGTCTTTCTGGGCAAAATAAATGGAGCTCGATCATGCACTCCTATATACAGATCATGATAAGCTCCATTGATTTACGAAAATCCAACCCATTTGGGAGTACTTACTTAGGAATGGACTATTTACATAATAAAAGACAGAGTATGTGGGCTCAAGATGTAGGTGTGTGCATTTTGTTTACTATTTTCTCTAATTCATGTTTTGGCTTTGGCCTTAACTCTTGAATTCTTGTTCATTTCTCAATAGAACAAACGTAAGAGAAATACAAACTGGAGTCATTCATTAAAGGAGATGTTTGGTTGTAATAAAAGGTGTAGATTTCAGATCCAGGCTCTGCTTTGTTTTTTGGCTTAGCTTGAACAAATCTGAGTTAAGTGAGAAGTGATGTCATACAGCTGGAAACCATGAAGGAGATCAAACATGGAGTATGATTTGATATTGTCTCAGGCTCCAAATAAGCAAATTAGAAAGGAAACTTGCAGTGATATTATTTTCTTAATGCTTCTTAATGCCTCATGCCATTAATTTCAACAGGAGTTGCAGGAGGCTTGGCACTTTTTAGGATTAGGCCTATAGGGCCTTCGTGCTGTGAAATGCAGAGCATGTCCTGAGAAGTCTTCTCTCTCTTGAGGAAAGTGCTATCATTACTTGATACATTAGGAAACAAAATCCTAAAAGCTAACAGAAAATAGAACTTATCTGAACACTGCTATGGAAATCTCAGGCATTTAAATACTGCACATGAGTTCCTTTCCAGTGAATAAAGGGCCCAGTCATACAAGCCTGAATCACATGAGGGCTAGAGAATCATGCCCCATATCATCCAAAGGGCATAATTGTGGTTTTCTATTATTATTAGGCTACAATGATTTCCTGGTAGCATTTCCACCACTGTCCATTGGGGATGATATGAATTAACCTTAGCCATTCCCCTCCTGTCCCTTCCGAGCATGGGTTTCAAACACTACAGAGAATGGGGTCCTGGAGAGGAGATAGAAGGGGTCCTGGAGGCTATTGACCACACTCTCAACTCCCTACTCCTATGATGGGGGAAATCTGAATGGATTCTGTGCTACTCCCCTTGTGAGTACAGTTAGGCCCTATGATAAAATTATAAATGATCTCTCCATCTGCTTCCATTTCAACTGAATCTGCCACCCTCTGTCACTTAAGAGGCCACTGCTCTTCCTGAGTCTGTCTTTGACAACTTAGCAGAACTGACTGAGAACAAACTGGATGCTGCAGCACACCACATTACCAAACTCCATCTAGGAAACTGACCCCTCATTTTTAAAGTTCAGTCTGTTTCTTCTTTACCACTTTCTTCTTTCACTCTGTGCCAGTGAATTCTCCTCAACTGCACCACAGCATAAACAAGAATATATTAAGGTGCAGGTTTTAAAGAACACTTGTATTCTAAATTAAATCAGCATTTTGAATACAATGAAAAATGGGGGAACTCTGTAGCCCAGTACTGTCTTAATAAATCTCTGTCCCAAAACATACTGTGAGGAGAAAAAAGTGTTCATTAAACAACACTGGAGTAAGAGCCAGTTTCCACTGGACATAAGTGCCGTCAACCCAAAGCAGACAGAAAAATGTGGCAAAACAAGATACACTGTTGCCATTTCTGATGCTTTTACCACAATTCTTGTAATATTTGATGATTTATGTAACTCTAACATGTGATTACATGAGAATTTCAGCCTTCATTTTCTTTAAAAAAGTGTTGAGTGAAGAAAAAAATTAACATATGAGCTCATTGCATCCTAATGGCTCCAAATCTAGAAAGTAATGAAACAGAATATAGGTATTTTTTTAATCTCATGATCTTTTGGAGACTGTGCTCCTTACTTTTGAACATTTGGGGTTGGCAATACTACATTAGGAATTCTATCACATACTGTTAAAAGTATCATAGAATACTAGGACTGGAAGGAACCTCAAGAGGTCATTGAGTCCAGTCTCCTGCCCTCATGGCAGGACCCAGTATTGTCTAGACCATCCCTGATAGACATTTCTCTCTTAAATATCTCCAGAGATGGAGATTCCACAACTTACCTAGGCAATTTATTCCAGTGTTTAACCTTCTGATAAAGCAGAAAAACTGCCTGTCAGCATGTAATGAGTTAGAGGCTCTGAGCACAGCTAGCCCCTCTCTGTTACACCAGCAACCAATGCCAGGCAGAGAAGAGAGAGAAAAGGAGGGAACCTGGCTCAGTTTGGAGCTAACTGGCAAAGACACAGGAGCCAGATGCCCCCCTACCTGAGGGGAAGGGTCACTAGCCTGCCAGACAAGGGAGTCACCAGGGAACAAGCACCCTCTCCCTGGCCAAAAGAGACTGAAGAAAAGGCTAGGAGCACCCAGCCAAAGACAAAAATAGGAGACTGAAACCTTGGAGAACTTGTGGGGTTATGGCCTGATGAAATTTACAGCTGTCCTGCCTGGAGGAACCTGGGACTGCAGCAGGGCACCACTTAAAGTCTACAAGTGGGCATCACTAGAAATAAGTGACTTTTGGATTATAGGACCATGCCCCATACTGAAAGGACAACAGCAGAAAACAGCCCAGAGCAGTGGACTTAGACTGATTGGAGGTTCCCTACTTAGGGGTTGACTTACACAGTGTCCTGAGCTGGGACTGATGGAGTAGGAGAGCCTAGAGCTTCCTAACTCCCCCCACTTAAAGACTGAGGTACCTTCATCAAGCAGGAGGATGGAAATCAATTCCTCCAACCACTAGGAAGCCCAGTCCTCCAAACTCCCTGTTACACAGGGAAGTAAATCAGGATGTGTAGAAATCCTGAAAGGAGCTGACATTTGATGGAATCAAGACAAATCCTTATTTTACAAAATGGGGAGTAGTGGTAGGGGAAATCCTGTATTTGTGCGGGGAAATGGGAACAAACATGCAAGAGAAAATAGAAAAAGTTCCTTTAAATAACTTTAAAATCTATTAAATCTTTGGTCAAAAATATAACCGCAATATGAAATGGAACATCAACGTGATTGGTATCCAGACCCACAGACCAGGTGGGGGAGGGAGGCAAAGGGGGCAGTTTCCCCAGGGCCTGGCCATTCAAAGGGGCCCAGGATTCTTGGCTACTGCCACTGGTACTGAGGCAGTGGTGACAGTCAGAGCCCCAAGACCTTTAAATCATCACCAGAGCACTATGCCATGCACTCTATGTGGCTCTGAGGGCTGCCATGCTCCAGGCGTTGCTGAGGGCTGACTGACCCCTTCTGCCCAAGGTCCCACACCTTCCTGACACAGAGTTCACCCCACGCCACCTTGCCCAGGGGCCTGCATAGGCTGTCAGCTACCCTGTTGGTATTGGTAAGAAAAGCCACTCTTATATACCAATACTATGCACAAGCTTTTGGAAATCAGTAAAGCTAATGGACTAGTTGAAACTATAAGTCTAAACTGACTCTGAGAACGTCAGAAGCACAAGACTCAGTTTCCAATAGCATAATGGAGCCACTTCTCTGGTGAAATATTTCTTGCCCTATACTATACTTTGGACAATTCATGGGTTGTGGGAACAAAGTGAACTGATACAGTGTGTGGGGGGGGAAGGGATATGAATTCTTAATCTCAAAGGCAGATGTATTTTTTTTAGCACTTCATGATGTATTTGCCTGTACCAGGAGATTTTGCAGTTTTTAAATATTTAAATAGGGCGACAAAGTTCATTTCAACCTCAATGACAGTCAAACCCCATGACATACCCTTTCCATAATGTGAGCAGAATTTTCTTTTCAGAAATATTCTGTCTCAAAGGGTGAGAAAAAAGTTTGATACTAACTTTCTAGGCTCATAAAAATCTTTGAAATGTTTTTCATTTAGCTACTTGCTCACCCCACCCATTTTCTACTGCTCGATGTTTATTTTTAAAACCAAGGCATGTATGTATTTGCCTACAAATTAATCAGCTATTTCCGTGTAGAACTACAAGAGCACTGCTGATAATTCTCTGTCTTTGTGAGGCTACAGAGTGTTTAGTCTGAGCACAGGCCTAAATCACAGAATAGTTTCAGCTGAGTCTTCCTATTTTCTTAGCATAGTTTATAATTTACCAAAGGGGTGTGTGCCTGTAATGCAGTAAGAAGAGATGAGGCAGAGCCTATGAAATGTGATAGAACAAGAAACACCAATGTTTTCCTCACCTCCTGAAGCCTCTGGGAATTCAGTTTATGCTCAGGCCATTCTGAACTGAGCCATCTTGTGGCATGTGAAGAGAATGACAAGTAGATGAAAACCAACACATGACGGTATTTTTTTAAGCTTACACACACTTTTCAGCCTTGTTAGTTCTCTCCATTCCCTCCATTTACCCCTTTCTGTGACATTCTTCCAGCTCATTTAATTTATGAAGAGATGAAATAGTCAAAACTGTCTTTCCCACCTCCCTTCCGTTCAGTATTGACTATCTTCTTTGTTGATATCTTCACAGAGTAGACAGACCCATTGGTGATATTAATGGTGGTGCAATTTAATGTAAGCTAATGTAACTCAAACAGAAGGAAGAAGACTGAGGTAGTGATGCAGGAAGAGCTACTACCAAAATGGTGCAAAGATAAAAATCACTCTGTACCTGACTGCAGTTCAGCAGAGTATGGCTATTTAGCTGCAGTCCTGGGAAGAGAGACAGTGCAGACTTGTCACAAAAAAACCACGGTCTTTTGCATGCTGCTCCTTGTGCACAGGATTACTCCCCCTAGTATATTGGCTTAGCTCTGCAGGACATCTCATAGGAATGGAGCCAGTCTGTGATCTGACCTAACCTCCTCCCAATCTCATTTCCTTAGTCCTACTCCCAAGCAGCAGAACTCTTGGTGCTTGTGAGAGTATGGGTACTGCAGTTTTTCATGGGCCAGATATACCTGCATAAGAGAGGTGGAAGCTACTTGCTTACCTTTCCACCATTTTACCTTTCCACCATTTTATGATCATGCACAAGCCACTCACAATACACCATGCTCTTCAATGGAAGATTTGCCTGAGTGGGTACTGGCCACAGGAAAAAGGTATTTGTAAGTGAAAACTGTGACTTCATGTTCAGAAGTGTAAGTATATTAAAAGGACATTACATTTTACATTATGATAAACACTTAAAATACTGACAAATATTCATGGGCAAATATAGCCACTCTTTAGATTAAGATATGTTAAGTAAAAGTCAAAGGAAGTTTTGTCTGAGTAAAGGCTGCAGGATTTGTGACTCTGTCTGCTTCATCCAAAAAGACAGGTAATTGTATGTAGGTCTTGTGGTTAGGAAAGGGACATGAGCCAAAGAGAATAGCCTGGAGCTCCTGGATTTTTGGTTTTTAGGTCTGTTTCCAGAGGGTAAATCTGAAATCTTCTATCGAAGAAACATGTAAAAAGGAAACAGAAACCAACCTGTTCCTTCCAGAGCCAATGTCACCAGAAAGTTTGCAGTCAGCTTGCTACCCTCTTGGTAAAAACTGAGAGCTTAAGGAAATGGGAAATTCACATAATTTGCACTTCCGGAGTGTTAAAATCAAGTACCCAATGGAACCTGTTTTTCCAGCACTGACCTATGAAAAATAGCTCCCTAAACAAACAAAACAAAACAAAACAAAACCAAAAATTCTCCAAGCAACAGCTCCAGAGCCTACAAGGAAAGTGACTGAAGTAGGTGTATAGTTGGTAATTTGAAATGTATGCACGTGTTGGCCACCTCCTCCAAAATTTGCCACAGTAGATGTGCCCTTTCACACAGTGGGCCAGATTGTGACTCACCCTAACATAGACATTCAGGGGGAAAAGACCCACATGTTTGCTCCATTGTTCAACTGCACTAGAGGTACAGGCATCATGGTTCTTAGCAGGGGAATGGTAAAGGAGCGGAGAGTGCATATTCAACACTCCAGTTCCCAAAACAGGTGAGCAGAGAAAGGGTTGAGAGGAATGACAGGAATAGTAATTCCTCCCTCAACTCAACTGAGCTGGCAGGAGGAGGGGAGAAGTAAGTAACATTTTTTTCAAAGCTGTGGTAAATAGAATGTGTGGTTAGGGCTCTAGTCTGTAACTTGTCGATGTGGGTTCAAGTCCTTGCTTGACTACAGACATTTTCTGTAACCTTGGGTAATTCTCTCAGTGTTCCCATGCCTCAGATCCCCAACTGTAAAATGTTAACAGTACTTCACTACCTCATAGGAGTGTTGAGAGGGTAGATACATTAAAGTTTGAGGCACTCAAATACAGTGGTAATGGGGGGTGCAAATACATACCATAGATAGATACTTCTATTTACTTACCATAAATAGATAAATTCTATAAATAGATATTTCTCCCTGATGCAAAGGGAAATGAATTGTGGTTTTGAGTCATAATTCCTTCCCAAGATTCCTCTTGAGGTGTCATAATTACATGTCCTTCCATATACAAGATTCAGAACTAAGGCGGTCTAGCCTCGTTCAATGATTTACATGAACAGCTAGACTGAAAGAAGCAGTAGCTTCTTATTAAAAGACCCAATGAAGAACACAAAATATACCCATTGCCACAAGAAATGTTGATCCCTGGAAATTATGAACTGCATGATGTTGAGCGCAAACTGCATCAATGCCCTGTGCTCAAAAAATACTAACACCCCGCACTAAGCCTAAAGATATGTAACCACTCACTGGGAGCCATTTTTATAATCCACCTCAGGGAGAGGCAACATGATTTCTCACACAGGGCTGTCTGTGAAGTGGCAAGCAACACCCTCCATGTACATCTGTGCCAATTATCACTCTCCAGTAACTTTGTTGCAGAAGTTGAATGACCAGATCACAGTGATATTTTAACCCTGCTAAAATGGTATTAGGTATCATGGACTTATACCTGAAATTTTCTTCTTTGTGTGCTGGTAAAGTATACCACACTGAGATTTTTGTGGAAATCTAGATGTCATTCTAATATATTGTATCAATATGACCTGTCCAGTTTAGGATTACCTGTGATATAAAGGCATATAATCAAGAAACATAAGATAATTATTTAGCTCTCAAATTAACAGACAGGCTTTTCAAACTACACAGTTCCATGCCGACATGCCTTGTTAATTGATGTCCATTTAATTTATATTTCTGTCTGTAAAGTTGATTATTGTTTTATATAAAATCTATTTTTAACATCAGCTCTTCAGTCATAATGTTCATTTAATCAGAAAGACCTAAACTCAAATACATTACAATAACACTCCAGCATGTTTGTACATACCATGGATGATGGGAAAAAAGCTTTCAGTAGCTGAAAATATCAGTTTACATTTCTCAGGGAATTATCATTAGGGCCTTGCAAACTGAGAATCTTAAGGGTTCTGAACCTTTTATAAAATCATTATGATGATTTTCAGGATTTGCAAGTTTAATTTGAATTTGCCACTTTTTGGGGGGGGGGGCGGTAATTTATTTCTTTTCAAAGGGTACGTCTACACTTGCTCCCTAGTTCGAACTAGGGATGCAAATGTAGGCAACTGAAATTGCTAATGAAGCGGGGATTTAAATATCCCGTGCTTCATTACCATGATCTTGCTGGCACGTTATTCCGCTCAACGGCTGTTTCAAAAGTGAAAGTGCGTGCTGGGACGCGTTAGTTCGAACCAAACCCCTTGGTTCGAACTAACGTTACTCCTCATTTTTTAAGGAGTAACGTTAGTTTGAACCAAAGGGTTTGGTTCGAACTAACGCGTCCCGGCGCGCACTTTCACTTTCAAAACAGCTGTTGAGCGGAGTAATGCACCAGCGAGATCATGCTAATGATGCGCGGGATATTTAAATCCCTGCTTCATTAGCAATTTCGGTCGCCTACATTTGCATCCCTAGTTTGAACTAGGGAGCAAGTGTAGACGTACCCCAAGAGAATAGTGAGCCTCTTTTGAGAAACAAGAGACAGGAGAATGCCCCCAAGTGAGTGTGCATGCTGGTTCTATATGTTGTGTATATATTATTTCATTAGCAGGGCTTGACAATTTAGGTAATCTACTCGCCATAGGCGAGTAGATTATAGCCAGGCATGGCGTCGCAGCGCGATCAGCGCATGCACAGCACAGTCTGCGCATGCGCAGCGTGCTGAACCACGCGGCTGGCGAGCGGGGCTCGCCACGGCTTAGTGAGCCCTGTTCATTAGGATATTTCTGTCTCCTCACCTCCACACAAGTTTTCATATTATGTGCAGATTTGTTTCCCAAGATTGTTTGCTTTCTTGGCTCTATTCTTTACCTTACTGTATCACTGGATTTTATTTGACTGCTCCCTTTTCAGCTTCTACAAAACAGAACCAAAAAAAAAAAGTAAAATTTCATGTGCAAAAATTATGCCTGGATGGATTTGTAATTAGGTAAAATGAGTTCACCCATCCCTAGTTTTTTATATATAATATTCTCTTAATCATGAGAAATACCTTGACAGAATCCCTTTAACTAAAACATTTAACAAACTGACAGCCTGTGATAGCTGGCTTTGTGAATTTACATAGCAGTGGATGTGCAGTGGTTGGGTCAAATTCAAAGGTGAGTCTAAGCTGGTGTTATTTACACCTTCTTTCAGCCCTGAAGAAGTGTGTTACACTGTCTTTGGGTATTTTTCAATGTACTTGGACTTCTTTAGATTTCCTTAATTATCCAAAATCACTTGCATTCACAACCATTACCAATGTGTAATTTACATTCCAAACACCATTCATGTTCTCTGAATTTGGCCCATTGTTTTAAAATGTTCCAGTTTTCCTTTAAATAACATTATTGTGATATTCATGGCACTCTCAGTGGTTGGTATAGGGATTATCTAGTGAATAATGAAAATATTGTAATTATATTCAGTTACAGAGACAACTGACAATTTCTTTTTTATGGATGATCACTATGGGTAAGCACTAGTCTGGTTTGCAACCTTGTTTCTTGGCATATTTCTTTTAAAATCTAGAAATATACATATAAAAATCAAATAATAGAATTAATCATACAGTTATTAAAGATTTTGTCTAGTTAATGACATTTTCATTTAGTAAAAAATTGTTCTAGATGGAAAAAGAAATCTTGCAATAACAAAGTTCTTTAAGCTGTTATGTCAATGGCCTCTAACCACAAATGATCTGAACTTCTTGGAAGAACTTTACTTAACTGTCATTAACGATGCAAATAAACCCAGAAGCGCAATCCTGCCAAAATTTATACCAGCCGCTGTTTATAAATGTGAAAAGAAAATTAGCACATCAAGAAAGGAAAAACACATCTTTGGTGTCAACCTTTCTGTGAACTTCTCTGAAGCTGTAACAGTTCTTTTCCCCATTTTTGAAGAGGTGCGATGGGCAACGCGGAAGGCACTACATCTGCAATGAATGGTGCAGCTGTTTGGAGGTATAGGTGGCAGCTGGGCTGGTTCAACTGAGTTCATTGATCATGATTCCTGAAATGAGCTATTCTTGGCGGTTCAGTTAGATGAATTCTTTGAAAAAGCCACAGCCAGAGTTTCTGAGACAAGAACTGATAGTCATTCTGCAATAGCATGTACGTTTATCATTTGCTCAGCAAAAGCTTTATGTTCAGATATATTTTTAAAAATGTCGGTCACCTCACTACTTAAGAATCTTTTATCATTGTTGTGGGACTCCCCTTAGGTCTCTGGACTTGAAGTAGTATTATCCTGAATATTAGATTTCAGCTGTTGGGAGGTTTTGTGTTTTGGTAGTGTCCAGAGGCCACAGTCAAAACCAGGACACCATTCTATTAAATGCTGTATAAGTACATCAAAAGAGACAATCCTTGACCCAAAGAACTCACATTCTACCTATTATTCTTATTAACAGTATTTTACATAATGTAGTTACAGTGCAAGTATCCTGCTTGAGTTTACAATCTCAGGGTGCGTCTACACTGCACCATAGCTTGAAATAAGATATGCAATTTGAGCTACGCAAATTGTGTATCTGATTTTGATCTTATTTCAAAATAGCTTATTTTGTAATTTGGCGCTGTCTAGTCAGATCCCTAAACTCAGTGATGAATTGCATGAAAATCTATTTTCTAATGGTGATGAATTAAATATATACAAGGGCATCCTTGCTGTAAGTCACCCGAGAATACATCCTTTCCTCACTAAAATCATTGACACTTGTAGGAACTGATGCCTTATATGTCCTCCCATTCCTCGCTCTTAAGTCACGCAAAAAACCAATTTGCGCAAATGGAAGTCAGCCATGGGAAAAAAATTCCTTGCTTTAAGTTGTTTCACTATAAGTCCAAGTTTTTTGGAACATATCTTGGACTTATAGCGAGGATGACCTGTATTTGTACCTTCTACCTTGGAGAAAGAGAACATAGAGATACCATTGTCTTATTTCCATGAAAAGCCAGCATGTCAGCAGCAGTTCAAAAAATAATAAAATTTCACCTACATTTACCACAGGGGTGGACAAAATATAGCCTGCAGGCCAGATCCGGCCCACCAAACCTTCAAATCTGGCCTGTCACCATCCCACGGCCCAGGAGGACTCTTGGGAAGGCACCCTGTCTGTCACATCCCCAGCCAGTTGCGGGGGCCATATGAGTCTCTGCACCCCATGCACTCCTGGGCGGAGGGGCTTCATGTGCTGATCCTGCCCCCAACACAATCTTGCATCTCCCATTGGCTGACTGACTGGCACCTCCTCCTGGTCTCTATGAGGATTAGCTCAAGGCTGACACACCCTCCCCTGTCCTGGCTGGCATGTCATCACTGCAATTGTCTGCAGCTTCTCTGGTAGCCTCAGGAATCACAGGGCCCTCTTCTTGCCTCATCCTTCCAGTGTATCGCACTCTCATAGTGCAGCCACACCCCAGTGGCAAGCGAAGAGGACTTCACTCCGGGTCAGGGAAGCTGACAGGATTGCTAAGCCCCTGGGCAATGTGGAGGAGAGCCCAGCTTCCTACTCCTGGAAGAGGCAGAACTCAGGTGAAGGGGCAGAGCTGGAGCAGCCAGCCCCCAGTACCACCTGGATGGAGGAGCACCCCCACCCATGGGCCCTCAGATCTGGCCAGAGCACATGGCATGGGGCTCTGGAGCATGCCATGCAGCACTTCCATGGTGATTTTAAAGGGCCTGGGGCTCCAGCTGCTGCTACTGCAGCAGCAGTGGCTGGAGCCCCAGACCCTTTAAAACCACCGGGCCCTGGGGCAATTACCCTCTTTGCCCCCCACTCTGTTGGTGGGCCTGCACTGGGTCGTAGCCCAGGGACTCTGTAGATGGAAGCCAGGTGTTGTGTCTCCTTCAGCTGCTCATTATGTTTCCCTGGGCCACTTTCCTGTGGCTCCAGCACCTTTACCTTCACCATAGGGTCTCAGCATGTCAGTCCTAGTATAACCCACACACCTTCTGAGTGTGGTTCGCTGTCCTATGTAGGGGCACTTAGACCATTTACAGGGAGAAAGAATGAGTGACTTCTACAGCCTTAGCTGAGAGCCAGCTGGCTTTTAGTGAAAACTGAGCTCCAGAGGTCCCCGATTCGGTTCCGCCAGTCAGTGTTACACTAGCAGCCAGTCAGAAGCTCCATCTCCCCTGGTTCCCACCAGCAGCTGTTCTGCTTATGAGGCACAGCACTCTCAGCCTGCTAGAGACCCCACAGTGCTGACTCCTTGAGCTCCCAGCAGCAACCAACCACCTCTGTGCCTGATCGGTTGCTCCCTGCAGCCTGTCCTCATTTGGCTGCAGCCAGTGCAACCTCTCTAGGCTGCTTGGAGGACTCACCTCCACAGCTCCCACTGGGATTAATCCCTTTTACATCTGCACAGGGTAAACATCCCCTCACTGAGAAGTGGGCAGATAACCAGCCTGAGTGAAACCAGCCTCTAACCCACATGTGAGCCAGGGATGAAAGCATCACTAAACCAAGTTAGAGGTCACTGTGCATAGATGGACAAAAGGATAGGAGCAAAACACGAGCAATAGCCTGGTTTAACTCTGCCATGAAGATATACCCTTTCTTTTGCACTGTCACCTTTACTTTATGATCAACTAGCGCCTTGCAACTTGCTTGTTGAGTAGTCTCTTTGGAGATTACTCATGAAGGAAACTATTACTCAATGTAAATACATTTTTCCCTTACAGTTAAAAAATATGTAATTATGAAGCGATGCTTAGTTTTATTGCTTTCAGCTCAGGACTTTCAATGATGACACAGAGAAAATAATAAAAGGCCTCCAAAATCACAACATTCTTATGAAGATTTTGAATTATGGATATGTATGTTTAGTGTGTAGGTGATATGAGTCCACTGACTTGGGACTATGTGCATTTGAATCCTGAATTTCATGAAAGTCTCCATAGCCCTTCATGATAAATTTACAGAACAAATAAAAAATTGGTTCCATGCAGCTGTATAGATTAGCCTTGTCTTTCTGTCACACATTATTCCTGTTTTCTTTCCCCTGCTGACGATCCTAAAGCTTAAGTATCATCCTTCTAGAGCCTTTGTATAATATTTTTTATCCTCCCCATGCAATGTCTTTGAAATATATAGGGCAAACATTGATTAATCATCTTATGAAATTCTAAAGAATTAAATAGAATAACGAAGCACATCATGCTCCTTCAGATCCTAGAGTTTTAAAGCCAGAAGTGACCATTATGATCATCTTAAATGACCTCCAGCATAACGTGGGCCATAGAATTTCACCCAGTCATTCCTGCATCAGGCCCATAATTTCAACTTGAACTAATGAATCTCTACTACATTTGCACAGATCAACTGTATGGATATGGTAACATATAATTAGAAATGTGAAAATGTCTACAATGAGCAAAACCATCTGAGGCTGATTCCAAATTCATGGAGAATAAGTGAAACAGATTTTGAGTGAGGGCTAAAAGCTGGCACCTTAAAGTGACAACTATATTGGCAGGATACTTTCTTAAAAACTGCAAGATTGCTGATTTAGAGAAAGAAAGAATGCTTGTAATAATGAGAATACAGGCAAGGAAAAATATATTTACCCTGCTGATACTGCTTGCTAAGGCTGTCTCAACGTAGTTTAAACAGATCATTCAAAAACCACTAAATAATAGAAATGCAGAAGTGTGCATCATTTAAGAGAAACAAGCAACACTGGGAAGGAAGCAGATTACCTAGCAATAAACGCCTGTTTAAATGCTTTGTAGGGAGAGCTGTCAAAGCCCGTTCTCTTGCAATCCAAAAGAACAATAGCTAGGTCATGTGACTATTCCTTCAATGAAATAGATTTGGGCAATGGCACTTTGGTTGCTGAAGTGCTTGCATTATAGTTAGTCTATTGTAATTCTCTCACTTTCCCAATAATGCACATTATGCTGTTTAAACTGGAAATAGTTTCTTAGAGAGACATCTCAGAAAGAAAAGGAGAATAGAAGTTGGTGGAATAAATCACCAGGAGTTTGCCTTTATCTGTGCCCTGACAGACAAGGTAGTCTCTGCAAGATTATAGGACTTTGACCTGCCTTGAGGACTGCAACTTTCTGCTATTCACTGCAGCATTGCTTCCTGTACAGGGGAATGCAGTTGTGGAGCAGCTGTTTAAAACTCCTTTTCAATCTTTGCTGCTCAGGAAGCTTGAGGGCAATTTTCTCATCTGTTTCTTCATATCACATTTGCTTTGTTTCCCCTGCTCTGCTTAAGCTGAAGCACGGCCTTCACCAATGCCGTTCCTGCTACGACTTTCTGTCATTGATTTCTAACTTGTCTGCACTACAAAGCTTTGCATTTATACTTTTCTAAATTCCAAATGGAAAATACCTGGCTTTATGTCTTTCCACCCCTCTCAAAAGAAAGCTAAGACAGTAAGAACCAATTAAAAAGTCTAATAAAGATAAACTTTACATTAAGTTAACTTTGCTCTTGTCTTGTTTTAAAATGCTTAATTTTATGGCATCTATAGTTAATCAGCTATAAATCCCCTTTTGACTATTAGTATATAGTAAGGAAAAGTTAAAGGGTCATGCAGATTTTTCCCTAGCTCCCACTAAGATTAAATATGTATTAATTTGTGTTACTGTAGCACCTAGGAGCCTTAGTCATGGACCAGGACACTATTGTCATAGAATCATAGAATACTAGAACTGGAAGGGACCTCGAGAGGTCATCGAGTTCAGCCACCAGATGGCTTTCAAAAAAATACCGGACACACATGATCTCAGAACGGGAAGGGAGGGGGACTGGCCGGGAGCGGAGGGGAGGGGACCAAAGGGAGGGGGGCCTGGTCAGGAGGGACTTAGGGGGAGCGGGGCTGATTTGGGGGGAGGACGGGACCGGCCAGCGGGAAGCAGGGCTGGCCAGGAGGATTATGGGGGGAGCAAAGCTGGCCAGGGGGAAACCAGCTGGCAGGAAGCAGGGTGGGCTGGGACGGGGTTGGGGGGAGCGGGGCTGTCCGGGGGAGATCTGGGGGGGGGGGCAGGGACAGACTGGCCAGCAGGGAGCGGGGCTGGCCGGGGGAAGATCGGGGGAAGGAACCGGCCGGCGGGAAACAGAGCTGGCCGGGAGGGGATCAGGGGGAGCGGGGCTGGCTGGGGAGGAACCGGCTGGTGGGGAGCAGGGCTGTCCTAGGCACACGCAGATCCTGGGGTGCTGCCCATCCTGCACATGGTCCCAGTGAGGCGCGTGGATGAGTGCGGCCCCGGAGATTCCATCCCACCCCCTCCTCCCTCGTCTCTACTGCGTAGCTGCGTACTGCCTGGCTGGTAGACATGCTCACACAGCAACTATGTACTGATACTCATGATAACAATAAAACATACTTAATTAGAAAATACCAGACATTTATATGTTTGGTATTTTCTCAATTTGTTTCCTGGACAGAAAACTCAAATACCGGACTGTCCGGTTCAAAACTGGACACCTGGCAATCCTAAATTCAGTCCCCTGACCTCACAGCAGGACCAAGCACCATCATCCCTGATAGGTATCTATCCAATCTGCTCTGAAATATCCCCAGTGATGGAGATTCCACAACCTCCCTAGGCAATTTATTCCAGCGTTTAATCACCCTGACAGGAAGTTTTTTCTAATGTCCAATCTAAACCTCCTTTGCTGCAGTTTAAGCCCATTGCTTCCTGTCCTAACATCAGAGGCCAAAGAGAATAATTTTTCTCCCTCCTCCTTGTAACACCCAAAAAGTTCTGCAGTCTAGACATAGCCAAACCCTACACAATATTATTCAGCAGTGGTCTCCTCACACCAGTAGCCTAATAGTTGTCAAGCTTTATGCAGGCCTCAGAGCAAAACTGATTTTTCTAGGTTTTGCATGTGAATAATTAGTTTACAGGAAGCTTTTCCCAAGCATGAGGAGAAACATAAGAATTTGTACTGAACTTGTCAATATGGTAAGCAGTGGTGTAGCAACGGTGTTATGTGCTCAGGGGTAAAGGCAAAATTTGTGCCCCCACAATGAGCCCTCAGAGCTGGCCAGAGCACATGGCATGGGGCTCTGGAGCATGCCATGCAGCACTTCCATGGTGATTCTAAAGGGCCTGGGGCTCCAGCCGCTGCTCAGCCTGAAACCCTGCCCTGTGTGCCGCCCCCCACCAGGCACTTTGCACTCAGTTTCAATTTCCTGCAGGTGCGGAAGTAGCTGGCGCCTGCGGGGTCCTAGCGCCATCCTTTCCTCCGCTGTCCGGCCGGCACCTGCAGGGTCCTAGCACCATCCTTCCCTGCATTGTCCGGCTGTCAACATAACTTTTGGCAGCTAAATTGGTGCCCCCCTAGCGTGGTGCCTGGGGGGCAACTGCCCCCCCTACCATCCTTCGCTCTGCCATTGATGGTAAGTCATCTGACAGAGAAGGTAACTACAACCTTTAATAAAGTTCATTCCTCTTAATAAAGATATTCCTGTGTGAAATGCTTAACTAGCACTGTCAGCTCTTTAAGGGGAAAATTATTCTTGAACATAGCTTCCGTATTTAATAACTTTTGAAGGAGATATGAGTAAATTAATACTGTCCCTTCAACCCCTTCATCTGTTTTATTCAACATTTTTCCAGAGTTCCGAGCCAAGCCAATGCCACCAACTTCTTTAATTACTGAAAAGGAAGGAATTAAGGCTGATGTGTGGGAGAGAAGCAAAGGTATCATTTCTATTCAAGGAGTAAAATTTGACAAAAATCCAGAAAACTGCATTCATGTAAACCTAAACCCTGTAGCATGGAAAATAGTGGTCATCATTCCCCATGGACAGAGTTGAGAATGAAATAGGAAGGTGAAGATTGGCCCCAGTCCTGAAATCTGACCTGTACTGAAAAATCCATTTGCTCGGGTGGACCCTTCACTGACTGCAGACTGACGGCCTGCCCCGATAGATCAGGTTGCAGGGAGAATCTACCATGATTCTCATTTCATCCTCTGGATAGATGACATACATTCCCTCATAGTTTTCCACCACAACTTCAAAAACCACAACCACAATTTTCTATAGAATTCTTCCACACCTGGACATCAATCTCCCAAAACAGCATGATTAACCTCAATAATGGAACTGTACAGACAATATGCAGGAAATCCATGGATCATCACAGTTACCTCCACAGATGCAGTAATCACACCAGACACACCAAAAAATCTGTTATTTACAGCCACTCACTTAGATACCACGAAAGGTGCTCTAATGAAAAAGTCCAGAATACACACCTTTACACACTTAAACCCACTTTATCAAACAGATACTTCACCTGAGAAGTACAGTGTATTATGAAGTGGATGACCCAAATACCCCAAGAAAGCCTGCTCAATACAGGAAAAAAACCTCCTGAAATCTGCTCACTCCTAGTTGTTACCTACAGCCCCACACTGGAATTTATATGAGACATCTTCAAACAATTAAAATTATATCTTGAAAGAACTCTTTCCTAAACCTCCTCTTCTGGTCTTCAAAAACAAAACCCCACACCTTCACCAGCCTCATCTTCAGAAGCAAGCTCACCAACTCAAGGCAGCATGAGGCCCTGCCATAACAACAGATGCAAAATCTGCTAACACACCTCCATGGCTACAATGATCAATACCCTCCACATCTCACTTTCCAAAATCTATAGGTGTCACACATGTCTGTCACAACATGTAGTGTACTTCATCCAACTCAAAGTGCCTCAACAACAGCCATGTAGGTGAAACCAGACAATACGAGTTCTTGAATGAAATCACACAGAAAAATTATAAAAGACAAAAACACCCTATTACCTATTGGCGAATACTCTTCACAAAACAGTTACTCCATATCTAGCCTCTTGGTCCCTGTGCTCAAAGGAAACCTATACAACACCTTGAAAAGAAGAGAAATTCATAATTACGCTAGACACTACTAATCATGGACTCAATAGGGAATTTGGCTTTATGTCTTGCCACAATATGTATCCCACTAACCTTCCTTTGGCCTATGATTGTGCAGATGTTAGTGGCCTACTTCATTTTGTATGGTCCCTTACAACTTGTGTTAACTCCTGAATTTGACAATTAGTTCCTCTTTGTATTTATCTATGAAAGTGATCAGAGCATCACAGAAGTAAAGAGAGCTGTGCAGCTCAAAAGGTTGTCTCTCTCTTTTCCAACAAAAGTTGGTCCAATAAAAGATATTATCTCACCTGCCTTGTCTCTCTCATTTTAAGACCTATCAGTTAGCCAATTTTAATGCATTTAACATGTGCTATGTTAATTTTATATCATTCTAGTTTTTTAATCAAGATGTCATGCAGTATCAAGTCAAACACCTTACAGAAGTCTAAGTATATTATTTCAACAATATTATCTTTATCAACCAAACTTGTAATCTCACCAAAAAAGGCATCAAATTAGTGGCATCAAACTATTTTCCATAAACACAGATTGATTTGTATTACTTACATGAACCTCCTTTAATTTTTTATTAATCCAATTGCATATCAGCTGCTCCATTATCTTGCCTGGGACCTCTGACAGGCCTATAATTGCCTAAATTATCCTGTTTACCTTTTTAAAAATTGCCACACTTCTTCCAGTCTTCTGGAACTTGCACAGGGGTCCAAGGCTTATAGAAAAATATCAACATGAATGGTTCAACAAGTTGCTCAGCCATCTCTTTCAAAACTCCTACAATCAAGCTATCTGGACCTACTGATTTAAAAATGTCTACCTTCAGTACCTTTAATGAACCTCCATAGATACTAGTGAAATGGAAGGAGTGTTATCACCATATCATATTCTACAATCTATTTTCTCACCAAATACAGAACAGAAATATGTACTGAGCACACTTGCCTTTTCTACATTATTGATAATCCCATCATTTCCATCTAGTAGTGATCCAATGCCACCATTGTCAGGATTCTTTTTGTTCCTAATATATTTTTTAAAACTCCTTCCTATTGTTTAAATTCTGATGGCCATGGATTTCTCCTTATGTCCCTTTGCTTTTCTTATCAAATTTTCTACAGTTTATAACATCTGATTCACCCAGGCACATTCATGCTGACTGTTGGGTAAATAGCTCTCTGCCCTGCCTCTGAGATTGGGAGATCACTCCATGGCTGCTCCTGAGCAGAGGGTGGAGAGAGGCAGCTGTTACTCATTGGTGATAGAATAAGCCCCTATTACTGTTACTACCTCTCCAAAAAAGAAGTGAGGACTCCCTGCTACTACCACTCCAGCTAAGCAGGCATAGCATGTGGTGGAGCAATAAGAGGAAGATTCATAATGCTACACTTAGGGCTTCAGGGTGCCTTAATCCTTTCCTGTTGATTGATTATTTCTTTGCAGACTTGCTAGAAAGTTAGAACCCATTTTTGGGAGGTTCTGATAAACTTCAGCTCCCATTTGGAAAGGAAGCTCACCATTTTACAGGAAATATATGGAGATTATTTTTTTCTACTAAAATAAAGAATCTTCTCCTTGAAAGCGCTGATTTTTAAAAAAGAAAAAGTTTATAATGAAGTAGGCCTAGAAAATTTATTCAGATTTATTTTTATACACTTACGATGTGAATCCTGGGCACTATTGTTCTTCCAACCTCTGCCATTTAGTATTTAAAACTTATAACTTATCAGTTATAAAGCAGGTACATCAGCTCCGTAGCAGGTAAGAAATCTCTTCCAGGTTGTTCCCTACCTATCCAGGCCCAGCTTTTTGCAGGCTGATGAAGAGGGTCTTAGGCTTGGTCTTTTCCCCAGCTTTTGCTCCCCAAGGAGGTGCAGGGACTGCTATTGTGGGAGACCTACATGCTGCTCCTCCCTTCCTGCTGTTCATTCAAGGGCCCCTGCTCTCACAAACTGACGCCGATGTATAAGGCCTAGTTATATGGACTTAGCTTTAACAACTGTAACTGCCATAGTAAGCAGCACCTTGTTCTTATATTCCATGCCGTAAATGGTTTTCTTATTGGGAGGTATTCTGCTCTACCTTCTGGCCCCTGTATTCTGATATGAAAGGACCATGAAAAGATCTGCAGCTTGCAGGGGAGAATTCCCCTTGCTCAAGTACTGCATAAGAATGGCCTGTGAAGACTCCCTCACAAGCCCTGGTATAGGGTGAATGTCAAGGACAAGGCTGAGAGTAGGGGTTTCATAACACAATGCAGAATGGAAATTTGGGGCACTTCTGGGTTGCAGTCATCCACAGATGGTCCAGCAGCTGTGGTGGACAGCCGCTTCCTGGGCTGCCTAATTCATACCAAGGGCCATTTCAGCTGCAAAGCACGCTCGGAATCCAGAGGTCACAAAGGTGGCTTTAAAGCCACATTTGCCTTCATATGCCTGAGCTGTGCTTCGGTGTGCTGGGCCTCCCAGAGGTCCAGAACTGAGTTGCACAAGGTTAGTCTGGTTTTTGCAGATGGATGGAAAAAATAAAATATTTTTAATAATGCTTATGAAACAGAAGAAGAACAACACTGACTACATCTTCCCAGCATTGGCAATCACTGTGCAAACCTCCTTTCACAACATTGTCGATCTACTTCACTCCTGACTGACACCTCCGCTTGCTAAGAGATGTGTTTTTGATTGCCAGAGGCTGCCTATTGTACCCAATATCTCATAGTGCTGTTTTGTGTTCTGAACTAAAATACACTGTGGAGTGGAACAAAGCTACCAATTTCACTTCACTTTTAAATACAAATTGCAAGATTTAGACTTATAGTTTCACAGGTGAAGAATTAACACATTGACCCACTGTTTTACCTCTTACTGTTCTTAAAAATATGTAAAAAAAAATTAAAGGTATAGCTCAAGTTCATGGAACTCTAGGTGTGATTTAAACAATAGTGCCACAAAGCTTACTTTAGGAAAGTTCATAGTTAGAAAATGGTTTTCAAAATGTTATTAGTAAACAATTGTATGAGCGTACTTTAAAAGTTAAACACAACACAAATAAAAGAAAAATAGCAGAATATCTATTGTTAGAAGATGTGTTGTTCTCAAATTAAAACTACTATTAAATCTCATAGTTTACATTTTCATTTATGAGGCACAGTTGTTATTCATATTCTATCTTATTTACTGGTAAGTAATAAGTTAGTAAGTTGTCAATTGGAATATACCAAGCAGCAAAAATCACATTGAATCATATCATGAGAACCCCAGAGTTACAGAATAATTTACTATTACTATTTTACAGCATATGGTAGGTTTAAAAGGAGCCCCTATTTCACGGACAAAGGATGGTTAACACAAGGCTACTTAAAATGACTGCAGCTTCTAATGTAAAACTGATAAGAAGCTGGGCATATTCATTATGCATTCATTCTCATTATAGTTTTCAATTTGTCAATGCTTTACTTTCATGCAACAACTGAGCACTGACTGCTGTTGCTGGTTAACTTTGTTATTGCAGACAAGTTACAAGTCCTGACAAGAGACTGATAACAGTGTCTACTTATTTTAAGATATAGATGAGGAAAGGGTAGGAGGTTCAAAGTAAGCCATGATTTCCAGTGTAAGTCCCCATACTATCATTCAAAATTACTGTAAAAAAAAGTGTGTGTTATTACACCATAAGGTGAGAAGTCATCGAGGTGTTTCTGAAAGTTTTACCCTTTGAATATTTATCCAAACTGGCCCTGCAGCATCTGGTTATATCTAAATGTCTATGTATCTGTATTGCACTGGCTATGGTGCAGTAAATATTAGCTTTAGTTATGATGAATCCCAATTCTGCAAAAAAAAGTATAAAAAGTATGCAAATTTTTAACTTTACATGTGTGTGTAATGGGACTATTCATGTGTGTAAAGTTCAGCACATGAACAAATGTTTGCAGGACTGGGTACATATCTTGTATGTTTTCTGTAGCAGTTGGTGACGCTGACGTCCAAATGCTATGGGGAAAAAAAATTAATACCTAAATTTAAAGAGCTCTAGAAACCACCACTCCCACAACCAACAATAAAAGCTAAAATCCTATACATATATTTTCTCCCCTCAGAGTTACAAACACCAGAGTTATAATTGACTGATCAACCATACATCTCACTTGGAAGAGCAGACAACATTAACAACAACAAAACCCCCAAATACAGTACTGTACTGTGTGGTAAATGAATAAAAAGTGAATGCAGCTTTTTTCTTCTGCATAGTAAAGTTTCAAAAGTATATTAAGTCAATGTTCAACTATAAACCATTGAAAACAATTGTAATGTTTTGTTCAGCGTTACGAACAGTTCTGAGTTACGAACAACCCTCTACCTGAGGTGTTCATAACTCTGAGGTTCTACTGTAGTACTTTTATGGGAAAACCAAATGCTTTCATTATTACATTTGATTTCTCTACCACCTTTCAAAGCATTTGTAAACTCCACTTATGGCAGTTTATGTGCCTGTGTAAACTAAGAGTGTTTCTTTATGAATCATAAGGGGATGACAACACCTTGAATCTTATGTAAAGTTCACAGACTTTTGAGAAAACTAAACCTTAAGGGACTTTTTGTTGGGGCTGTAAGAACAGAGTGACATTTAAATAGATTCTGTTTATACCTTACGCACAATGGTGGCTTATTTTTATTTTCTGACACAGCTCAGTAGCAGAGGTGAAACATTAGCAATAATTACGAATAAAATGGAGTTGTGTACATTCCATCAAGCGAGATACATTTTTGTAAATAATTACCACCCGGCACTATACCAGGTCAATTCCACTTTCAGTTACATGGCTGATAATCCACAGCAACTTTATTGACTTCATTGACTTTGGACCAGTAGATTTACATAAACATTTTGGATGAGGAAAAAATTCAAAACAAGTCAGGTATTACTGAAACAAAGGGAACAGTGGATCTGAAGAATGGAGATGGTTGTTTCTCAATCTGTGTGTGTCCAGTAAAAGATGATGTATTACACTAGGCCATTCACTTTCCAGTGGTTCAGACTGAAATCCTACCTCTAAAAATGAGATGGTTGGGCTTTTGAAGTAACCTCAATCAGAAGAGGCAGTCAGTTTGCACATGGTAACAGGATTAACTACTTTTAGTTCTTGAAAGCTTCTATGAATGAAAATCAGAACTCTCAACAGCAGGATATTTGAGTTGTGTTCCCCTCCAGGGGCTATGATCACTTGGTGTGTATTATCCATAACCAATGCAACAGGGAACCCAAAGATGTTAGAGACTGACTCTGCGTCCTACATCTTCGAAAGTGTTAGAAAGTGAACGTACTCTGCATAGCGACCCAAAATTACATTCAGGAACTAAGCCAGGCACAGACTTGAAGGGAAAGACACTCATGTCATTTGAAGCTATATGTAGTTTCAGAGTCCTTGAATTGTGAAAGTGTCCAGTCATCTAGGTAATCAAAGTGACAGGTAACCCTTTGCCCCTAACAGAATATAAGTAACAAGTGACAAAAAAGGGTTTTAGTCTATGCTCACAGGTCACATAGATTTGAAGACTGGAGGAGAGAGCATCAAGGGAAAAAAGTCAAGAAAGAAAATAGTGTACATTTTAAATGTCTCTTTTCATAATCAAGGAGGTGATCACAGCTACAGTATGATAAAGTGTGACAATTGGAGGAGTGATCTGATGCACAGAACATGGGACTGGAAGTCTGGAGATCTGACTTCTGTGCTCATCTTTGATTGATGTAAGTTATAACACTGCTGTTCAAAGCATGCGAGAAAGGTGAGAATTAAAATCTGCACAATCTACGTTGAGAGACATCTCAATATGGTGCCATGAGTGGTCAAAGCTTGGCAGAGTACCCCCACCATATTTTCCCTCAGTCAAGGATAACGCACAGGAGACCAGTGGGGCATCTGGTTCCTCCCATACTATACCACAAAGGGAGACCAGCTCAGCAAACCTGTTGGGTGTCGTGTGAACCCTAGAGAGGGGGCCTACAGAGCTGTATGGGGTACACAAGATCATATGTCATATGGTTAGTGTGAACACATCTCATTGCAGTGGAGCTTAGTTTGAGGATAGAGCTCAGATGAGTACCACTTTTTTCACCTAGCACAAATCTTGTGATAGGTGGTGACAGGTAGCATTGTTGTCTTATGTGCCCAGGATGTGAAAGGCAGGCTGTATTTGCACTTCTGCCCTCGCTCAGCATTTTCACTGGGGAGAGGACAATAAGAACCAGAGAGAGGTATCCAGAAGGTCCTTCTTGAAGAACATGCCAGATAAGTCCATTTCATGTGGTGCAGGCCCAGCACTACAATTCACTTTAGGGCTGTGTTTACCAGTGACAGGCACCTCACATCCACAACTTTTCTCAGTGCTGATTTACCTCTACAGAGAAGTCCTATATTCTGTATTATGCTGGCAAAACTATACATAACTCAAGGCTGAATCTAGTCCATGACATTTGCAAAAATATAGTGAAATCAGTTCAAGTAAAATACTAAATAAAGGTATAACGGTTTTAAAATGTATATCTTTTAGAAGTATTCATTTAGTCTCCCATAGAATATGCATTCCAAGGTTGCTTTGTACTTATTAAATGATTGCATAATTGTTATATAATTGCTCATTGACCACCTCAGAAAAGATCAGGTCAAAAGAGGAGCCATTACGGGCCTGATCCTGCACCTCACCATTGTTCCCTCTAAGCTGCACAGAGCCCTGAGCCTCTGACTGGGTGGAGCTGATTAATCCCCTGTGAAGCTGTGCCACTGCACAGCTTAGCGGGAACACTGCACCTCACATATAACTGCTTTGCCATACAAATACCTTATTTTTCCTGACAAAGTAATTGAGAACCATAGCAATTCCCAGGGAAAGATACTGCAGTGCTGCTGAGCTAGCTGGAACCAACAAGGACTGGGAAATTCAACCCCCCCCCCCAGCCCCCAAATTCCTAAATAATGGGGGGGGGGTTAGTTTTCCCAAAGCAAAGCAGACAGACTTTGGCTTCCACAGCAAGTACCAGACTCCCAAAATGTTGTCAGCCCTGCTTCTCTGGCTAGGCAGAAGAGGAGAGTGACCCCAATGCTCCTAGCTAGGAGTTCCCCTGCCACTGCTTTGTCAAATGAGGATGTGGGCTGTATTTCTGACAACCCATGTTGTCCTGTGCCTAGGGAACTGGGTTGCATTACTCTTGCCTTCCTCCTCCTTCATTCCCGAAGTGGAAAGATGATACCTTTCAAAAGGATGCAGTGTATGCTCTCACCCAAGCCAGGCTAGCTCCCTGGGCCAGTGCAGTGGGGAGACTGTCCCCTTTTTGATGTTTAAAGGAGGTGCAAACATCATGCAGTTCTCATGTTATCTCCCCTTTTCACAGTCCGGACCTTCATTCTTCCGACTCCCCTGCCCTTTAACACTTTGAAAAGAAACCTGACTGCAAATATTGTTTCAGACACACAATGTGTCTTTGTACTGATAATGGTTAATTTGCAGTGGAGACCCTTGTGCATTATGAGACCCTCGATTTGTTTAATTGAGCCGACTCCATTATGAATCAGGTTTATGTGAAGGTAGATGGCAAGGTAGATTGTGAACTGCAAATGCTGCTATTGAATCTGTATGTACACCAGCATTTTGAGGGACTTTTAAAACATTCTATATTATCTTTATAAAGTTATCAACTCCATCTGTTGTTTAAACCACACCCCATAAAATGCCAAATAGCGACAGCATTTACCAGGGAAACAGTAGAAGGCATAATACTTCCATGAATTCGTAAAGCTGAGCATGAAAAAAAAAAAACATTCAAATTGCAAAAGATAAGGCTCTAAATAGTGCTTTTCATTTCTTTTTAAATGCAGCCTCAACATTTTAATTAGTATCATTTACTGTGAATACAGTTTAGATTTGTTTTAACTTGTTCAAAACTTTCAAAAAAAAAAAAAAAAAAAAAAAAAAGGATAAACCCAGATTCTTATTTCTTTTGTATTATTCTATTCCACTGCAGACTGAGATATGCAACACCAAAATAGCTATTTAAGAAATGAGATTTGCTTTTAATCTGTTAAAATTTAAAAAATGCCATGCAAAGACTTCTCTAAAAAAGAAGTTAATTTGGCAACAGCAAGTCAATGATCAGCAAATAATGAACAGTCTTGAATGGGTAACAAGCAACAAAATTCTGGAAGGGCCAATCCGAACTCAGAAAAATTCCTCTTGACTTTGGTGGGACTTGTCAGCTGTTATGCACCTACGTAAGTACCACATGCTCATGTCCAATATCTTTACTCTACAGATATTTCAAAGCATGAGTTGAATAACCTAGATGGGGAATGGACTAATTTTCCTGTCATAGCATCACACTTCAATCAAACCAATGTTGCTGCCTGGATGTGAGAGTGATCACGGTGCTGTCTTTTCCATTCTGTATGCAGACACAAGGAAATGTGTTCTGAAAAATACATAACATAACCACACCTAGCATGGCTTGGGTTCTTCAGGTCTCCCACTGCTCACAGTGGCCCCGGCCAGCTATCTAAAAACACTGTTTCAGGAGGAGAATCAAAGTTCTCTTGCCTTGGGCCAGAGGCTCAGATCGTCTCCTCTCCTGATTCTACCTTCTTTATGGTTACAAGACAATCAATTTCCATCTCTCTGGGGAACCCAATAAGAGTTGCACTCCTGCTGTTTATCTAAAAATAAACAAAAATAACATTTATTTGGTGCAGGTGAAAAGACACTAAGCATTCTCTAAAATCCAAACAGAACTAGACTAAAGCATAATGAAGTGTAAAGCTAGACAGGCTCGAAGCTTATTCAGGGGCTGCTCTAGCTATAGGCAAACTAAGCAACTATCTGAGGTGGCAATTTGGCCAGAAAGGGGTGGGCAATAATTTTTGATGGGAGGCCACTCCAAGAATGTGGAAAGCGGTGAAGAGCTGTACTCTTGGAGGAGGTTTGGGGTCTGGGATGGAAGTTGGGTGCAGAAGGGAGCTTACAGTAAGCAACTTGGGTGCAGGAAAGGGTGCGGGATCTGGGAAGGAGTTTGGGTAAAGGAGGCAGTTGTGACCTGGGGCAGGGGATTAGGATGCCAGGGTCTGGGTTGTGACCTTGGGCAAGGGGAGGTTGTAGCTTGGGGCAGGGAACTGGAGTACAGGGATTTGAGTTATGACCTGGGACAGGGGTTTGGGGTACAGGATCTTGGAGGGGATATGTGCACAGGAGTGGGACAGAGGATTTGGATTATGTGTGGTAGGGGGGAAAAAGGTCGAGTTGCCAGAGGCAGGTTCTGGCTGGGAGACTTACCTGCTTGACTCCCAGCCAGCAGCCTTTTCAAGCAGACTCCCTGCCTGCCCCACCCCTGCACTGGCTTCAGGGGTCATGTGGCTTTTGAACCACTATGAGCCTAAGGGAAAACCACCCAATGGGATTGTGCTGGAGGTGGGAGCAGAACCTGAAGCCTCCCCACTTCCCCCGGGCTCACAGCTGCTCAAACAGAACCCTGTAACGGCCACTTTTCTCAGCAGCATGCGGGGGACAGGCAGTGAGTCTGTGCCTGAGGCTCCCCACTGTGTCTGCGGGCTGGATCTGGCAGCTTTACGGGCTGGATCCAGCCCATGGAGGGTATTTTGCCCAGGCCTGGGCCCGACCAAACATGAGTGTTTCTGCAACCTGGAACTTGTGCCCTCCCCTCTTCTGTCATAACTATGAAGCACCGAAGGTTCTCCACAGCCCCCCCCCCCCCCATATCCAATACACTCCCCTACTTGAGAACCTCTGATGTAGTGGGTAGCAGGGGCACCACTCTAAAGTTTTGCCTAGGGCAGCAAATCATATTGAGCAGTGAGTCACATTGAGTATGTTCTCAGTTATAGAGAATATTGATTAAGGAAGATGATAGGCCTGTCTCTCTGGTGATTAAGGAAGATGATAGGCCTGTCTCCACTAGCTTTTATACCTCTACCTTCTTTCATGCTCCCTTTGTGACTTAAAGTCTTCAGTGCTAGTCCTGTAAATTCTACTTGCCTGAGTCAGGCAATGGACACTAGGGCAACGGAGCTCAGAATCTGACTCTCAGTATGTCTGAGCAGACATTCTCCTTGATACGGTTTCTAGAAAATGTTCAGGAACATTTCGCACTAGCAGCCAAATCCACTTCTAGTCTCTTTGTGCTACACGCAGCGGCTGCCCCACGGGCCTGGCCCAACACTCACTGAGAGCCCTTCCATTGATTTCAATGGGATTTAGATCAGGTCTGAATGGAGCAATTAAGGACTCCCTGCTATTAAGTCCCCTTTCTCAGTTTCCCCAGCACGGAAGAGCCTTACATAATAGGAGTGGGAGGCAACATGGCATTTCAGCAACTCCAACTGCAGGGGAGGGGTCACTGAAACTCAGTGAAATTTAGAGCAGCACTAGAGATAAGAGGTGAAAAGCAAAGGTAACTTAACTGCTCCATGCCTTCTCTCCTCCTCAGTTACACAGAGCTGAGCTTCGACATGGCTCAGGACCTGGATCTAAGGACAGTTGCCCAGTTGAATACAGTTAGAAGATTAAGAGAAAATATGAATAACTCTTGCGTGTCGATATACCTATTTTAAAGCACATCAGACAGCAAGACATTGTATTGGTCATGATCTATAGAGCCCCTCATCTCCAGGTCATTAGTTCAAGTTTTGCCCAAGTTAGTAACTCTGTGCAACTGACAGTTGCTACCACCTAAGAGTTCAATTCCAAGTAAGCATCCACACTATAAAATTTCACCACCCCAAATGCTGTAATTGGCAGTCTCAGAAAAAGAGGCTAAGCACTGACTTACTTTCTTAAGAGTCTGAGATGAGGAGCAGTGGGGAAGCTTGCACTGCTGCTGCTAGGTGTACCCATTTTTGTGGACAGCGGACATTGGCATCCAGGACTGTCAAGTTAACACTTTCAATGAGAACACATCCAAACCAGACAAAATGCAAGAACTAAGATGTATGTATAGTCCTATTTTAACAGAATTTCTATCAACTTTACTAGTAGTTAGTGTACAGATTCACTGAGGAAAAAGTATATCCCCAAATATTTATTTTGCATTGGTAAGATTACATACAAAACCTCAGCGTGAAAATCTCTGTTATAACTCTCTTGCTCACAAGTTTATTGTAACTACTTACACAGTTATTGTAAATCTTTCTAATACCCTGAATGCTTGGCTCCCAAGAACATTTTTATAATGAGGGTGTGGCAGGCAAAACTTTTTTCGTTCATAATTCATTGCTAAATTGTATTTGCAAGTTTAAATGCCAAAGCGATGAAATCATAATAGTACTCACTGGATTGTGTTTGATAAATTTGATAGTGTGCAGAGAAGGTATCTATAAAATGGCATGAAAAGCAAAGCAACAGAACTGTTTTAGGGGGGCTTCCTAAAATGATCTGCTTCATATATCACTTTTACTGCATGACTATCCTGAAAGATTTATGCTTTGTGTTTTGAGGGCCAGATTTCACAGTATTAAAACGTCTTCAAGGAATTTAAAAAATATATATTTAAATATAACTTTAAAAATGTGTGTTGGACCTTTGTGCCTTTCAAAGAGGTCAAGTTCAAGACATTTATAAAAAGACTATTTCCAGAGAGACTGCATGGGAAAGACGATTAGCATTGCTGCTTTTCCTTTTACCTCCCCTTTGATTATAAAACAAGGCTGTGGGTGGTAGAAAAATCCTGAGTGGGCTCGTATACATTAGCCTAGCAAAAAAACAAAACAAAACACATAGGTGGGCACAAAGCAAGAGCCCATTTAAGTTAATTACAAGGAGCCCTAAAAAAAATAAAAATATAAGCTGAGGAGAGGAGTTAAACAAAAAGAAATAGCATTTTTATTCTGCTATGCCTAGTATTTTCAGCTAGATTTATTCATAATGTATCCAATTTAGTAGACTTATAAATGTTTATTGGACAGGATCAATATTTAGCATAAGAGACAATAAGAACCAAGATCTGCCTTCAGTCAAGGCCCTGGCAAATTGCATGGGTTATGATTTAAAATCTTAATTTCACAGGGAGTAAATCCAGCCTCTTCTCCACTGCTTCTCCACAGATGAGTTGACAGATGCAAGAGTGGCAGGAGAGGAAGGAAGGACATTTATTGGGTTCACATTCACTTCTTTAGCACACTTTAAGGAATATGTGGCCTAAAATACATCGTTACATTCAATATAGTCTGAGTACCAATTTTTTGTCAGTTACCCTAGTGTAAAACAGAAAAAGTTCTACGGTGTGATTTTCTTTCACACTCAAGCTCCTTTATATCACTTTCTCCATGTAAAAGAGCCTTCATATACATAAGAATCACAGCTATCAACTTTCGCAGAATTAATTCTGTGGTGGATAGGAGTAGTGCTGGACAGCACCCGGTGACTAAAGGGTTACATTTAGGTAGCTAGCAGGGAGCCAGAAGAACCAATGATATACAGTGCTGAAATTTGAATTGCATACACATACCTTGCCTACTGTTTTTGTGTGGGAATTATAAATTAAAGACTGGAAGGAGCAGATGCAGTGATCAGAATTACCATGCCTATACAAAATATTGGCTATGGGAGTGAACTGGGCCTTCAAGTATGGATCAGCATGGATCATGAGTAGAGGGAAAATATATAGTTAATTGTGATCAGGTTATTTTTCTTTATTTTGCTGTTTGGTAAAACTTCTCTGTGTAAAATCCATGTGCTCTCCCTCCCCTCCCCCCCCCCACTCCATTCACTGTTTAAGTTGTGCCCAGAGATATCATTTTTTCCTCTGTTTTAATCTGCTCTTCCCTCAGTTTCTCTGTAACACCTAGCAATCAAGGATGCTTTATCAAGTATATCTTTTTGTTTGTGTTAATAAAATCACGTTTTTTAAAGTGATGATTTGATTCTTGTGTTCTGGAAGGAAACAAGTCTGTGTCTATGTATGCATGCCTAAGACTGACAGGTCAGCTAGCAGAGACTGCAGTTTGTTTTCTCTTTTTTCCAAGCTCTCTTGTGATAAAAGAGCTTCAGGATACCCTCTGGAAGAAGTTCAAGTGCTTCCTTGCTGGTTTCAAGAAGAAAGGGGTCTCTTTTGTTTCACTTGGTGGTGGCAGCTACCTCCCAAGGCCCGGGTATTTGTGGCCTTGGGGAGCTTTTAAGCAGAAGACTATAGGAGGCAAGGTATTTTTAAGGTCTCTTGCGGGCCCCCACATTCTGCATTTGTCGTGCCAGAGTGGGGAACAGCCCTGACATGGGGGCAGAGTCGTGGGATCATTTTGAACAAGAAACACAGACCTCAGGATTTTAAAAGGACACTTTTTTTCTATTTTGCTGGTTGGAAGCTTTGGGACTTTTTTCTCTTTTGCTGCCTGAGGGAGAAATGGCACCCAGAAGGTTAAATCTGCAGTCAGATAGTCCAAATCAAACAGTTCTTTGTTTATTGTTGTTTTTTTACTAGCTTTCAGGGCAACTGGATAGCTAGGCTAGAGTAGGGCAGGGAAGCAGCCCAGTGTATGCATTTTTGGTTGGGCAAATTAGCCCTGAAGCAACCAACCCTTCCTAAGTGACAGACTGAGGTGAAAACAGCCTCAGATCAGGGCAAGATGTCCCCCTCCGGGAAGACTCATACCCCAAGGAGGGGGACAGGAGGATGTCCCTGTTTAGGAGCAGGAGGGTAGCAGCCATACCCCTCTCTCACCCCTGTCTTCAGGGTGGGAAGAGTGTCCATAAGGCAGGCAGATCTCTAACTCAAGCTGAGACGGAGTTCTTACTGCAGATAAAGCGGTTGGAAAAGGACAGAGAAGTGGAAATGATGTGGTTAGAAGCTGAGGAGAAGCAAAAGCAAGTGGAAGTGTAAATGAGGCAGTTAGCAGTTGAAATGGAGAAAGCTAAGCAGCTGGGCAGTCCAACTACACAAACTAACCACCCTGCTCCAACTAATGATCTCAGCCCAGGAAATACCCAATGTACTGAGTAGGAGATGATGTAGAGCCTTCTTAGAAAGTTCTGAAAAAGCCTGCATTGAATATAGCATCCCCCAAGGCCAGTACATAGTGGGGCTGAGATCATAACTCAGTGGACCCCCTAACAGAAGTGGCAGTTGAAATGCCCAGGGAAAACATGAATGACTGTGAACTTTTTAAACAAAAGGTCAGACTTAGGATGAGGCTCACCACCAAACACGCCCGTCGCCACTTCAGAGCC
Source organism: Pelochelys cantorii (assembly GCA_032595735.1). Taxonomy (NCBI): domain Eukaryota; kingdom Metazoa; phylum Chordata; order Testudines; family Trionychidae; genus Pelochelys; species Pelochelys cantorii. Next base: position 194,590,742 of record CM064327.1, read on the forward strand.
TTAAGGTAGAAACCAGGTATGACAATGCCCCAAATTGCCTATGAGATTAAAAGGAACTCGGATGCCAGGTAGCAAGAGCTAATGCTAAGACTATGGAAGAGCTAGCTCTCCTGATGCAAATGGAACAGCTCCTAGACACCCTTCACAGGAGCTCCAGAGATACAGCTGAGATAGGAAGCTTAAAGACATAACAGAGGCAGGAGAAACAGGAGCCAAGTGGATGGAGGTAATGAAGGAAAACAAAATTGACAGCCAGTCAAGGGATTATCAGAAGGGGCATTCAGAGATGGCATCCCACCACTGGGGGTAATCCAAGGGCCTACCTCACAGAAAGGAACCTTTTGCACCTCAAGGAAAGCCAAAACACCATTTCATCCCACCACCCCATTCTCTAGCAATCCACCTTGCTCCAGTGACAAGCCAGCTGGGCGATGTTTTAAATGTAATGAACTAGGGCATGTGAAAGCCAACTGCCCCAAAAGCATCAGCAGAGTGCTGTTCATTACACTGAGATCACACCAAGAATCCTCAGGCCCAGATGCCCACCGTGCAAAGTTCCCAGCCCAGGGCCCTGTTGACAGTGGAACAATTCACTGCTTGCTCAGCAAGGGGGCTTCTCTCCTCAATCGGCCAAGCACTCTGGGGCCTATCACTCCCTGCCCTGGGCTGCTTCCTACCTCCCCGCGGTTCTCTGTGGTCATACCTCTCCCCTGTCTCCGGAGCTGGGGCTGTCGCAGCAGCTGTGGCTGCGGCTGCGGCTGCAGCAGTTGCTGCTGGGGTTGTAGTGGCTGTAGCGTTGGCTCCGGCTGTGTGGACTCCTCTGACAAGAGCTGGCTCTGCAGGTCCTTCCCCTTCGGCCGTCAGCCTCCAGTGAGCTGGCTCAGGGCCTTTTATAGTGCGGCTCACCAGGGAGCATGCCCGGCAAGGCTATGGGGGAGGGGCACTCTCAGCCAGCTGGGCCCTACCCACATATTGACTTATAGTGTGGGGCCAGGACACCCCATCACACAGCCCAAGAGCCAGAACTGGATCAGACCCAGCAGCAGAGGGCACAACCGAGCCTACAGAAGCAATTGCACCTGCACAAGAGACATCACCGGAGTCTGCAACACAACCCAGTATACCAGCCAAGAGCGGTTCAACACTAGCAGAGACACCCACATCACCTGCATCACTTCCAGAACAAGCAACCCCAAGCATACAACCCAGCAGGGAGCTAATGTCTTCAGCATCAAGGGAGCAGTTCCAGGCAGAGCATGAAGCAGACGAGAGCCTCAAGGGAGCTTGGATGGGAGCCCAGAGTGAGCCACTGCCTCTCAGCTCTTCTAACAGGTCCAGGTCTATGGCAGAAAGAGAACTTTTATAGAAAGTGACTCTTTCTGGTGGGCACAAGGAGGACTGGCATCCTCACAAACAGGTGGTAGTTCCAACTAAGTACAGGGAAAAGCTTTTGAGCTTAGCTCACAATCACCCTAGTGGCCATGCTGGGGTAAACAGAACCAAAGACTGATTGGGAAAGTCATTCCACTGGGAGGGGATGAGCAAGGATGTGTCTAGTTATGTCTGGTCTTGTAAGGTGTGCTAACGGGTGGGAAAGTCCCAAGACCGGGGCAAGGCACCTCTCCAGCCATTCCCCATAATAGAGGTTCCATTCCAGCCTGTGGCTGTGGATATTCTGGGTCCTTTCCCTAGAAAGACACCCAGAGGAAAACAATACATCCTGACTGTCATATATTTTTGCCTCCTGATGGCCTGAAGCAGTAGCTCTAGGGAACACCACAGCCAAGAGCTTGTGCCAGGCACGAACAGATATTTTTCCCAGGGTAGGTTGGCCCTCAGAGATCCTTACAGACTCAGGGACTAACTTCCGGGCAGGAATCATGGAACTTCTTTGGGAAGCTCATGGGGTAAGCCAGCTGGTTGCCACCAAACAGGCTGGTGGAGAGATTTAATGGAACTTTGGGAGCTATGATACACAAATTTGTAAATGAACACTCCAATGATAGGGACCTGGAGTTGCAGCAGTTACTGTTTGCCTACAGAGATGTACCTCATCCCAGTTTGGGATATCTCCCTTTGAACTTGTTTATGGCCATGAGGTTAAGGGTCCATTGCAACTAGTGAAGCAGCAATAGGAGGGGGCTACCCTGTCTCCAAGAACTAACATTGTAGATTTTGTAGGCAACTTGCAAAACACCATCAGAGACTCTTTAGCTCTTGCTCAACAAAACAGAATGCTCAGCAAGAGCAGAAGTCCTGGTATGATAAACATGGCAGAGAACATTCCTTCAAGGTAGGTGAGCAAGTCATGGTCTTGAAGGTGCACCAGGGCAATATCAGGATGAATGAGAGTAGTATTTCAGTTCTGAGTGTCTTCATCAGAAATCGGTCTTATGGAGATCCTCTTTGTGTTTTTAAAAGTATATTCAAAAGGAGATGAATAAAACTAGTTTATCTCTTGTGAGTCAGTTGCGAGGAACATAGGCCACATTTGGATTTAGGGCTAAGTAACATTAGTTGGTCAAAAGTGTTTAATGAAAGTTGGCATTACCTGAAGATGTCCAAAGCTGCTGTCTGGCTTACAAGCAAAAGGTTAAAACACAACTATGGTCCTGTAGCACCTTGGGGTACGTCTAAACTACATGGCTCCATCGACGGAGCCATGTAGATTAGTGTACTCAAAAAAAGGAAATGAAGCGGCGATTTAAATAATCGCTGCTTCATTTACATCAAAATGGCTGCCGTGCTGTGCCGATCAGCTGTTTGGCGGCACAGCACAGTAGTCTGGACACTCCACGGTCGACAAGGGAAGCCCTTGTTGACCGCCCCAATAAACCTTATTCCACGAGCCATAACGGGGTGGTCGACAAGGGCTTCCCTTGTCAACGCGGAGCGTCCAAACTACCGCGCTGTGCCACCAAACAGCTGATCGGCACAGCGCGGCAGCCATTTTGATGTAAACGAAGCGGCGATTATTTAAATCGCCGCTTCATTTCCCTATGTCTAGAAACCTCATCTATACGGCCCCGTCGACGGAGCCATGTAGTCTAGACATACCCTTAGAGACTAACAAAAATATATAAACAGTATCATGAGCGTTTGTGGGGACAACCCACTTCTTCAGATGACAACCCGTGAACTCTCATGATACTATTTATATATTTTTTTTAGTCTCTAATGTGCTACAGGACCATGGTGGTTTATGTTTTTTTAGTTACAGACTAACACAGCAACCCTTCTGATGCAAAAGGTTATTAAAAGTCATTCATCTGCCCGAGATTCTGCCCCACAGTTCTCAGCGTTGCTTTCCCAGTGTTATAACTAACTTCTTGTCATAAGGATGTGAGAGACTATGTGGACGTGCAAATGTTGATGAGTCATTAATTACATTTAAATAATTAAGACATTTATGTCTTGGACCTAGGCAGAAGTTTGCCTACCAACCCCTTATCGCATGGCACTTTTTTGTATCCTACTTCCGAGAGACATTTACACCGTGATTATAATGAATTGTTGCAAAATATGTACATACTAACCTGGATTACTCAATTTAACTTCAAGATCGAGATGCTAGGTCATTCGTCCATGTCAGATTACATGTCCCAGGCTGTAACACCTTATTGGCTTGTGAATATATTGAGGTCACCGCTGAGGCACAATAAGGGCATATTGATCCCTACCAAAGCATCCTAACTGTGTGAAAGGAAGCGGGTGGGACTCTCTTGCATCAATATGGACATATGAAGTTGTAGCCTACTGTCTTCCTTCTTTGGATGGCCAGTCCAGGGAGAGATGAAAGATTCTAACCACTGGCTAAGCCAAGCCTGATTTTACAACAGCGAGAAGAGACTAGATCCCCTACTGCATTTGAAAAGCTTTAAGGCCTTCCTATCCTAGAAATACCAGTAAATATCAACTTAAGTCCACACTAATACCAATTATATAACTTAAAGACTTTGAGAGGACAGCATGAAAATCCCTCTTCAGAGTAATTTGAAGATTCTCAAATTGCTCCAATGCCCATTTGTGTGGTTCATAACAAACAGTTCCCCAAACTAGACACTAAATCACATAAATCCATTTTATAAAAAGGAAGGTAACTCTGGGTTAAATGAGTGTTATCCTAAAGCTGATGGTGTGGGTTTCTAGAAATCATTCTGTATCTGTGCAAGACTGACAGAAGAATATGTTAAAACTGTGTTAATTTTTAACAGCCATTTTAACAGCCATTGTGTTAAAAAGGGGCAAATAGACGAAGTAAACAAAAGCTAAGTGACTTCTGTGAACAATGAAGCATACGGGGAGAGAACAGCCAAAGGAAAAAGTTACCACCAAATCATTTTAAGAGCAGCACTTCTTTAAGATGAAGAAAAGAATTGGCCTCTGCCTTAAACAGACTGTGAGCTAAATGGCTTAAATCAGAGAGAACAACATATACTCTTAACCTTCCTGCAAGACCTTAAGAGAATTGTTTTCCTTAAGTTGTTCATTATCATTTGATGAAATTACTTCTTATAGTAATTGGCGAACTAGATAAACTGAACTGATGATATATTGATTATATTTCAATTAGAACCCTGATTTGACTATTGCACTGTATTATTGTAAATTAAATTAGGAAAACTATACATTAAATTAGTTAGTGACATTTTGCTTAAACTCATATTTGTTCTATAACTGCTTGCCTGATCTTTTAATGAATGTATGAAGCATAGACCAATGCAGTGTCTCTTTCAAAACTTCAATGATATGAACAGAGGAAAAAGGTGAAAATTAAAAATCATTCCTCAGCCAAACCTATACGTAGTCCCCTTACTAAAGGTGCCTCTGCTTATTCTCTGGGAAGATCCTTTGTGCTGCAATCTAGCCCCAGAGACTACAATTCCCATGAGCCCTGGAGGAAACCAGGAAGGAAGTGACTTTTGTTTGGGAGAGCTGAGTCTCTCCACGTGTGTGGAGGAAGACTCAGCAGTCTGTGGACTCTTCCCTCTGTTTTTGGAGCAGAAAGGGAGCCAGGCTGCTATGGAGGAGTTTGATCCAGTTCAGGAGCTGTTATGTTGCAGTTACAGACTGGGACAGCAAACCTTTGGAACTGGGATCTAACAGGTTGCTTCTGATTGCCCTAGAGGGGAGGCCCTTTGGCTGTACTTGTGGCTAGAAGCTACTCTGCATCCAGCACACAGAAGGAGACTGTGAGTAACTGGACATCTTTGGGAAAATGCTGCCTGGGACAGACCTCAGAGATACAGACTAACTCTGGGTTCAAAGAGAGGCAGAGAGGCCAACCCAGTGAACCAGAGCTGCTGCCTCGCTTGGACCCACATACTCACTACCTATAGAGAATCTCCATTACAGCTGCAGTTCTTCAAGCGTGCTCATGCAAGCAAGAGTCTGGGACTCTGAGTCCAGGGGTGTGCACGCTCTGGGGTGGATAAATGTTGGCAATGCAAATGGCAGCTAGATAAGTTCCTTTTACTTCTGTGTACTTTGTTAATTGATGTTATTCACTGTTAATTTGTTAAATCCTGTTTCTTCAAGTTAAGTAAAGGTTGTTCATTCTAATGCAATCTATTAGATGTATATTATTTATGATTTGTAATTGTTGTTCTGGAGTTAGATCCAGTTTATTGCTAGAATAAGTTTATTCCTGGAGGTTCCCAAAGTACCCCAGTAAGTGTGTACAGGGCCAGTCAGGTGGAGGCATTGCCATTATATGTTCTTTATGAGCAAGGGACTGCAGCAAAGGGGTGGATAGGGTTTCCCCAACTAAACAACATCACCACTGGGTTACTCAGGATCTCCTTTTATGTTAAAGCCATCAGACGCCCAGGCACACCTGTGAGTGTGACCTGCTCCTGAGTAACCCAGGGAGGAAAACGGGGGTTACATATATATTAAATACTTAAAACACCCCGCACAATCCAGAAGCAAAGATTAGCAGATGCAATTAGAACAGATGTTGCAAGATTTCAAGGAAATCTCTGTTCTATTGTGGGTTCAACCAGGATGCATCATTTGCATGTGCGATCCAACTGGTTTACTTTGTTCCCAACCTCTGTTTTGTCCTGCCTCATGACATAAAAGTTTTTCAGGCAATAAAGAACTAGTGGTTTTTTTACTTGTATGTAACAATATCACTCACACATGTGGTTTAGCAAAGATAAATAAAATTAATAACTGTTAAAGTGTAGTGATATTTTTCTGCATAAAAAGAGAGGGATCTGCAGATTTTCCATGATGATTTTAGCTCCATAATGTGTGAGAACCTTGTACAATTGACCAAGTTTATGAATACCACCAGCAGATATTATCATTTCCCTACGATGCTTCTGACATGACTGATGATATTGAAGATGGTAAGCAATGTGGCTGGTGAAACAAAGGCTCCTTGGAACCAGTTAACCAGCTTATAGGCACTGGCTTCCCATGGGTTTTAAAAAATAAATAAAAAAAAAAAAAGTGAGCGCACAGCACACACCAGAAGGGTTACCATATTTGAACTTTCAAAAAAAAGAGGACACTCCTGAGAGGCAGTGTATCTGTATCAGTATCTACCAACTCACGTGTATTAATGTGTTATATAGTGAAGCCACATAGTGTGTGTGTTGTGTGTATATATATATTATATATACACACACACACACACACACACGTAGTAGACCAATGTCTGTGACTCTTAACGCTGGCTGTTCCCTCTGGGCGGCGCTGTTACCTCCCACCATGGTGCTCGGCTGACTTCTGCGTCGCTCAGCCGGGCCGCCACGCGGGAGCAAGCAACACAAGCAGCCGTTTGGGGTCCGCGCTCCGGTGCTGCATGGGGAGCGTGGGGCCCAAACGGCCGCTTGCGCCACTTGCTCCCACGCGGCGGCTCAGCTGAGTGGCACAGAAGTCAGCCGAGCGCCACGGCGGGAGGCGAAGGGGGGCGGGGCAGTGACATACATGCCCATGGGGCGGGGCCTGGATGAGCGTGCATCCCTGACAGAGACAGAGGAGAGCGGAGAGAGAGTGAGAGGCAGAAGGGGGAGAAGAGAAAGAAAGAGACAGAAAGAGGCAGAAGGCGGAGGAGAGCTGAGAGAGAGAGGGGGAGACAGTAGGAGGAGGAGAGAGAGAGAGAGAGAGACACAGAGCGAGAGACCGGAGGCTCAGGAGAGAAAACCGACTTGGAGGAGAGACCTGAAAATCCCGTCTTATGACAGGCTAATTGGCTAGTATATAAACACATTAATTCAACATGAGTGTCCTATTTTTTGAAAGTTCAAATATGGTAACCCTGCACACCAGCCACCTGCCAACAGGGCCGTCCCCTCCCTGCCATTCTACCATCATCCCACTCCTTCCCCCAAGCCTTGACCCTGCTCCACCCCTTCCTCCAAGTTCCCTCCACCATCAACATGAGCTGGGGATTATTGGAGGGGGTTTGGTGTGGGATGTCAGCAGGGGTCATCCCCCTCTCCCACATGCACCATGGCAGCAGGACCCAGAGAGACCCAGCAGCCTACTCCGCCATTTTCTCCCAGTCTGCTCCGCTTGGCTTCAGAATCAAGCTGAGCAGAGTGGGCTGGGAGAAGGTGGCAGACAGAGCAGAGCAGGTGGCTGGGTCGCTCCAGTTCCCGTCGCCACAGTGAGTGCGGCGGGGCCCAATCCTTGCTGCCACCACGTCAGCTCACTCCAATTCCAGGTAATCCCTCTGGCTACCCTGGGACCCATCCACAGGATGGTTGAGGCAGCTGCTGAAGGCCTCCCAAGACACAGGGCCAGAGGCTGCTACTCTGAATCATCCTGTGGATGGGACGGCTCTGTCCACCAATCAGCTGTTTGGCAAGCCCCATCAATCAGTTCCTCCTCCTCTCCCCCACTGACTCCCACCTGCTGCCAATCAACTGTTGGGTGCCAGGCAGGAATCATTGGGGGAAAAGGGCAGGAGGAGTGGGAAGAGGCAGAGTAGAGGTGAGAAAAGGTGGGACAAGAGCAGAGCATCAGGGAAGAGAGTGTAGGCAGGGTGAGTGTGGGACTTTGGGGGAAGAGGCAGAGTGGGGGTGGGCCTGGAGCTGAACAAGGTGGAGTACCCCCAGGGAAAGCAGAAAGTTGGCACCTGTGGCCAACTGAATTTGGTAGTGGAGGGAGGCAAGTGTATGGTTATGTGTTGCTGTTTATTTCCTTAACTTGTAGGTACTCTATAAAGAGGAACCCACCATGGGAGGAAAATGGCACATCACTAAACCATTGCTAACTCTTCCTCGTACTGCACATGTGGGGTCCTCTCCCAGTTAGGCTGCCACACAGGCACAGATCTTAACTTGCTGGAAATGTGCTCTGCATATATTCCCACTGATGAAAGCCAGGCAAAGGGAGATCATTCTGTGTGAGAGGCACGTGGATGGTGAAGTGCCTCAGAAGTCAGGTTGAGAGAGCTGCAGGGGGATGTGGCTCATCTGCATAGCAGCTGGGAGCATGTGGTGTTGCAAACACTTTGGAGGACAGAGCTAAAATTCAAAGGGATCTGTATAAATGGGAGAACGGGGCTACAGAAAATCATCTAACACAAATGTAAGGTGCTACATTTTGGGAAGAAAAAAAAAATCACATGCATGGAAGGTTAAATATCCTGGCAGCAGCACTACTGAAAAAGATCTGGCAGTTGTAGTAGTTTACAATCTCAGCATGAGTCAGCAATGTGATGCTGTTACCAAAAAAGCAAATGCAATTTTAGGTTGCATTAACAGATATATAGCACGGACGTCACAGGAGGTGTTAGTACTCCTCTGTTCAGCAGTGGTTAGGCCTCAACTAGCGTACTCTGTCCAATTTTGATCATCAATGTATAAGAAAGATCTAGAGAAACTGTAAAGGATCCAGAGACAAGCGACAAAGATGATCAAAGGGCTAGAATGCAAGCCATGTGAGAAAAGTCTGAAAGAACTGGGTATGTTTAATTTGGAAAAGATTAAGGGGGGGCATGATAGTGGTCTTCAAATATTTGAAAAGCTGCACTAATAAAGATGGAGGAAAGTTATTTTCTCTTGTCACAGTGGGTAGGACAAGAGGTTCAAAACACAGCATAGCAGATTTGTATTAATTCTCAGGAAAAAACTTCCTAACTGCAAGAAAAAAATAGACCGCCTTGGGAGGTCATGGAAACTCCTTCATTGGAGGTTTTCATAAAGAGACTAGATGACAGTCTGTCCTGGATAGTTTAGACTCAATAAATCATATATCTCTAGTGGATCCTGGCAGTCCCTCCCAACGCTACGGCTTTGTGAGTCTGTGACTTCACTGATGCTTCATCAAATGAAAATACCTGCTGGATGTTAACCAAGTACAGGTGCTGCAGCAGTGCTAGAAGAGGGAGTGGCTTTTTTGCAAGGAGACCGATTGCTGACTACCTCAGGCAGCAGGCAATGCTCTACTCCCCAGCCTACTTCCCGACCCAAAGAAGAGCCATGTTGGCATGAAGAGCCAACATGCCATACTGGCAACAGGAGATGAGGAGCAGACCTCAATGGCTGAGGACAAGGAGTCATTCACCTCCCAAAGCTCGGAGGCTCATACCCACTGCACTTGAGAGGAGCAGATGTTGGTGCTGGTGGTCAGAGACTACCTTATGAAGGGAAGAGGCATCCACCTGTTGACCTGACACTATGTCCCAGGAGGTGTATGGCTAACCTGGAGCTTGCATCTGAGACATTATAGAAAGGTTGCCAAGGCTTATCAATTCTGCTCATACTTGATACTATCAGCTCTAACCCTGAGTCACTCGGCAGCGACTACCAGGCTCTGGGAGCTAGGATGAAGGGGTCAGAGGTTCAGTGCATTCTCATCCAGTCTCCCAATTGAGGAGAAGGCTCTGGCAGGGATATGTGAATCCTAGATATGAATGCATGGCTCCGCAGATCGTATCCTATAGAGAGCTTCAGCTTCCTGGACCATGTGATGCTGTTATGGGAAAGAGGACTGCTAGGAAGAGATGGGGTCCACCTGACCAAGAATGGAAAGCCCATCTTGGCACACTGATTCTCCAACCTTGGGAGGAGATGACAAAGCCAATAGGTATATGTAAAAACCAGCAACCTCAACCGAGGGTTAGATTTTGACGGGGGTGGGGGCCTGGATATGGAAAATTACAAAAGGGGCATCAGAACAACAGAAGGAAAATCAGTGGGGGAATCTTCTCAACATCATAGAAATTTATACACAAATGGAAGGAGTATGGGGAAAAAAATGAAAAACTAAGTATTAGTACATAAACCAAATTAAGTCTTAATTAGCATAACAGAGACCTTGTGGATATATCTCATGATTGGAATAATGATATAGAGGATATACTTGTTCAGGTCAGATAGGATAAAAATAGAGGACATCTTGCATTATTCATCAAGAATATATGCACTTATTCTGAGGACTAGAAGGAGGTGGGAGGCAGACTAGCTGAGTTTCTGGACAAAGGCGAAAGGGGTAAAAATATGGGTGATATCATAGTAGAGGTCCACTGTAGCTCAACAAATCAGGAAGAGAAGATGGATGAGGCATTTCTAAAACAAATAACAGAAATATCCAAAACACAAGACCTGGCAGTAATGGGGGACTTTAACTACCTAGACATCTATTGGAAAAGAAATATGCGTAACACAAAATTTCCATTAAATTCTGACCATATGAAGTTCATCCTAAGGTATTAAAAGAGCATGATGAAGCAATTTTGGAACCATTAGTGATTATCTCAGAATTCCTGAAGGATGGGTGAGGTCCCAGAAGACTGGAGAAGGCAAAACATAGTACAGTAACTATCTTTTGAAGGGGAAGAAAGAGAACCCAGATAATTATAAACCAAATAGCCTAACTTTTGATACCTGGATAGTGGGTCAAATTATTAAACAATCAGTTTGTAATCACCTGGAGGATGATAGGATTATAAGGAATACCCAGAATAGATTTCAGAGGAAAAATCATGCCAAAGCAACCTAACATACTTCTTTGACAGGATTACTGGACTAATGGATAAGGTGGAAGTAGTTTCCTTGATTTTAGAAAGGAATTAACGTGACATTCTCATAAGCAAAAGAGGGAAATGTGGTCTAGAGTAAATTACTATGGAAGTGGGTACACAACTTCTCAAACAATGGAGACTGTGCTTATAAAACCTGCAAATGACATTTTGGAGGACAGTAGTAGAATTCAAAATGACCTTGGCAAATTGGAGGATTGGTCTGGATTCAACAAGATGAAATTCAATAAAGGTAAGAATAAAGTAGTTCACTTAGGAAGGAAAAATCAAACATACAAACACAAAATGGGAAATAACTGGCTAGGAGGTACTGTGAAAAGAATCTCAGGGTTATACTGGGTCACAAATTCAATCTGAGTTAACAATTTGATTCAATTGCAAAACAGGCTAATATCTTTCTGCACTGTATTAACAGGAGTGTTGTTTGTAAGACATGGAGATATTTGCCCCATCCTACTCAGCACTGGGAAGGCCTGAGCTACAAGTAATGTTTTCAGTTCTAGGCTCCATACTTTAGGAAAGATGTAGACAAGTTGGAGAGTCCAGAAGAAAGCAACAAACATGATACAAGGTTTGGAAAACCTGAACTATGAGGAAAGTTTTAAAAAATGGGCATGCTTAATCTTGATAAAAGAAGACTGAGTTGGGGCCTGATAATCGTCTTCAAATACATTAAGGCCTGTTATAAAGAAGATAGTGATCAATCATTCTGCATTTCCAATGATGGTGTGACAGGAACAACTTGCTTAACCTGGAGCAAGGGAGATTTAGGTCAGAAATTAGGGAGGAAACTTTCTAAGGATGAGGGTAGTTAAACTCTGGAATAAGCTTCCAAGTGAGGTTGAACAATCCCCAGTATTGGAAACTATTAAGAATGAACATATTCCTGTCAGGGATGGTAAATCCCATGTCAGTGAAAAGAACACCATGAAAAAGAAGAAGGAGGCAGTCAATGAATCGTAGAACTGAAAGGAATCTTGGAAGATCATCAAGTTCAGTCCCCTGCACTCATGGCAGGACCAAGCACCATCTAGAATTACTTGGTCCTCCTCAGTCCAGAGGGCTGGACTTAATAATTTTTTGAGGTCCTTTCTAGCCCTGTTTGTCTATAATTATATGATTACCAATGCAATAGTTTGACTGCCTAGTTTTTAACATCTCACACTGCCATATTCATATTTGCCACTTCATTCTTGGTTATTGGACACACGGCCGATATTGGGTTAGTATAGTCAGCGGTTATGCTGCCTTCTTTTGGTATTCTAGTGCTTTCTAAGACTGAAAGATCTAATTATTTCAACTCTAAAAATGATTCAACATCTACTGGCTTTTGATACTCTTTGCTGATAGTCCAAACTAAAGCACTGTGTGAGACTTGGTGGCTTGTACTCAGAGGGGTTAGTAATGTAATATGGAATATTTTACATGCAAGTCACCAGGTCAAATAAGGCAGATATCATTAGTGGCTGACAGTTATTACTGTCAGACAACTGATCAGAGGCAGATGGGTAGTGGGTTGGTGTTCATTATCCAATTACTACTGGACTAATATTCATATATAAATCCAATGCCACTTTTACAAGCAACAGGGAGTCTTGTTCAAAGTCTATCCATGGGTTGAATAGGCACAGAGACTGAAAGGTCTAACCCCATAGAACTGGTTCTTCTACAGTAGAGTTTAAAAGTGGGTCAATATAGGGAATTTCCTGTGAATTTAAAACACTGATCTTCTTGGATAGCAATCTGATATTTTCAAAAACTCCTAGATATAAAAGAAAAAGAATTATTTTAAAAGAATAAAGCTCTGTGGAAGATTTTAATTATTTTAGAAATTTACATAACTCTTTACTATGTGGTAACGTGAAACCCCAAGATGTCTTTACAGAACAGTACAAATAAAACATATGCACTGAGCAGCAGTGACTGCTGAATTCTATTCTGTAGTATGAAATGAACATAGATGTTTAGATCTACAGAACCAGTAATAATCTGATAAAAATAAAAAAATGTATAAATCTCAGGTTTCGCATAGCTCACTGTGCAGTTTGCTCCTGATCATCTGATGAGTTGGATGCAACAATTATAACAACCAGCCTCTTTCTAGAGAAGTAGCTCAACAACCTAGAACATGCAGGAATATTGCCAACTGATGAGATCTTAAAAAGGTTCATGCCCAGTAAACTTGCCTCTCCTGAACTTCCAATGACTCTACAATACAGTAACAATGGACAAAGCTTTGGACCACACGGTTGGAAAAACAATTACTGAACACAGTTTTTCTTAACATTACTCTTTTAAAGCCTCACAGTTATGTCAGTTTAACATATGACATGTTCGCTGCAAATGCACCTAAGAAAATATATCTTAATTATTTCATCATAGTACTTTGAGTCAGAGAACTTACTACAATAACAAACATTGCTTATCCTTACTTTTTAAAAGCAAATGAAACCCAACATTGTAATTGTGCCATTTTAATGAATATAGAAGTCTGAATTGTACTGACACTGAAACACACAAATGAAGCCGCTGATTACTATAATCATGGTGATGATTGTAAGACAGAAACTTCAGTTACAAGTGAGCATTACAAGAAATGCATCTACTGGAACTTTGTTCTCTTATGCTACTAGGTTTCCCATCAGAAAAGGTTATAATCTCTGAAGTAGAACAAAGAGCCCAAAAGTTTACATAGATCTCCACTGTTTTAAAATGTGTTACATTAAAAACCTGAAGATCCTGAGAAATCTGAGCTGCAGGACTTCCCAGTTTGTGAGAGATGTCACAACTGCTATGAACAAGGCATAGAGTATATATTCTAAGTCCTTCATTCCCTTTGTTTAGAACAGTTGTCTATACAGAAACCAGAAAGTCTGCAGTTCATATTTCCCAGATTCATATGGAGTTGTTTGATTAACTATAGATGCTAATTACGGACAAAATCTGTATTCCAGTGCACAGCCAGAGCAGTCAGCTAATTTGATGGGGACAGTCCATAGGATTTGGAATATTCCATACTGCAGGATGCAAGGCAAAAGGGGAATGGCTACAATAGTCTCCTCCCTGTCCTAGCACTTCAGGTTGAGGGTGGGAGTAAGATGAGTCCATAATAAACCCTTCCCAAGCTTCCTTTTTCACTCCCTGATATGTGCACAATGCTGCAAAGCACTGCAGACACCCTCAACAAGTTATATGTAGTCTGTGGTCCCTCTCCCTGCTCAGCAGAACTAATCAGATGTGTTGTGGACAAGCCAAAACAGTACCCATAGGGTGCAGTAGGTGCATTTTGAAAGCACTGCAATATTTTCCCCCTACTTTTGGAAACCTATAAAACAAATTTTAAATTTCAAGAAAACTATGAACTTTGCTGTTTATAGGCTTTTGGTTCTATATCTGTTTCTTACTGAAACATATCTTTAGGCATGCCATCCACCTGTCCCAAACCAAAATGAGGGTCTAGCTCATCACAATACAGAATGTCAATAAATCAAGAATTTTTATTTTAAACGTTTTACATTTTGGCCCACTCTCTGGTGCTGTTCTCGGAACACCGCTAAATACAATTGACAGCATAACACATATAATCAAAAGATCAAGTACATTGTTTTTTCATGTATGAAAGGAACACAAAAATCATGTGGCATACATGAGCAGCATATGCTACTGCCTTTTGACACTGCAGCCTTTTATAACTCACACTTAATTTTGTAAAGAACAGTTAATTGTTTTAAAAAAAAATTTTTAGCAGGAAAACATGAGATTCTTTGAAGAGCCAATAAATAACAAGTGCACAGGAAGTCTCAGTAGATACAGTCAAGTTGTTTAAGTTCAAACACACAAAATACCCAAACAGTTACACTGGCCAGGTGAAATATGTTTCTCACCAAGAGTAGATTGCTTTACACACACACTCATGTGCACATGCTTCATGAAGCCCAACTCTTGGCACAGAAAGAAACTAGTTGGAAGGATAGGTAGATGTCTCAAAGATGGTTTTGGAGAGCTTAATGTGAATAACATTATTTTTCAATAAAGTTTCTAAATCTTAACAGAATGGTTACTAGCAAATATTAAATAAATTTAAGTGTGTAAATATTATATGAATAAACAGATGTTGACTTTCAAGATTTATTGACAGACGTAAATATTGACTGAAACATCTTTGTACTCATCAAAATCTCTCATTTTTAGTAATTTAGGAAAGTACCCATCATGTAGCCTCTGAATACCTAACAATATTTAAAATGTATATACCTAACTTGATCATTGTCATCACTGAAAGACTCATTTACTATTACACTACATTCCATAATTACATGTCCAGCTCAGCTTATAGTTCCATGAATTCAAGCAAATAGTTGGGAAGCAAGTTGTAAAATTAAGGACTCCTAAACTAAAAATGCCCTGACAATTAATGCATGCTATTCAATGAAATATCCTCCACATTGTTGAGTAAAATGTTTATTTTGACATTATGATTAATTTCTTCCCATTGCCTGTCTTGCGGAGTACATTTGCTAGGCTCAGGCAAGTTGGATTTAAAACTTTGAATGATGAACATAGGCAATACATTGGTTCATCTTTACCAAAAGACTGTCCCTAAAGCCTAGTGGGGGTCAACTCCAAGCACAGCAGTGCTTTAGTGTTTAAGATGTCACCACTTATGGCATAGTGAGCCATTCACATGCTTAGGACTTGGCATGTAAGTGAGAAAGAAGCTGATTTTCCAGTATTTCTTCTCCTCTTCCAAACCCAGTTATGAAATTCTAGTGACACACCTTGTGCCTTCTAGTTACATATTCAGACTAGCATTATCTAAATGAGTTTAAGTATCAGTTGAGAAATATATAAATAGTTCTACAAAAAGGGCTAGTAGAATCATGTGATTTAAAAAAAATTGCATAAATGTAAATCTGTATTTATTCCACATGATGTAAGTTGGTAAAGGGAGGCCAGTCATTTAAGCAGCTAAGATAGATCAGACACCAAGAGGAGAGACACACAAACATATCAGCACAGCTTCATCCATTTCTTTCATGAAAGATTCAAATTGACAGCAGGCTGAGGAGGCAGTCAGAACAAACGAATAGGAGTTTAATGTGTTTTGTTTATGCATCTGCAGCAGATGGATCTATCTTCTTTCAGCAGAAGATTTAAGAGGCATTCTGCAGGATGTGACTGTCTTTCTAAGCAAATCAAAAGCATGTTCTGTGGTAGAGATGTTGACCAAAAGGAGGTTATTGTTTGGGGCTGTTGAATGGACCAAGGGGATATATAGAATCAAGGAAAGGAAATATGGTGCTCTTGGAAAAGAATGATTAGTGGAAACTAACACCATTTAGAAGAGGAATAACTGACCTCCTTATTGGAAAATGTTAGATATCTCACTGAATGGACTTTCCAGAAAGATATAATTACAGTTGAGGTTAGTGTTCATCATCCCACTTCAGAATAGCTGGTCCAATAAGATCACTCCAGCAGATTGCAGTATAGTAAAAGGACAACAGCAAAAGCTGAAATCCCATTCAGAAAGAGTCACCTGAAGTCCCTTCCACTGATGCACTAGTAGGAAGAAAAAAAAAATGCATGAATTCTAATATTTAGTAGTTCAAGTAGACCAGTCAAAGAAGGTTAAGCTATAATAGATAATGGTCCTTTGAACTGAACCTGTAGAGTGCTGTTTATTTGTTCAATACTCTTACTGGGAGTGGTTATTGTCTTACCACTTCATTAAGCTATCAAAACAGCTATGGATAAGCCTTGATATTGAATAATATTTTTGCACTAAGAGGTTTATGTGATGTTGCTTGGGTCCTTCAGAGCAAGGAGCTGGGGATGTGGGGAGTCCAGGCTGCTCCCTGGGGCCGCCTTGGGTCAGCTAGGGCCACTTGCCAGCTGCAACCTGAAGCCAACTCATGTCAGCAGGGATTGCACAGCCCTCCCCCCTGGCTGTTCCCTGGGGCCAGCCTGGGGCTGCACTGGCTGGCTGGTGATTGCTCTCAGGGGATGGAGCACTTGCTGCCCACACTGTGGTCATTCTGGGATATAACTGTGCCCTAAACTTGCTGCCCCCTGTGTCATTAATAAGTATAGCTGTCCCTGCTATCGCACCCCTCCCTTTCCATTTGATGAGAAACAATCACATTGCACACACATCCCATTGTCTTGGCACAACCAAACCCTGACATTGCTTTAAGTTATGATAAGAGGAAGCCATATACCAAATTTGGTGATCCTAGCTCTTACCATTTAGGAGGAGTTCTTGAACAAATGGACTCACAGATGTATAGATGGACACACAGGTGCACAAACTCTATCAGATATATAGTACATTATTTCAGAAGCTCTAAAACATGGTCAAAAAAGCCCAAGAGCAACCATTTATTTTTAGATGCCAAAGGAAAAGCTCAATATGTTATTTTCAGTTTCTGACATGCTGAGTTTAAACCAAATCACAGTGAGAGAAAGGAATCACAAAACAGATATCTTGAGCAAGTGTTTCTCTGCTCTGGCCTTACTCATATTCTAGGATCTGGGAAAAGAATCATATTTCTATTAGGCACAAATTGTTTGGGAATGATTAAAGCAATTCATTTGATTCAGGATCAGCTTGCACATTACTGAGAGTTTTTCTTTTTTGAGAGAAATTTGCTTAGCAGTACTATAGAGCGATGCTTGGACTTAACTTATTTTGAACATCTATAATGCTGGACAATGTAGCCTTCTTTATCATCCAGAGTTCAACTTGTATCTTGAGTATACTTATAAATTATTGAGATATTTCTTCTGACTTTTGATTGTCTCATTTCAGGATCCTGCCAGTGAAAAAATATTTTACTGCTCCCAAAATCTATGTGGATGCTTATAACCAGATGCTACTGTCAGACCAACCTTGGTTTTATTTATATATCCCTTTAAGCAGCAGACAACCGCCTCTTCACTGAGGATCTGCTGGTTTCTCTTGCACATACAGACATCTGTAAATCAGTATATCCTTCAGATTTGTTATAGTAGAACCCAAAAATAGGGCATGTCTGACCAAAAATGAGTGGAGATGGCAAAAACAGTGTCTGACACAGGAAGATCAAGACATCAATATTTTTGTTAATGCCAGTTATCTTGAAAAATTTATACCCACAATTCCCTTTAGACGTTTGGTCAATAGGAAGCTCTCTGAATACTTATATTTTTACACATTTTTAATATCTATATGAAAAAATCTAACACCCAGGAAGGGCTATCATATGGATTTGTGACACTCCCTGGAAGACTCTGAATCCATAAACTAATGAATGGATTACGATATGATTCATATGCCATTTTAATCTGTGGCAGATCATCTTATTCTAATAACATTCATGTTACTTAAAACAGAACTGCTCCTGTTTCCCTAGCATCACTCTGACATTTCAAAAGATAAAATATAGCTCTCAACATTAATAAACTGATAAATATATATGAACACTGACTTGCAGTGTCTCTTCTGAAACTCCAGATTTCAGGGATGAGCAAGAGTAGTAGAACTTTCTGTTCATTCTTATATCAAAGCAAACAGAGAATGGACATTGCTTATACATACTGTGAGAGGAAATTTTTGTTTGTCAGTTAAATGAAAGTTATATTGTACACCTGCTTTTCAGGCATGCCATCTGTGCTCTGTCATACTGTAAAATAGTAGTATGATGGCACAGTCTCACCATGATAGCAGTCAAAAAGCATGTGATATGTTCGTTTCACTGATATGAAAGAAACTCACTGCTGACTTGTATGTTTTCAGTGTTGTGAAACATTTTAAACATTTGATGCTGAAAACATTGAAGGAGCCCTAACATATTTATATATTTAAAGTCAATAGATGCCTCCTATTGCCTACAGATTAGCAACATTATGCTAGCCATAATATTGTACTGCAGTCAAAGGCCATTATATTGTTTAAAATAATCCAACATAGAGCAATCTTTCATTACAAAATCAAGTGTGCTTTGGATAGTGTTTTTCCCACACTTGGGTCTTCTCTTTTCAGGTACAGGGCATCTCCACTATATGTCCAAGATATGTTCAGAAAAGTGGATGAATAGACAAAGGACGTAAAGCAGGGAATTTTTTTCCCCGTGACTGACTTCTGTTTGCACAAATTGGTTTTTTTTGTTTGCAAGATAAAAGAGAGGGGAACGGGAGGACTTGAAACAGAAGAGTTCCTACAAGAGTCAACAATGCTAGTGCAGAACCAACATACACTGGGGAGACTTATAGCAGGGATGCCCTGTAACAGAATCACTAAGGAGCCCTTTCTGTATTTTGAACCCATATTGAAGAAACAAACAAAATACAGTCCAACATACAGGGCAGCTTGTTTATTAACCATTTTTATGGCCCCGCATGGCCAAACTTAATGTTGAGATCCATGTTCTCAGAAGCATAGGCTCTGGAAGCAATTCTATTTCATTTATTTCTGTAATCTTGATGTCAATTTTTTCTGTGTTCAGAGAGAACTCTCTGGTTATGGAATTTGGGTCCTGCTGCAAAAATCAGACATCACCATGTTTCTGGAAAAGGTGGGTAGTTGTCACATGTGAAATAAAAAGATAAGCTTTTATATTTCCTTTTGTTTTTATGCAAATATCTGTTTCTAAAACAACAAAATATTATATGCATATAACTCTAGAACTGTCTTGTAAAGTAATGTTTTCCATGAATCATCTTTTGGTATTTAGGAGGCAGTGTTGTCTTTATACAGGATTAGGAGGAACCACTAACTCCTGAGTTCTAGACCCATCTCAATATCTAACTCAATGTGTGGCCTCAGGCAAATTGCTTAATCAATCTTCTTTCTTCCTTCTCCCACCTGTAAATTGGGGATAATATCACTTACTGAAATAGCTCACTGGGGAGTTGAGAATTAATTATTTACCATTACTTTGAAAAAGCAAAACACTATATTTTATTAAGAACCACTGACCAGCAAGTTAAAAGTGACTGATATCAGCAAAGCAAAATATTTATTTGACAAGAGAAAATATGCCACACTCTGAATGCTAGGAGCTCATCTGGTAGGCAGCTCCAAGTAGTGTTTAAATGGACATGTGTAAAGTGTTATTTGCTTCAACACTCTATATTTTTCTGTAATGTCTAAAATTGTGTTGGGATAGCATAGTCACAGGCAGAGAAGTCTGAATATGCTTTAAAAAGCTAGATATTCTTAGATAGGAAGGCCAGAACTGGTCAGAGCCTTCAGCATTTCTATTTAACAAAAGCCAGAGTTTGATACTCTTGGAAAGGGAATGACATTACTTGAAAGTTCAGCTAATAGGCCACATTCATCCCTGTTGTAACTCCACTGAAGTTACAACAGAGCTGATTTTGCCCCAACATGTCTTATAGGAATGGGAATGTCCTAAAAGAGTTCTCCCTGCTGGCAAGGTCAATATTATTAATTATTATTTTATTACTATAATGTGACATTTGGGCTTCAGAAATTCTCTGTGGATTAATAATTATTCAAAAATTGTGCCACAAAGGGGCAGCTTTTCATGCCAATAAACACGGTAGTATAGCAATGACTTATTAATGAACAGTGTATCAGCTTAACAATGTCAAGGTTTCTTATTTCAAAATGCATATAAAACTGTCTAGAAGATTTTCATTTGTTCTAGGAGCTGAGATATCAAATCTGCTGAAGACTGAAAAATGTGACTGAACTGATATTCAGTATCCCCAATGTTCATAAGCTTCTAGAGGAAAAGAAACAGTCTTGGCTTTCAGGAAAAACTGAATTCGCTGCCAGGTTCACTTTCCAGGAACTTTACTTACAAACTGTGCAGCAACTAAGGAAGGACTGCAAGTCTAAAGGCTCTCCAAGTGGCAATAACACTAAATGAAGAAAAGTCAGAAATACAATTATTTAAGGGCACTTTTGGCAAGATAAAGCATGCTATGAAAGAACTACAGAATTAAGGGCAGCTTCTAAAAAAGCACACAGACACACAGAATAAGTAGCTCCAACTAGTTACAAACTGACACTTGAGTCTGACAAGTGGAATGGTTGCAAAACAAACACACACACATCCACACAAACTAAAAAATCCAACACCCCCCTCCTCCTTTATCCAAATTCAATACGAGTTGTCTGTTGTCATATTCAATACAGATTGCAGAGACACTTCCCCATGCACACACTTTCCATTAACTTTATCTGCGCCAGCTTGTTCTTTCCCCACCCCGAGTCTCGGCGGCCGGGGCAGAGGAGCGCGCAGGCGGCCCATCTGGAAAGGGGGAGGGAGCCCTGAGCTTTCCCATCTTCTCCGGTCCCACTTGCGATCTGACCCTTAAAATATTGATCACCTTTGTCAGATTCTTTTCGGAAACTGCCCTGGTCGCTCATCCTTTCACTCACGCGAAGCCAGCAGCAGCTGACAGCCAAGCATGTGGGGTATAAATATTGAAATAAATGAGCCGGAGGGAGGGGGGAGGGAAGGAAAGAGAGAGAGAGTGAGTGTGTGTGTGGGGGGGGGGGGGGAGTGGGGGTGACCGGTGCTCCTGTGAGGGGCGCTGCTCTCCAGGAGCGGATGGGAGGGAAGGACGGGGGGGGGGAAGAGGCAAGATAATAGCATTAAAAACAACAACCAGCAGCAGCCCAACAACAACAGTGATTAGCTCCTACCCATCGCACAGGGGCTGGGAGGGGATTGTCTGTCTCTCACCTGACTTCCTCCTCCACCGCGAGCTGGGGGGGAGGCAGAGACACGCGCGCACACAAACCACTCTCCCCAACTCAGCCCCAAAACACACCGGCCAGAAGAAGGGGACCGAGCGAGCGCCAGACGCACACCGGGCTCTCGCGGCTGCGGCTCGCGGCTCCACTCTACGCCGGCGCTCAGCCTCTCCCCGCCCTAGCCCGGCTCTGCCGCCACCGCGCACCCGGGGAGGGCAGCAGCAGCAGCAGCAGCAGCAGCCGCCGCCGCCGCGGCTCGGCTCCGGCACAGGCGCGAGCAGCGTCCGCCAGGGGGAGAGAGGCAGCGAGACACGGCGCACGGGTGCGGAGCCCCGGCCGAGCTTCGCTCGCTCGAGCCTGCGCCCGGCGTCCTTCCCCGCCCAAGGGCTCCGGAGAGAGGGAGCCGGGCACACGCCGGCCCCGCGCTGGTACCTGGCTGCCCTGCTCAGAGCCGGGCTCCTCCTGAGGAGCTGCTCGGCAGCGGGGGCGGGAGGGCGTGCGTGGCTCTCCTCTCCGCCTCTCCGCCCTCCAGACGCCCACTCCCGATGGGGGAACAGACAACTTGAACTTCAGCGCGATTAACTTCGCCGCCGCCTGGGAAGCTGAAGGTGTCGCCCAGCCTCGCCCGCGGCGCTCTCATGAGTGAGTCGGTCTCTTTTCCTCCTTCTCCGGTTTCCCGCCCCCCTCCTCTTCCTCCTCCTTCTCCTTCTCCAGCGCGCCTCGGGTCTTTTATTAAGTCACGTTGTGGGTCGGAGCACTGCTCGGGAGCGTGGAGGGGAAGCCCTTCCCGAGCCGGGCTCCACGCACCTGCCGCCTTGGCAGGGCTGCGTGCCATAAACGCGGGGTGTGCGTGGGGGCGGGGGGGAGTCTTGCCTGGGCTCCGGCTGCTGAACCTCTGCAGAGGGGCAGAGCTGGAGTCACTGGCCCGGCAGCTACCTTCCCACAAAGGCAAGTTCCCTGAAAGTTTGGCAAACTTCCTCCCCCCCCCCCCCCCTCACTCCCCCTGGGAACGCGCTGGGCTCGGGAGGTGCCGCTGTTACACCGGTCAGCCGCCTTGACGACAGGTTGCCTGGGTTTGGAGCGCTGCGAAGATGTATTTGTTAAACGTGCGTGGGCTGGGTTGGGTTGAGGGGCGCTTGGCTGACGTGTTTAACCTGAAACGCAAAGTTGTTGAAGACCGTGTGTTGCGAGGCTTCATGGGGGAGGGGGAAAGAGAGAGGCGGAAAAGATCAACTTTGGCAGTGATCTCTGAGAGGGGAAAGTTTCTCCTCGCAGCACGCGTCGTGGCAGCTGGCGTGTCAGTGACCTTAGTGGTGAAGAAGCACAGTAAGCCCAGGTACGCTATCTCTTCTCCTCTGCACCTCCCTCCCCTGGCGTTCTCCATTTCAGATCTGGTTTGGTCCATGAAGAGGCAGTGAAGGGTCCGCAGGGGAACAGGCACTTGGACATTCCCCCCTAAGTTGCTAGTTTTAAGTACATTAGCCAAAGCATCCCACCGAGATAGTGCCAAAGTTCAAAAGACCCCAGAGCCTCATTTGAAACGACATTTTGCAATCTATATAAGGTTCATTTAGTTCAAAGGAAAATAATTCAAATCAAATATTTTATACCTTAGATATTTTAAAAAGTCCAACAGAAAACTTCCTCTACTAATCACATTTTTGGTGAAATCTTTCATTAGTTCTAGGGTGAAGAACCAATGACAGACACCTGCAAGTTTCCAAGTTTTATACTGCTAGTCCCAGAAATCTAAAGTGCTTAGGTTACTGACAGAGAAACCCTTATTGTCCCATTGAAAACTTGGTTAAAATACTTTACAACAGCTTTTCACCCAAAATGAAGAAAAAATGGAAAAAGCCAATAATCAGTTTTATTCAGTCAAACCTAATGTAATTGTCCTATGGAAATAATTCACAATTTCGGATTCAACAGCTCTGAGGTTCTAGTAGTAGACCTTACTAGGGTTAGCAGCAGGATTTAGCAGCAGCCCTTTATTTCTACTTTATATCATTTGGTATAGTACATTAGTATATATTTGTCTGCTTCAGTCTGCTGGCAAACATTAGCATTCAAGCTTACATTTTTGACAAATGTGCAGACAGGAATAGCATGAATAAGCATCTTAAATATTAACAACCTAAGCATCTGTTGTGAAACAAATTTAATATATTTACTCTGTTTTTCTCACATTGTTAGAAAAGGTTACAATAAGTGTAAAATTGTAATGTTAGTTAATACAGGGATTGGATTGGATATTTCCCTATATCTTCAAGTCTTTCAAGCAGTCACCAGATATAAAGATATTAATTCTGGTGCATTATTTTATAAAGAAAGTTGAACTGTATGCATACTGTGTAAAGACTTGAATATAGTACAGTGGCTGTAATGTGCATCATATACACTTACAGTGTTAATATTATTTATACACTTTATATACACTCATTTCCTATTTCAGATTTTAATATCTCACTTATCAAGTGGAAATAATATTTTATACACAAATGTGTAAACATGTACAGTAAAAAGTGAATGTAAAAAGATAGTGTATGTATGCATACATATGGTTTGTGTATATACATATCAATTGATAGCCCACATACATTACAAGGCTCTATAACAAAAATAAAATCATTGTCTGCAGTTGTACCCCGTCCTGAATACCAACAGCTAATGACTTCAAGGAATTCCTCTTTTCCTTGGAAAAACAGTAATCTAAGTAAAAGAAGAACATAGAGGGAAGTCTCCAAAAAGCCTGTATAATATTTTCTTTCTAGAATCAGTGCATTCCTCCTTTTCCCCACAAGTGCAAATGTGTAATAAATAATAGTTCTTTGTATGCAAAATGAGTTTACTGGGACAAAAATATTTAAGTGGAATGTTTTTTGTTCATGCATTTTTAAAAAGTTAGTTTCTTTTTTTATATTCTTTGTTCTTGAACTGTTAAATAGCTAAGTAACTCCACAAGCATTCCTCCTTGTCTTCTGTTCTTTTAACAAGACCTATCTAAGGATAAGTCCCCTTGATACTTATTTCTGAGAGAGAAATATAAAACAGGCAAAGTCAATCTGTGATTCGTTAATGGTACATGTTGATTTGCAGAATAGGAAGAAAGAGAGAATCTCCCTAATTAGCCAAAGATTGTAATAATCATTTTTATCTTAACAGGTTACCGTTTGCAATGTAGGCCCATAAGGTCACCTGATAAGCACCTGTCCCTGTATTATTATAGAGATCCTGTGGTTACAAATAGTACTTAACTAAATACAAGGTGCTGTCTTCAAAGCACCATAATTCTCTAATACAAAATTCCAAAGGGATGTAGGCAGGTGTGCCCTTTCAAACCACAGAAGTGTTTCTCTGTCATGTAATCAAGTCATAGATAACCACAACTTGTATTGCATTAATATTTTGGTTGGAGACGGCATTAAATGGATATTACCTCCATTTTTGCAATCATCAATTAGAGTTCAGCCTTATTATTTTTAAAAAAATCTAATTTGATCTGTTAAATTAAAGGAAAATTTGATTTCAGTCAGGTAATATATTTGTTGAAATATAGCTGTTTGCCAGTTTTGTAACTGAGTATCATAAGATTAATGTGAAATCCTTGTTATGCTTTCTAGTTGTATTCCAGGATGGAGACAGATTACAAAGTTTTAATAATTTCATATATTGATCAATTTATTAATATTTTGCACCTGGACTACAGATAAATTGTTATAGAAGATAACACAACATTCTAGGCTGCTTAAATCTCTCTTAAAATTGGGAAAATGTGGTTTAACAAATGTTTCCAAGGGCTGTTCTGTTTTAGCATAGATATACTGCGGAATTTTATCCCCCTGTTAATGCATACCCTGCCATTGCTGTCTCTTAGATATATTTATTAAATATCTAATGAAACCACAGCTTTCCTGTTAGAACAGTTTTAAACATAAAAGGAACATTTTAGTTTCTTTTTAATCTATGTTAATAGATGTAGAATGTATATGCAATTTCCTTAGAAATCATTGCTTTTTCTAAAGCGGAAATTTTGTGTTTTTTTTTTTCAGCGAGGGAACACCAGGAGGAAAAAAAACTGAAAGTGTAGGCAGTTCTATATATCATTTTAATTTTTTTATTAGACTAGGATGATGATATGAAGTTTTCATTTAGAGCGGGATAATAAAATTACAGAAGAATTTTACTTTTTTCGTTATTCAAACTTACAGCTACCAAAATGAATCTTTTTGGTAAAGTTGTTTGCATAGCATTTTTCATAGAATTTTGACACTGATTTAATAGAAAAGCTACAAATCACTTAGCATGAGAGGACATATTTTTCTGTTAAAATGGAAGTTCTATTTTTGCCATAATGGGCATGAGGCTTTAGTAATCGGCTTCTCTTGTGGAGTGAACACTTTCTACTTAAAGCTATCATGCACCTACTGCTTATTTACGCTGCATTAAACTGACAACACAGCAATCAGAGGAAAAATATTACTTACTTTCCTGAAGTAAATACCAGTTTATAGGTTAGTGTATGTATTTATATTGATCTCACCACTAAATAATGGTTTTGTCTCCATTTTAATATCTACCTGTGGTGTTATCCATGGCAGCTGACTCTTCCTTGTTTGAAAAAGAAGTTTTGTTGTCATTCCACACCATGAGGAACTTTTAAAAAAAGATGATTCCATCTTCTTTTCTGTGGCATGCAGAAGCCAGTTTTAAAGAAACAGTATTCAGTTTTATCTAGTGTTCCTAAGTTGTTTCAAATGGTGAAAACATCATTCCTTAAGAATATATGCCTACCAAAACACTGAGATTATATTTTCAGGCAACTGCAGTAAGGACAGGGACATTTTGTCAATACTGAAAGACAGATGTTGTGCAACTTTTTCGCGATGCAATGTAATGCATTTTTAAACTTTAGTTTTTACAATGTTGCTGTACATTATTTAACAAAAAAAAACCCAACCAACTGATTTTCCAGTTTGATTGTTAAATAAGAACTTGTAGTATTTTTATGTAAATTTCGCAAATTCTTAAAGTCTATTTCCTACCTCAGGAAACCCTTTATGTTGTTTTAATCTTTGTTTCTGGCTGATAACATTAGTAAAAATAACTTCCACTTTGAAGAGAAAGAGAATATAATGGCTGTCAGGGCATTCCGCATATAATCTTTGCCACTGAGGTTCAAAACAAGTTATAAACTTACTACATTTAATATTAAATTAAAAGTATACGTCCACTTCCATATGTATAGTACTAACAACTCTAATTTTCATCAATAATGTACCACCTTTTGTGATTGTTGCAACAAATGGCCATTTTTAAAAAGCATCTGTTGATCAACAGTTAGCATTTTTTGGTATCACATATAAGTAGTATCTGTTTACTGGTTAGCAAATGTTTACTTTTTAATCGTTTCTACAAGCCCTCCATCAGGGGCCTTGTACAGATCACCGAAACACTGGATGAAATTTTGAACAAAGATTAAAGCTAGATTGTGGCCCATGTGTAGAATATTGAATCAGATCAGTTATACAAGTGATTCTCCTTAAAATTATTCTAGTTTGATAACATACTTTTCTTAAGCATTCTTAAGTGCTGTTCTGAATAGTAAACATCTTTTAAAACTTGATGGGCCTAATTCTCTTCTCTTCTCTCATGTTGATGAAAATCAGGAGTAATGCAGTTTAAGGCAATGGTGCTAGATTTGCATATAACTGGTGGGAGATTACTATTAGATCTTACGTATATAGTATGAACAAAACATAAACAATGCTTAGTACCACAGAATGTATGCTAACTATACCTTTTACTGTTTATTTTTAAAAATACTTTTTCTGAAATCAGTTATTCTGTTCCAGAGTAAATATATACGGATTGTGTCTATACATGTAAGAATTGAGGATACCATGTGATAGTATAACGTTTCTTTTTTTATATTGGCCTATTTATACCATTTCAGTTATTTTGCCGCAACTGTGCTTTGATAACAATGGTTCATGAAATAAACCCTCTTTATCAGTGTCATGATTCTTTCATGAACTGCATACATGGATTAAGATTATGTGGAACTGAAAATTGTTCTTTTCAGAGAGATGCTAGTGTGTACCACATATATCAGCTGAGTTGGACTTTTACCTTTGCTCATATTATGACATGAACTGAGGTGTTCAGGCAGGACCTTTAAACCCAGAGTGCATCCACTTCAGCCAGGCTCTTGTTTTGGCAGTAAGTTGTTGGCCAGCAGCAGTAATTTGTGTATTGTGTTGGGGGACACAACAGACTATTGGGACTGCACCTTAAGGATCATCCCTTAATCCTTTCCTGGTAGACAGAGTATCATGTCAAGATTCCCTGGTTCCATTTGCATCTCTACTACTGACTCAAACTGTGTCCTTAGACAAATCACAGTACCTAGATAATGGGAGTTAAGTACTTAAGTGATTTTGAAAATCCCACAACTGGGGCCTGATTTTCACGTGAATTGAGAGTTCACAACTTCAGCTGAAATCACTGGAAACTGTAGGTTCTCGGTTTCTTTGCAAATAAGACTTTTATTTTCCCTATCCCATAAAACTGATATGATAATGCCTATTTGTATGATGGGTATTATAAGGCTTAGTTAGTTTCTATTTGCATAGCACTCTGATACACTTGGATGGAAAAACTCTATATTGTGTAAGTTCCCATTATGATTGCCCCTATAAGTAATCTCTGAGCAAAAGCAGTCATGTTACTCCGTGATCCAAACTAAAAAGATTTTACTTTTAAGTATTTTCATATGCCTGTCGGAAACTAGTGTATAACCATTTGCAATGAAAAATAAAAGTTTTGAACAGAACTGATTTCAGTGTTTCGAATTCTAATACTGTTACATGTAATAGTTTATATACATGCGTATATACAGCTTACTAGCAACAGCAAACAAAAACATGTAATTTCAACCTGAGTGTTAAAAAGTTTATAATTAAAGTATAAGCAAATAAGTTTTATATGGGGAACAGTGGTGGAAAGTGTATTTTAACTATGAATGTTTTGATTCATAAGTTGGTTCTCTTGATTGGTATAAAAAGTCCCAAGAACAATTAAAAACATCTTAAAAAGACAGTTTTAGTTTCTAAGGATTCATTGTAATATAAATACCATATGCTTATTAGCATCACTAGTGCACTAGACATTTAATTACAGTCTTTGTGAGACGTTATCTATATATGAACTATCACATGAAAAGAATTATATATACTCTTACATGCAGGCTCTTACTTGCCAACACTTGTTATAAGAGTATAGATTCAGACCTTCAATCCAGAATTTTCAGGACTTTTAGCCACCTTCAGTATCACAAATTTTTCTGTAGGAACATATCATTTCTTTTAAATTTATAAAAACTTTTACTTAAATAAAAGATACTTAAAAATTGGTGTTTACCAGTTTCATTTTTTTTCCAGTCTTGTTCATGGAAACAATTTCTGTGTCTTTGCCCATAGAAATCAAATATCTTCACAAGCGTTTTTAGATATTAAAACATATATTTTAGATGCATATTGAGTATACAGACTTCAAAAATAATCTAATTGTAGTATGGTAGGTTGCTCTTTGTTTCCTCATTAGTTTTGGTTTAACATGTGGAATCTTCTTTTCCAGCATTAGCTCTTAAATACTATTATTGTCTTAAATACATTCTATGTAAAAGAATTATTCGTGACCGATGATTTGGCCTACTACATTCTATAAAAGTGACCATAATCAGAAGCAAGATAATATATTTACATAGTACCAGTTTTTCCCCTCCACTGTGTGTCCAGTTTACACTGATTACTGTGATCCCCATAATGTAAAAGTTCCATGTTCAGAACTCCCATAGTTTCCAATGACCATTTTGCACTGAGAAGACTTATAGCGTCAGGCATAATGGGAACTGCACATGTGTAACGGAGGGTAAAATGGGTGCTTACATCATATATGTTTTCTATGATTAAAAACAAAACAAAACCAACACTACAGTATTTTGCAGGAATAGATCTAACCACAGCAGTATTGCTACTTAACCTAATTCTGACGTGGCATCTGACAAAGCGGGTTTTTGCCCACAAAAGCTTATGCCCAAATAAATCGGTTAGTCTTTGTTAGTCCTGTGTGTTAGAAAATCCATTGAAGTCATTCTGTCCCACTGCAGTTGTAATAGCTAATTTGACTTAATGAAGGTGACTGCAGAATACTGTAGTGCTTTTTTCTAAAGACATAAAGGATGTGTTCACTTGAACAACATTTTCACTTATTGAACTTGGAATCCTATTAAATGTTCTATTTGGGTGATTTATCCTGTAACAGGCTTTTTCTCTTTTAAACCTTTCACTGGTTGTGTTATTAGTAGGATAGTTATAAAGGTGCTTATTATTTTTTATTATTCTGAAAAAATGCTTTCAGATACCACCTAATAAAGTTATACTAGCAGAGTTGATAGTTTTAATATATTTGTTCCATAGTTAAACAGAGCTATTTGTATGGTACAAAGAAAGATATTCCTCAAGCAGCATTTTACTGTTTGACATGCAGTATTTCATATTGGTTCTGTCTCTTTAAAAATGCAGTCTCCTCTATTTGCCCTATTAATTGTTGATATGTTGCCATCCACGAGACAAAAATTAGAGCTGTAATTAAATAATCATGTGATGCTCCTTAGTGCCAGTGAGAGCAAACTCATTTTTCCAGGCCCTGATGGTCACTGATTATTGTATTACTACTGGCTTGCTTTATTTATTTTTTTAATGATTCTGTATTACTAGGTTACTTAGCCACTGCCCTTCTTTTCAAAATTAAAGAAAGAGGGGAACATTAAGTCAGTTAATTGGCTAGCCATCCACAGACCCACAAGGTAGACATACCTTTTTCTGCTTTTGGTCACCCGATTGGTTCTTCTGGGAAAGCTACATCAGTAGTGTGGTTGTGTGCCATTTAATTTACACTGGTGTTTTGGCTGGGCTGGATGCATATGGGGAATGCCAGGAGAATTACAAAAGGAGCAGGGTATTAAAATTCAGAAATGATTAAAATTGAAATAAAAGGATGCTGCAGCTTTGCCAGTACTCTGGCAGTCATAATGACACACAGAGATTAGTTTCCACCTTCATCTTTTTCTTCTTTCTCATTTCCTCTTGTTTATTGTTGACACATTTTCCTTATGTCTCTGCTTCTCATCTTTCTGTATCTTGTTTCCCCCACTGTTATATATTCCTACTTTTTCCTCTTTCTTTAAGCATGGAGCAGCTTTTAACCATACTGTAACAATAACAGAATAGGTTATTAATATTTAATATTCACGTGATTAAAATTGTCAAACACAGGTCAGCTGTATTATTAACTGAATTGTAATTTTTCATTAAAAATCCTTATTCTGTTCTTATTGTTTTTAAAAACTGTTTACTGTGGTGGAGTGTTAGGCTAGAAAAAGAAGAACTTACCAGTCATTGATAATCAATTATGCATAGATTCAGATTTAACAGATGGACACTTAGTGAGTTAGTTTCTCTTTGACTTCATGATTTTTTTGTTTGTTTTTTGTGACACCTGTCTCTTATGTATAGTTAAACATCTAACATAGCATAGTGCTTTTCATGCATCTTTGTATTTTTTCTTAGCATAAACTCATTTTTTCTTGTTCTTAACTTACTGTTCTTAATTTGTTTGACTGCAGGGGTTTCTGCACCGACTCGGGGGTTAAATTATCCTCTCATGAAACTGGCATTTTAACTAGATATAAATTACATAATGTCATTTCATCTTAAAATTGTGTCAACATAATACACTAAGTTGAATGAGCCATATTCTGGCTTCAACTACACCCATGACCCTCAGCAAGATGACATAGGTGCAACAGGATAGAATCTGGCCATGTTTGTGTATTACATATACATACAAACGTGCTCATATTGTTATAATACTTAAATAGGCATATAGTTCAGACATCTTACATTTCTCTCAGTCATTTGATAGTACAGCATACTATTTTTATTCCTTATTTTTGAAAGTCCAATATGGACTGGCAGTAACATTCCTTTTGTACATGGAAAGATTTACACACATCTAAATAAAACAGAAAAGACATACCACTTTGGTGCATTCTGACAATGGCAACAAGCTGGTAGCAAATGAAAGAATTGATAAATATTGTGTGCTTTTTCCCCAAAAAGCTATTTTAACAGAAAATTATATAAAAGGAGACTTAAATTTTGGTGTTGAGTGATGTAATCATTTTAAAGCACAGTTTGGTGATGCTAGTAGATTGGTGTATGCTTGTATATGAAGATGTTCTGTATATCAAACAAATGTTCTTTATTCTACACTGTGTGATGTACTGTGTGACACAAGTTATATTTCTCCCAAATATTGTAATAAATAGCTATGTAAAATAGGGGCAACTTGGTACTGAAGATGTTTCTGTGTGACTGCACTAACTTACACCAGTCTTAAATAGTTTGAAAGATTATGTCCAAATGAAAAAGCATCTTTCCATATCTGGTTCCACCCACATATGAAACTGCAAATCCTTCAGGAATAGTGCAGAGAAATTCTACATCTATACACTGTACCAATAAAATTATAAAGAACTGGAAGATAACACAAAAAGTACCCTCCGTATTTTTCTTGAGTAATGTATTTCAAAGTTTTTGCACAAAGGTGCTATCTATCTCTATAAATGGGAAAAATCATAAAGGGAGATTTAAGAAAACTGAACACAAAACATTGTATATCACTGTGTACTATGGAAGGGATTAAATATAGACACTGATAAGAAATAATGAAATGAATAATAAATTTGTTTTAACTATTGATGCTTGATGGTGGAAGTTAATGCACACCACAGTTTTCATATTTCTTTAAAGAACTGTAAAGATATCAACTAAAATATAAACTTTATTTTCCCCAAAATATTGTATTCATTTAGAGGGATGTTTTATTTATTTCTTTTCTTATGCTGAGGCCTTTGTATGTATAAACTTTCCCATTTATTACCTGACTTCTAACCACAGACCCTAAAAATACTCATTTTTTTTGGTGGGACCCCATCTCTAATTACTCTCACCTGAATTTCTATTCAGGTTATGAATTCATTACCTGAATCAATTGCTCAACCAAGTCTTTACAATAATTTTTACCAGGAACTAGGAAGCACTGTTTTGGTGAGTAAAAAACATTAAAAGTATTGTAATACCACGTTACTTTCATTATTAAGTGTTCTGATTCCATTATTTTAGTTGTTCTTTTTATTCAGCTAAGTCCAGTGTTCTGGAAGTTTTTTGCGACAGAGTAATATTTTAAGGTTGCTTGCTTTAATGTTAGGTTCCTTTATTGCTCTTGTATTATGTTCCTGTGTGCTTCTATAAATCACATATAGGATAGTGGCACTGGATATTGTAAAAAGAACACCCTTTATGTTAGTACCTCCATATTGCCAGGTAATGGTGTGTGATCACTGATTGCCAATGGAGCTTTTCAAAACTATTTCACATAGTGTAAACTTTTTTCTTCAGATTTTGTTTTGTGAAATTTTCTGAGATCTCAATTGGAGCAAACTTCAAAATTCAAAGCAAATTCAGTTGAAATCATCACATTACCTTGTTTGAACTAAAAGCACATATTTTGAATGGATTTTAGATCCAACCTAATATTGACCCCATCCATGTTTGATCAAAATTAGGTGCACCGTTTCACTTTTTTTGAACCTTAGAAAAAGTGTGGCAGAACTTGGGCAGAGTTTTGAGTTAATGAAACTTGAAACCAGTACATTGCATGTGGTTTTGGGTTTCATACTGAAAGTTTGACATAGTTCAAGTCATCAATCGGTTCTAACAATTTTTTTTTAAACCTAAACTCTTCCCTGTCTGTTTCCAGCCCACAAGAATTATCAGTAGATTTTCAAGAGAGAGAATTATTAGCACAATAAAATCTGGAAAAAAAATGATTGTTTTATTGTTGATGAAGCAAGCTTCTGCATAACAAATTTCTGCATTTGGAACTCATCAGAGCAAGCATCAAACGTCTTGCTAATAGTATTTGAATGGTCATTGTGTAATGATAACTGCAGTGGCAGGGGCTGTTTTGCATTGTAATAATATGCAGCTTTGCTTGGACTGTGTGAAAATCTCATTCTTACTCAAAAGTGTTGGATTAAACTTCTGTGTTGCTTGGAAGCCTCTTTCTTTATTAGCTCAATGTTTACTTAAGATCAAGAAAGAAATTCAGTAGTTCGAAAAAATAACACTCGACTGTGTTGCAAAATAGTTTAGAAATACCAGTTTAACTCTGACTTTAGTGAATAAAAAGATCTGAGTGTTTTTGTTGATAGTTGCTTACATATGTGATATTAAGCTCTTCTATAATATTCACTGTAATGTTTACAGCATCCCAACAAGCTCCAAAAAGAATACAGGTGCTGCTTGAACATGTCCTTAAAATAACACTGCTTATTAACCAAGTCTTTTGACATAATTGTTTGCAATTCCAACCCTCCACCCCCATCCCTTGCCTACTAATTATCTAGTGTCTGGGAAAATCAGACTTTCACCAGAGAGCACCCCTCAAAATTAAATATCTTTCCTGGAGATGTATTTTGAAAAAGTTACCTTAAAACAGTGCCTTCAAACTGTGACCTGAGGGCTACTGGTGATCTGTGGAATGCTTGCAAGGTAAGAGACCCGGCAGATCATAGGATGCTGGCTTTCCTCTTTGCTTCAAGCTGCTAAATTACATTAAAAGAATATTTTAAATAATTTCTTATTACACATTTCCATGAAAGTAATTATTGTAGTTGCCCTGTAGTAATGGGAAGGTGGTCTGTAGAAATATGAAGGAGACAGATCTATGGAAGTCTCTTTTAAAATGTGGCCCGCTCTTTGCAAACCCAGTTCCATAAAAGCATTCTTATATATATTGGGTCATGTAAAGTAGCTATACTCAATTCCTTATTTGTCTATACAGAGGGCATAGATTGAGCAGCAACAAGGTCAGCTTTCCCACACTACTCCAACAAAAAGCATCATCTTCTAATAGGACCATTTTTAGGGTTTTTAGTTTGCATACCAATTCTGTCCAAGATTTCTCTTCTGAGTGCCAACAAGAGTGCCCATTAGTACTAATTGTTGTGGTGTTTTTTTGTGATGTGTACCCCTGTCCACTAGCATTGCAACTAACTTGGATTTGAATTGGCAACCTAAAGGTGAAAGACTCCATGTTTTATCATTATTTGTCTCCTTAGCCATCCAGTCCCCTCTCTTAATTTACAAAAATGTAATATGTTTGTACTTACACCATAATTTTCTCACAGTGATTTGCCTTGATGTGACTTGTGGCAGCTATAGTCAAACCTAAATGACGAGACTGGGCACATCAACTAAAGTATGTGTTTCCCCAATCATGCAATTATCACAATCCAAACAAAAATATGACTATCTAGTGCATATATGGAAAGGCATGTACTGTAGTGGTATGAGTAAAAGTAGATTTAGCCCTAAATTGTATTTGCATAATCTTATCCATTTTATCAAAAGAAGGTTTCTTGATTGAAATATATTGTGGAACACATTTGCAGGAATAAACATGGGCCTCATTAGGTAGGTAGCCAATGGGAGGGATGGATGTCTGCCTGCATGTGATTTTATACGTTTGTAAACTAACTGAAACATCCAAATGTAAAATACAACACTATAGGGCATCATGTAGAGAGAGCTGATATTTTCTAGGGAATTTTGAGTACATAAATGAATAAGTGAATCATATGTAGGTTTTTCACCTCCAATAGATATAGTAAGGATAATTTAGTTCAATTAATAAGCAATTAATTGCAGTTGGATAGTTTGCTATTGTAAGTGAAAGTCATTTTATACAATGTTTCAGAATATCATATGTGAAAAAACAGATAAAAATGAGAAGGGACCCTATAACATTTTGTAATATGCTTCTCAGTTAAACAAAATCTACAGCATTTCTACTTTTTGACAGATACTGTCCACACTGATCAAAATGCATGTTTCACATACACTTTTCACTTGAGAGAGATGATACCAAATGCTGCAACCCTAATTCCAAAACGTTGCAGTATGTATTGGCCACACACACAATACGTAATTTGTGTTTGTGGTAGTCAGGTCAGGGAAGCTGTTTGGACTGTACTTTCAGACAGTGATTTTTCATTTCTAATGTGCAATTTAGGGCTACATCCAGTGGAGAAGTAACTGCATTAAACAACGAGATTTGAGCACGTTAATATAAAGGTATAAAATATGCATGGTCGTCGGTACGAGTTAAACACCATTGACTTGACTGTGCCCAC
Organism: Pelochelys cantorii; assembly: GCA_032595735.1. Taxonomy (NCBI): domain Eukaryota; kingdom Metazoa; phylum Chordata; order Testudines; family Trionychidae; genus Pelochelys; species Pelochelys cantorii. The sequence goes on from CM064327.1 coordinate 194,626,778, forward strand.
CCCTGCACAGGAGCACAAGGGATAGTGTGATGGGAAGTGCAGTGGCCTTCCCACCTCTTGTTCCCCTTACCTCTGAGAAGCATTGCATACAAGCTTCTGCAAGAGGGGAGCCATTTTAGTGACCATGGATGCTAGTTTCCTGAAAGCCAGGACTTAGTATTCTCTCTTCCCATACTAAGCAGCAGAACTGTCCAGGCACGGAAGAGTGCACACTTCCCCTCTTGAAACAGAGAAGGAGTTGCCATTCTGATGTAACGCTCTGGGAACCAGCCAGAATTTCCCTATTGATGGCTGCTGCAGTGCAGCCTCTCTGCACTACTTCCAACACAGGTCATTACTTGAGCCATGCTAGTGCCTCATAGTTCTCAGAAATGCAAATGTGGAAAATCCAACCACAACCAGATTTGTACAAAAATCTAATGAAACTAAAGGAGCAGTCTCTATAGCCAATTTTGTGATGCTTCCGGGTCGTGTCCTGTTTGCTTTATACATGAACCATCCTACCAAGTTCCAGATTTTGACTCTCAACATGCAGATCTATACCAACTTACTTTGAATAAGAGAAGATCAGAATAGAGTCCTTCGAAAGAACTATAGCAACACTCCACTCTAAAGGCATTCATTCTGTAATCCACGTACTAACAAAGGCACTTCACTTCATTCCAGAGTTCAAAAACTGGATACAAACTTTCCTTGTGCCCCTATACAACTTTGGGAAGACACATTCTAATTTGAAATTTTGACTTCTGATTACTATAATGAAGCAACTTTAATATAAGTATTTACCTCTTCACTTGACATTTAATTAATCTGAAAAGTGTAGTTGTACATTTAAACTAACTGCATACAATCCACGGTATTTATGTATCTTTTGCCTCTTTCCAGTAGGGCATTATATTAAAAGTTGACATACTTAAGCGATCTGTTTACATTTACACATTTTTACAAAGTGTTAGCAATTTTTGACCTTCACTACCAAATGTGGCATTGGTATTGTAAACCAGGGAAAGTATTTCACTAGTCAAAGTTCAGAGCCTGTAATTAGTGTGTTAAGAGGGGTAGGTGATATACAATAATTAAGTATGTTAGTATGGTATGGCGTTTATTGGGTATATGTACATATATGCAATTTCACAGCAGTTATTTTTCAAAACCATTTATCTCAAGCCCAAAACACACATTATTATATAATTCACAGAATATTTGTCAGTTTGGTTAGTATCCATAATAATCGTATCATTTAGGCTCCTGTGTTAAAATATTATCAGATTTTTACTTTCACACACTTCAAATTTACTGTTGCTGTTTTAAAACAGAAAATTATTAATCTTGTGCATTAAGTTTTTTTTGACATGTATTTTAATATTGAGGCTAATGTATTTTTAAAACACATTTTAATTTTGTCTTAAAAATGTTTTAATCTCATCTGGTGATCAATTACAAGATGTTATAGCCATGATCCTTGTTCCAAGGATTTGTTAATAGCTATTTATTAAACTGCTTCTGTCTTTCCCTAAGTTTTGCACTTCCCTTATTCTTGATGATATAAAGGCAAAGTATATATGTGTTCTCATTTGACGTGTTCTCATTTTTCAACATCTTCTCTGTTCTTTAGTGTACTCCAGTGGTCAGTCTTTTTTCATCTGCTAAACTTTAGTACTATTTATTCTGAAAATGTGAGAACTATCCAGTTGTAGATATTCTCCACCATTTCCAGAAAATTTAGGCTCAACTATTTAAATCACATTTGTCAAGTGTTTGCATTTTTACCTAAAACAGTCTCTCTGGAAAGGACTAAAATAATTTCAATCTATGTGGCGGAAAAAGATGTTTTTACATAAACAATCTGCAAGATAGTAATCCCTTTCTCATCTGTTACAGAAAGTGTCATCTGCATTTTCTTTTTTTTTTTTTCATTGTAAAGCATGCACTCTTTTAGTAATTTTAATAATCTTATGAAGCACATGGGTACAATTTTGTGTACACTTTCATGTCTTTGAATATTATATTCATTTTCAAGCATTGCATTTCTTTGCTTCTGTGATTATTTTGTGCATTGCTGAATATATTTTATGTATTTCACCCTATTTCCATTTTCTTTTTCTGTGTGCCCTATGTGTTGCTTGCATTTATTTCAATAGATGTCAGCTTATTTCGTTGTCTATTTTAGATGCTTTACTTTTATTATAGCACCATATATGTGGTGATATTTTTTTACTCTTCACAGCATTTATTGATTTGTATTTTCTTTGTTCCAAAATTCTATTGTAGTTTGCAATTAGTATGTTGTGATTAATATTAGCTTCCTGTTGCCTAGTTAAAAAATAACTCTTCCTTGTTTTACAGCTTCTCCACCTCTTTAGTACATTTTTTTCATATTATTATCCTAAAGTGCTGTTTCTGAAGTTGGGTACATATTTTAATGAATCAGTTAATTTTTTCTTCACTTATATATAACTTTTATATGCAGTATTTCTAAACTTGTGTATTTAAAATTAAACATTTGATACTATTTCTCATTGCTTGTGCAAACTTGTTGCTTTCAAGTCTATCTAGTTAGTTTGCTCTTCCCCCAGTGCATCATGGGGAAAGTCTCTTTACATTACCAATTTATTTTGTAAATAATTTACCATTTTTAGTAGTTTGCTTTGTGGATGGCTTTGGACTCAGTAGCTACAACTGTATTATATTGCATTTTGATCAGGTCTCAGAGGGGTAGCCCTGTTAGTCTGTAACTTTAAAAACAACAACTAGTCCTGTGGCACCTTAGACTAGTTTCATGAGCTTTCACGGGCAAAACCCACTTCTTCAGATGGGATACTATTTCCAGTATATTGTGATTTAATATAATATTATGTGATATAGGGTTGTTTGATTCTTAGTTACCTATATGTCCATTACCATCATCCACCAGGTAAAACTTAACTAGATTATCATGCCACGGACTATGGTTCCATGTACAACTTGAATAGTTCCACCACCTGCCTCTGTACTGTCTTTTAAAGTATGCCTGGTGGATCTTTCAGCTGGGATAATATAAAAGAGAAATTCTTTCCATTCAGTTGTTAGATGAGTTCATTTTCTTCTCTGGTATGCTTCCAGACTGCAACTACTTCTGAGAGGAGCATATTTCATGTTCGCTTTTCAAGGGCTGGGCAAACCTCGAGTAAAGTGAAGCAATATTAAGTCAGAGCATTCCTCTTTACTCTCCTAGTAATCTGAGTGCACCCATAACTGTATAGCCACTAACTTTTTTTCCAGTTTGTTCCTTGTCAGGAACAAAAGCTCTTTCACTCGAGGTAGTGGGGAACTATTTTTTCTGCAAGGGTTCACCCACGCTGGACTCTGTATTGTCCATCCTGATTTGTAAGCTGCCTGCCATATGCTCCTGCTACTGGTGTGCACCATGCACCAGGCTGCATCTCTCCACCCTGCCTCTTCACCGCCTCTCGGTCTCCACATCGCTCCAGCCCCTGCGCGCACTTTCTTTGGCGAAGCCTCTGCTCATTGGAGGGTGCCTCTGTAGCTGCCTGGCTTGGCAGCCGGAGCAGCGTCACCTGCAAGAAATACCTCGTCCCCGCGCTCCTGTGGTTCTGGTGCGCAATCCCATCGGGGCCCGTCCCTCGCCGTGTGTTGGCTGCTTGGCACCAGGACAGCGGAGAGGGAGGGGTGTGGACTATTACGTGCATGTTGTCTGGATATTGTTCAGCCTTCCCCACCCCCGCTTTGTTTCCCCCCCCCCCCCAAATCTAGCTGCGTTCCCCGCAACTCGTCCTTCCTGCTGCGTAACGAAGGTGGCTTTGCAGGCGCGCCCGCTCTGCCTGCGCCGCGCGGCCCCCTCTTATTCTGGCTATTGTGTGTAATCAATGCAGAGCCGCCTCACCCTAATCAAGCTGATTACAAATTCCTGCGCGCCCTGGGCCGGAAATCGCACCCCTTTCCTCCCCCCCCCTTTTTTTGCTCCCCCACTCACCTCTTTGGGTCTCTCTGGTTTCTAATCCCCCTCCATCCTACTTCTCACTTCCACCCCTGCTCGCTGCCCTCCTTCGGTCGCCCCCACCCCGCCGCCGCCACCTCCTCCTCCTCTGCCACTTTCTCTCTCTCTCTCTCTCTCTCTCTCCCTCCCAGGACGCGTCGGATGATCCGGGGCCGCCGGGGAAGGGCTCCGGGCAGCAGCAGGGAGGCTGCGTCCTTCCTCCTAGTCCCGGGCTGCAAAAAGCCGGCTGGCCTCGGCGGTGGTTTTTGTATTAAAATGAGGAGGAGGAAGAAGAAGCCGCGGCAGCGGCAGCAAGCGCTAGAGGAGAGGAGGCTCTGAGCAGGGGACGGCGGCGGCGGCGGCGGCAGCAGCAGCAGGAGGAGGAGGAGTGATGAGTCAACTAATAATTTAATGGGGACAGAAACACGGGGGGTGGGGGGAAAGAGCGAGGAAAGCGAAGCAGCTCCGTCCGGGACACACACACACACACACATACATGTAACATCCAGCCGCGAAATCGGCCTAAATAAATAGCCAGGCAGCCAAGGGGAAACAAGCCTCAAAGCCAGGATTTGGGTTTTGTTTTTCTTTACAACCTTTGTTTTTCCTTTGCCATTTGCAGTAACTCTCCGTGGAGTTGTCTGTTTTTAACACTCTTTTTTATTTTTATTTTTAAATAATCTCTCTCTTTCACACACACACCCGTGGTGGACTCGGTGGGAGTGAAATCTCTCTACTTTTGGTGATAGTGGTGTCTTGTGTGCGCGTTTCCTTCCTCCTCCTCTTTCTCTTTCTCACAACAGCCCCGGGTACATAAGAAGAGACAGGTTCTCTCTCTCTCTCTCTCTCGTTTTGTTTTCTTTTCTTTAACAGACCGGGAAGACGAAATTAAAAGTGGCATTTTGGTGCCTTTTCCTGCTGTTTTCTCTACACTACCCCTAAACCCCTATTACAGATTCATGCAGAAAGTTTGGGGGCTGTTAGTGGTTTTGGGGGAGAGGAGCAGATTGATTTTTGTGTGCGCGCTGTTCTTCCGTATGCTTGTTGGAGAATAATAGTGTGACAGCCTAGAAGTAGACTTTCTACTCTTCATTCTGGTTAGAAAAGCTTCCTCTCCTCCCACCCCCACTTGCTCTTGTCTGCATTGATGAAATTTTTGAAAGGATAGGTAGTCTCAAGTCAGCCCCCTCTATTTAAATCTACTTTTTTTTTTAATTTTATTTTTGGTGTTACACTTACCTGTTTAATTTTGATCTTCGCTGACTTCTTCACTTTTCAAACCCTGAAAACTGTTCTCTTCAACATATTTAATATTTTTGGCTATTACCATTTTGCTCATGGCTACTCTGCTTCTTGCTATTTATTTTTGTTTCTCCACTATATAGAGGAAAATAACAAAATAAAGGGGGGAGCATAGTAGAATTTCTGGGGAAGTAACTTTAAGGACTGGTGGCTTTTTGTTTTTTTGGGGGGGGGGTGTGTGTGTACATCTTTAAAGGATCTAGACAACATCAGTCTTGAACTTCTTCCTCTTCAAGAGCTTGGGCTGCAAAGGAAACCTCCTTTGTTTTTGTTTTTTATATGCTGTCAAGTTTTGAAGTGGTGAGTTTCGGGTTGGTTTTGCTAATTTCACTCAGAAAACTGCAGTGTTTCTGTTTCTAGATAGTACTTTGCTTCTTTGTCTCTTTAAAAGGTCACAGTGAAAGCTTGGCCTGGATTGTGACAGATATATGGAATGGATAAGAACAGAGCCTGCTTTAAATGTGATTATGGGGTTTTATTGGGGAGAGGGAAGAGGAGGGCTGATGAAAAGGGGAGGGGGCTAATACATGAGGAGTTAAAGAAATAAAGTAATGGTGACTCTCCTTGTTTCTGGAATAGGAATTATTACAATGAATTCATTCATAAATTAGTTGATGAGTGTCTGCCCCGTGATCTTTTAGAAACTATATGTTGAAACTGTGATTTTTATATAATGTCTCAGATGGAAACTTGTAGCTAATGTTAATGTAAAGGAAGTCTAAATATGACACCTGAATAAACTCTCTGCCTGCCATCTGTAGAGATAATGATTACTAGTGCTGTCATTTTGGCCAGGCCATGCTGATTTTGCTCATCACTATTCCAAACTGAGATTTCAGTGAACTTTAGCCTTGGGCATGGAGTTTAAATGAGTAAATTAGGTATTTTATGTGCATGTAATTTTGCTTTGTAACGTAAAGCTTTTTAGAAGATGACTAAGTGGTTAAATTAAGCCTATGGGTGGGTATTCTAAGGCCAAATTGGAATGACCTATTTGGTGTCTTGGTAGCAGTCAATACACTAATTAAATTATGATCTATCATTTTTATTCACTGTATTTGATGTAGTACTACTCTGCTGCTGATGACTGAATCCTTTTTTTGGAGTTGTGGTCTGCTTTTTAAGTTGCTAGAAGTGACAGGGATTTTCTTCTGTAAGGGTTTAAGCGAATCCTCTTATTCTCAAGAAAGACTAGTTTCAGAACAGCAATCTTATAACAGTATTGTAAGGAAACATTGGTAGATGTCCATGATTTGAAGTCTGCACTTTTTGGTTAGACTGCAGTTAATGAAATGATAGAGTAATTTTAATTTAAAAAAGTGGATAAAATAGGCACATTTATTGTTTAATGCGACTCATAACCAAAAACAGATGGGACCACAATATATGGTAAACCTTTAGTACTCAGCATGTCACCCTACAGCATAAGGATAAATAACAATTATTTTCTAAACTTTACAGTTATTCAGTCAGCATTCTTAAGGTTGCAAGTAAACATCCAGTTTAAGAGTTTTGGTTTCTGTTTTTTGGGGGGAGGACTGGGGGTTAGTAGGACAAATCAGCCTGTGTTCAAACACGATGGAATTGTTTACAGAATTATCATTGGAATATATGGTGTCTCCCAAGAAATCCAGACCTAAATGGCTTTGCAATGAAAAATGTACAAAATGTGTTGAATTACTAGGCAACTGAAAGAAAGTAGCAATTATCAGATTCATCCAAGTCTTTCTAAATATGACTCCCCTAGTATTAGTGTTTGTACTCAGTAATGTAAATAGTAGTTCATAAAATGAATGTCTAGTCACCTGTTCTTTGTGATTGTATTATATAGATAATGTAATTGACAGTGTGACCATAGCTTTCTCAGTCAGCAAAGAGAAGATCCTAAATAACTATGATATTAATCCAGAATAAAATCACTGCCACATAAGTATCTGTTTTCAGTAACCAATTGTTTTATAGTGATAAAATAAATTCCAATATATGTGTGTGTGTGTGACTGACTAAAATCACTAAAGCATACTCTGGGTCTTACACTAGGGATTTTAATGATCCAGTCATTTAGCTGAAATGTGTATTTTTCTTTTTTAAAGTTTTTTAGAAGAGAAATATGAACATGCTAAAATACCCATTTTTAATTGATATTGTAAAAATTCTTTTTTTTTTTTTTAACTTTGAATATCTGTATCCGCACATAACTTTTGCATGGGCAAAGGTGTCTCTGCGTTGGAGGGTTTTTGAAAGAGTTCCACAGGAATTGGTGGTCTTTCGGCATGTGATATTTGAGAGTTGTATACACCTCCTCTCAGTTTGTTTTGAATTTTAGAAGAACCCATATGTGACCTAATTTTTAAAACTTGATTATCTTTAAAATTTTTATCTGCATATTTTAAGTTTTCAAAAGTTGATAAATCATAATATAAAACAGCTTGGAAGAATGCAGAAAACAAAACCCCACCTGATCAAAATTATAAGGTAATTAAAATTGTATTTCTAGGGAGAAGATGTACATTTACAGTATTTCATGTTGCTAATAAATCTGTTGCATGGTTACCTAAAGTTTCAGTCTTCTCTTCATTGTTGTACTTGCATTTATTTGCTAACAGAGAGAAAGCACTTCATAGTATTTTTTTAAACAAATGCTTCCATGGTTTACAACAAAACTTGTGAGGTTTGTAGCCGTAGACAGATTGGACTATATAACTTGGTAACTACCTCCACCTATTTAATTCTCCTTAGTAATTCAAATTACTACCTAGGTTACATAGCTGTAGGTGACATTCAATATATTTTTACCAAATCATTCAGTCTTTGGAGAATGGGAACATTATCTGAGGATAAAGTCAATACTCTTTAAAGCCATCTTATGTCTTCTTTTAAAATATTAATTTATTTCTCATGGCTGAGCTTACCATACATATGTATCTCTGTGCATGTGTTAACTGTCTACACACATGCACACGTGTACAATATGTGTATATATACATATTTTTTTTAAATCATGGCAGGTGATCTTTAGAGGCGGGACTGAGTATGGATCATTTGAACGAGGCAACTCAGGGGAAAGAACATTCAGAAATGTCTAACAATATAAGCGATCCAAAGGGTCCACCAGCCAAAATTGCGCGTTTGGAACAGAATGGGAGCCCGTTAGGAAGAGGAAGACTTGGAAGTACAGGAACTAAAATGCAAGGAGTGCCTTTAAAACACTCTGGACACCTGATGAAAACAAATATTAGAAAAGGTAACATTTTTAATAATTCTGCATCAGATTAATATTAAATTTATTAATATATTCATTGCCATTTAGGTGTGGAAACATACTATTCACAAATGTTATTTACATTTCAGTGCCGAATCACGATTCTAAAAATATTTTATTCCTAGTTCTGATGTAAATCACATTTGGGAAATGTAAGCTTCATGTTTGGGTGGAGCATCTTGATTCCCAGGGTGGAGTCTTATTTTTGTTGAGGTAAAAACTGTCTTAAGATTAGTTGCCCTAATTCTACCAAATTCAGTTAATATAATAAACTGAATTCTACCTAGGACAGTTAATATAATAAACTCACTCTCCAGTGCGTTTGTTCTGTTAATCAGCACTGGAATAAATTTAAAAATGCACAGAATTCCCAAAACCCAATTCTTGCCTTTGCTCTTAGTGATAGTCCAAAGCTTGGAACGGTCAATTGTATTTCATTAAGAGTTGCAAGTTGTTTAAAGAAGAGAGTTTAAATCATTAGGTATCACACTGGAAAAGTAATTTATGATGTCAATCTTTAGTTTATTTTCTTAAGTACAATTCATTATTGACAATGAACATCTTGGGTGTCATATTTTTCAGTGGTTGGTTTGCTGTAATTAGACATTCTCACAAGGAAAAGGCATGTTTAGAATCATTGATTGGTGTGTGTGTAGCTTTTGTTGGTATTAAAATACTTCAGAATTCTGCATAATATATTAATCTTCTATATCGAAACATCTTTTGACTTTATACTACAGATTTGCTAATTTAAATTAAAACATGCTGTATGTGATATGGCATTTGTTTAAAAATGACCTCTACTTTTTCTCAGTATAATTGCTATATGTTTATAATTCAGATTTTTCTTGTATTTGCTAAGCAAAGTGTAAAATGCAGCCAAGACCATTAAACACGTAAAGTTAGAAGACAGTGGAATTTCATTGTGTCTGATGCATAACATTTATCATACAATCATTTATTTTTTCCTCGGTTTGGCGAAAACAAAGAATATATTGATCTCGAAATGAACAGACACAGCAGTCCGTATTGTTAGATCTTTATCTATTAAAAATGGAAAAACAGCACTTCAGCAAATTCTTTGGCCTCTGCTCATGATTACCCTATTTATTGATTGTTTGCCAAGAATGTATGCATCTTAAGAAAGCCAGGGTAAGAGCATTAAAAATATAATTTATTATGGCTTTCCAAACAGAGTGCATTAATATTGTACTGTGAAGCACTGGGGCTATATAAAAAGGACTTTCTGACGCCTGCAAACATATAAGTTCCATAAATTCCTAAATAGGAGATTTCAGCTGTCTCTGGTATTATGTGATATTTGCACAGCAAACTTTAATGCCAGGACAGTTTTAGACAAGGATTCTACAGACTTCACTACTACTTATGGCAGACGTGCTGTTTACACAGACTCATAAACCTTCAGCAAAAGCTCTAACACTGCCTTCATGTTTAAATCATGTTATATTTTTAGCACTGACCAGTGCTCTCCCCTTTAATACTAGAAGGTTATAAAGTTGCTGCACTTGAATGTCTTGCCAAAAAATAGCAAGAGTGGTCAGCCAGCTAAGACTGTACTCTTCTGCATGACGTTTGTCACATTAGCAGAAGGACATTAGTAATAGTTGTTAGAAGGTTTAACAGTTTGATTTTTGTAATCAGATGACACCTGTTTCACACCCCCAGAATATACCTTTTGATATCTATAACTTACATCAAAATCTGGTCAAGTGGTCCTATCATTGTTTACAGTAGTACATTTTTAGGAGCGCTGCAACTTACGGGACAACATTTGAACATACAATGAAATATCAGTGCATATGTATTTATTGTAATAGTCTGATTTTTGTAGAACTACAGGAGGTAGGGGAAAGGGAAAATGAAAAAACCAAATACAGTATTTCACTCCCTGCCTTTTGTTGGTTTCTGAAACAATATTATGTATTTCGTAGGCAAAATTTACATCAGGCTTTATTTTCCTCTAGGTATTTAACAGTGATCGTTTTTGTCAGGTAGTGATAGGTCAAAACTTGAACTGTGAGAGAGAAAAGACATACTCCCAAGTGAAGTTTGTGTGTGTGGGGTGTGGTTTTTGTTTTTGTTTTTATATTTTTGGATATCTCGCCAAAGCTCAGTTAAAACCAATGAAGAAACGGTCAGTTTACATTTACATGTGCTATTTTTTTTATCTTGTCTTCCCGACTTGTCTTATTCTGTCACTTAACTACAAAAACAGAACCCCCTCCATGCAACTCTGTATCTCTCCCTCCACCCCTCCAACTGCGTAAACGTTGGCAAGCATTTAGTCTTGTCTTTCATGCTGAGCCTATTGGACAAACCGGGCTGAGTGTGTGAGCTTTTCCAAATGAGCCTGAAGGGATTTGTTTCCCAGAGACTGACTCTCTGGTGAGCAGCTTATTGTAGATGTAGTTTTTATTTTTATATATATATATATATATATATATGCTTAAAAGGAATCTTTTTAATTTAATCTTTTGTTACAAGCAGGAGAACAGAGGGGGTTTTAAAGCATATATTATCAGCAATAAATTAGTTTTTCAACTGTAGTATCTTTTCTGCACCTTTGCAGGTTAGAAAGCCAGCTGACATGGTCCAGCCATGGATGTTTAATTGCAGTGTAGACGTACTCTATAAGTCTAGAGGGCAGTGCTGCAGAGGCATTAACATTGCAGGAATAATTGGAGATCCTGGGTGCCCTGTTAAAGTAACCCTTGTCATCATTTATACTAAAAATGATACCCCTCTGGCAATCTGCCATAAGCTAGTTCTTCTGCATCTGCTTTTTAACCATTTTGCTTCCTGTCATTAAGGATCCTGATTCTGCATGTCATAAGCCAAAAGGTGTTTTGCTATTGATATCACTAAAGCCAGGTTTGGGGCTGCAGTTCCAAGGTCTTTTTGTAGTACCCTATTTTGTATAAAATAAATACAATTTTAAAGAAATCCAGAATTCTGATGTCCAGAAGAATGCTTCTTCCCAGCAGTATGTGTTTCTGGGCTCTTTGTTAATCTTCTGGTCATGGTGTAGAAAGATTGCACTGATTTAAGCAAAAGGTGTGCAGGAAACATTTGACTTCAAGTACTAAAACAATTTTTTTTAGTAATAAAAACAAGAAAATGACTTTTGGTCATATAAATCCTATCTATAGTAAAACCAGAATTATATGGCCTGAAACAGCAAAATACATGTTCCAAAAATGTATTAACTGCTAGTAAATTTGAAATGGGATTAAAATGATTGTTGTTTCTTAAAGATACAAGTATTGGAATTGCAGTTTAGTAGTGATCTGGTTACACCCAGACTCTGAATGCTGCATCAATTAGCAGTAAGTTTTGCTTTGTTTCCTGGTACAATTTTTTAGCATGGAGGTTTGACAAAAGACAAAGGTGACATTTTTAAAAACAGTGTAATTAAATATTTGGGCACAATTAGAAAAGTTTTACCATTAATGGACAAAATTATGTAAATGCCAGTAGGATGGCTTACTCTGAAGACATCTGCAGTATGTATTTAGGTTCTCACGCTGCATTCTACTCACAACAAATCAGACAGGACAGAGACAAACAACTTATTTTTTTTCCTGTCAGCCTTATTATTTATTTCTGCAGGCAGGTAATTGTGTTCAGTAGCAAATCAAGTAGTGGTAGGGCTATATTTGTATTCATACTTTCTATGGAAATAATATTTATTTTAGAGTACTTTCTTTGGGGGGGAGGGGTATGATGTTTTTCCCAAATACAGGATACCCCTAGACATTCATTTGTAAGTTTGCAAGGCTTTTAGCCATGTAGCACTAGATTTCTTCCTTACCCCTACAATAATACCAGTTAATATTGTATATTTTACCTTTTTAAATAGGAACTATGCTTCCAGTTTTTTGTGTAGTGGAACATTATGAAAATTCCATTGAGTATGACTGTAAGGAGGAGCATGCAGAATTTGTGTTGGTAAGGAAGGACATGCTATTCAACCAACTGATTGAAATGGCATTGCTATCACTTGGATATTCTCATAGCTCTGCTGCCCAAGCAAAAGGTAAATATGATTACTACACTGTACTGTTTATTTTATGGGGAAAATGTAGGGGTTTTTTTCAGCAATGCAGTGTAATCATTATGTTTTATTCCTTGTAGATTGTCTCTCTCAAATTTTTGCTTAATGTATTTTTATTTAGTTAACATATGTTTTGCTCATGGAATGTTGAGGTAGATTATAATTTTTAAAAAATGACTTCAACTGAATCATTAGTATGCTTATTGACCTTAATAATCTGCTCCACTGAGAATCCACAAGGAAGTGTAAAGCATATTTGAGCAGATGGACTGTTGAGAGTCAACTTGCGTTTATGACTAAATATCTAGCTCTGTTTCTTTTATTCTGTTACTGATGGGTTTTGTGAATTGAGGTATTTTTCAGCACTGAGATTTTCCATTTATAAAATCCTATATAATGTGTATAAAGACTGCCTCATTGAACTGTCAGAAACTTAAGAAAAAGTGGTTCTATACATTTAGTTTTGTTTGGAAGATATTTTTAATAATTTTCTATATTACATTTACATAATTTCATAGCATGGAGATATAACTTGCAATTTATTTGTGCTTGTCTTGAAATAAATGAGCGTGGCACTGCTTAAAATCACAGGTATTTTTTAAAGTTTGATAAAGTACATTTATTTAAATAATTTACTTTCTCTGTCTGGCACAGGGCTAATCCAGGTTGGAAAGTGGAATCCAGTTCCACTCTCCTATGTGACAGATGCCCCTGATGCTACAGTAGCAGATATGCTGCAAGATGTATATCATGTGGTCACACTGAAAATCCAGTTACACAGGTGAGTCACATACATGCCAGTCCTTGGACATAGACAACTATTTGTCTACTGTTACAGTTAGTAATATCACTTGTATTTGATTCCCACTGTGCTGTGTGCTCAAAGTTCAAAGGCTTATCTACATTCCTTTTAGTCACTATAATTTTAAATTACAATATAGTGCTCTGGAAAACTTTTATGTATATAGCTCTGATACATAGATTTTTCTCTGGATAGCTCATTAAAAGTATATTACATTTTAGTCAATTAAATGATGCATTACAAGAAGGCATTTTACATAAAGTTTACTTAAGAGAAAAATATTTTTGCATATCATGAACAGTGCCATCTGTGTGCATTTTGTAAAAGAGTGACTTGCTCACACTTACTGTTACTCTCTAGGTTCTTAAATTTCACTGTAATGAAAAAGAAAAAAATTGTTAATATATTAATGCTTTTCATGATCAGTTGTGAGAAAGCATTACACCTTAAATTGTTTTACCAAGCGCATCAGAGCAGGAAGGTAGAAGTAACATGAAAAAATAGTCGCCACATGCAGCTGATGTATAATTCATGCATCAATACAGCAGATGTGTTGTATAAAGTAATTAACTAATCGGAACAATCAGGAGACCGAGAGCAATCTCCAGATGCATCTGCTTGATGCGCAAAATGAAATCTGTCTGTCTTAAAGGAATGTTCTGCAGCAGGATGCAATCTTGTAATAATCCCTTTTCTAATCTATGTCTCAAATAGTTGCCCTAAACTAGAAGACTTGCCTCCTGAACAGTGGTCTCACACAACAGTAAGAAATGCTCTGAAGGACTTATTGAAGGATATGAACCAGAGTTCATTGGCCAAGGAATGTCCCCTTTCACAGGTACTTAGCATAACGTGTAATAAATAATGAAGCACTGTAGGCAACACTGATTTGAGATTTCTATAGACTGTACCAAGTAGTATCTGAAAAATGAATCTGACACAATAAAATTAATTTGATCAGTTTGTGAGCTTTTAAAATATGCTGGATTCATCTTTTATGTTGTTTTTCATCGTTTCCCCAAGAGAAAATAGTGACTCTTTTCACTGCACTAGATGCACTAGGATAGTCTCAGATTAAACTGGATTTTTACTGATTTTTGTCTTAGTCTTTTGAACTGCTTTGATGTAACTACTTTTTTCAAGCACATGTTGAAGTTACTTACTGCTGTCAAAAGTACTACTGAATTTAAATGCTTGTTACGTAACCTATAGTAGTTTTTAAATGCTAATTTATATACAGTCTGTTTGCCACACTGTATGGGCGAGGGGGAAGAAATCCCCTTCGATGATGTGATGGTGATGGTGACAAACAACCAAAAGAAAATCAGTCTGTTATTAGAACTAATCAAAATACATTTAACAAGGATGAAATCTTATATTTACCCATTACTACATACTGAACTGCTGCTTACCTTGAAGCTGCTTTGCATTGTTCTTTTGCCATTGATTTAAATTGACTTGTAGGAGAATTTATTCATCTTTATTGTACTGTGTCTGGTGATGATGAGGGGGAAACAACAGATTTATTGCTCCCTTTAAATTTTTCAAATGTATTTTGTTGTGCTACAGGTAAGACTTCAGACAGAAATTCTGTTTATAAATCAGAGATATTGGTCAATGAGGGTGGAGGGAAGAAAGGTTGTTTTAAAAAGTGTTTACTTCCTTTCCTCAGAATCGTGGAGTTTTTGAGAAACAGGGCCCTTAGTTCATTTAGACAAGATATCTATATATAGAATATTAGCAAAGACTGTTTTCCCATCACTCTTTTTTCCTATAGTAAGATTGTCTTCAATGATGTGGCTCCGATATAGGAATTTTTGGAGTGGAAATAATCAAAATTATCTTCACTGGTTGCAAACCATTCTAGTAATATGTTTGCAAAGCTATCTTTTACATACCTACTATACAAGCGTGCAAGCTCTTGCACTGCTGGCTCATAGAAAGTGCAGATAATTTAGGATTTGCTCTACTTTGGTTCACCAGCTTTATTTTTTAATTTGATACTGATGGAAAGCAAAGAAGATTGTCTGGAGACAGAATATTTAATTTACATTTTGGCATATTTTTATTGCAACTTGTCCATGTGTGTGATACAATAATATAATATGAAGTAAAATAGACATAAAAGGACATCTTAACATTTTTGGGGAGGATACTATAAATACTTCCTTCAACTAAATAATGTAGCAAATTCAGTGTCCTCTGAGTAACAATGATTTAAAAGAGTAATGTCAGGTAAAACATCACATTCAAAAGTCCTAAACAATGACAAATGGAATTATTAAAATAAAGAATTGCGAAACCCTAACTTTCCTCCTGATCATTGTTTACTGTTTGCATTTCTTTAAGCTTGGAGAAAGAGATGTCTGCTCTTGGTTTCATTTTATTGCAGATTTTGCTTTCATTACGTTTTGATGTAGCCCAGTGTTATAACATTTGGTTACAAAGACTGAAAACAAACAGGTTTCTTTTTTGTTTTAAAAAATTGATTCCATTATAAAGTTTAAAAATATAAATATATAGTTTTGAGTCTTGTAAAAATGAGCTGTGATGGACTTTGAATCAGTCCTTTTAAAATTCCATGTAAATTTTCCATTCCTTTTGAGTAAGTTTTGAATCAGACTCTTGGTACCTAAAACTTTGACCTGCCCATTTCCCCTTAAATTATCTAGAAATGGTTAAACATTCAGACTGGTATAATGAATTGTATTTTACTTTCTTATGTAGGAAACACTGGTTTATGAGCAACATTGGACATTCACTGTTTCTTAAATCAATTGAAATTGGGAGTGCTTCAAAACTGATGTGTTTGCAGTCTGGAGATAAGAAAGAAGAGTATATAAAAAAGCTTAGAAACCTCCTCTCCCCTGGGATCAGCTCCATGTGAACAATGCAGAGGTGTCTTCCCACTATATGCTTACTCTGGCATAGTGGAGATGTCTGTGGCATCAAAGCAAACAACCATATAGACAGCTAATTATAGCTTTTTAACACAATCATCTAGTTTATTAAAAACAAAAATAACTAAAAAATAATCAGATTTTGTCTGTCAAGCTATCCTTACCAAGACACATTTTGTATAGACATGGAAGCTTTCTTCATATACTATGTAAGATGGTTTAGTGAATATACAGCATTGCCAATGTACCATTTGAGAATTGAAAGCTTCAGAGATTGATGTCCTTAACTAAAAGCGGTTTACTTCAGTCAGTCGATCTTGAGTATTTGTACATAATTTCATTCAGAATGCTAACTGTTCTTTGCTGCAAAAAACCCCCAACCAATTGTATTTCGTAGAAAATGCTGACGTCGTTATGGACGGTTGATAATCTGAAGTCAAATATAAGCTGTGCTTGTGATGCAGTTTTACCCCAAGTTATGAGGCTCTATTTCTTGATTCTTTCTCCTCCTCTTTTTATTATCTTTTCTACTTTGCCATGGATTTGCTTGATCATTTGCTATAACTGAGGGCATCTCAGGGCATCTAGAGATGAAGAGTTGCCCTTGTGTTTCTTCGTATCTTCTTCCTGCATTTTCAACCACAAAATGACATTGTGACACTGCTGTTTTGGTGAAAAGGATGGAATGTATATCTGTTCCAAAGTTACTGTCACTGTCTTGCTTTGAGAATGTTGTGACTTACTCCTGATTTCCCCTTCTTCCAAGGAGGCCAAGTTTCACTTAGTATACTGGCCTTGATTGTAAAGAATTTTCATTGACATAAGTCATGTTTTGTGGGTGGATAGGATCTTGAACCTAAATTACTATTCAATTAAATACTTAAGAGATCAGAGAGAGTTCTCAAAATTTGGCCGTAAGCAGGCAAGCAAAAAGAACAGCTACTAGTTTCAGATGGTGAATTTTAAGCCACTGGGTATTTGCGTTCGGTTCCCTAGGTTTGTGAATGTCATTACCATAGACGATATTGTGACTTTTAAGCCACAGGCAGGTCTTATACCACTGAAGCATGGCTCACAAGCCCTCTATGCTCCCCTCCCCCATACTCTGCCTACCATCCTGGGGATGGGGACACGCTTCTAGATTGCAGGTGGATATAGTGGGATAGGCGTTTCTGTCCAGCAGGGAAGAAGGCTTCAGGGTGTAAGCCCTGCAGGGCCTCAGGGCTTCAGCAGTAGCGAGTATGCTCCTGCGTTTGAACTGCTGAAGATTATTGTAGCAGCTCAGAGGGCCAGTAAGTTTGGCCAAATCCGACTATACAAAGTTGTACCTCCCACACACTGTTTTTCTAATATCCTGGGACCAACACCGCTGCTTTTTTTTTTTAATTGGACCAGATTTTGTTAGTAAGATTGACAAGCTTGGAGAGCTCTATGTAAGCTTGAAAGCTAATCTCACTAACAGAAGCTGGCTCAGTAGAAGATGTTAGCTCACCTATCTTCTTTCTCACTTGCCATAGACCAGTGTTTCTCAACCTTTTTTTATGAAGTAACCCTTTTAAAAAAAAAAAAAAAAAAAAGTACCCCCAGTAACTACAGTTTTCAGATACACAGAATTTTTTTCTATCATTGCAACACATTTGTTTAAACAACTTAATCGTAGCCGGGTGGGCAATGAAATTTTTGGGTGTAAAAAGTACAAAAATAATAAAGCGCTGTAAAACTTAAAACAAAAATTCAGTTTTCTCCAAATTTCAGTTGTTGACGTACCTCCCCCCCAGACTTCTCTCAAGTACCCCTAAGGGTACTCATACCACTGGTTGAGAAACACTACCATAAACTAGCAGAATATGTTCATGCCATGCAAGAAACTTTTCATGTTTTACTTACCAGGCTTTCATAATTTTTTGCTCGTCACCCCCAATTTTTTTTCTTAAATAAGCTGATCTGTTAGAGTGGCAACATGGACTGTTGGCCTGAGTCATGCCCTAAGGCTGTGAAACAGGGATTCCTGAGTTCTCTTCATAGTTCTCATTGCATATTGATGGGCATGTGACTTGCATTTAGTTTCCCTTTTGTGTGATGGGGATAACTAATTTCCTACCCATAGAGATGTTTATAATTATTAGTATTTGAACATGATCTTGAAAATGTGTTTGTCACATGGCCATTGCTGCAATGGGTGGGTGTGGTTATACAAAGTGCTTGGCGGCTGTTATGCCCGCCAAGCACTTCACCTGAGCCCTGCCAACTTATCAGTTTCCTCTCGGACTACTACTAGCATTTCAAGCCTCTGAGACAATTCAAACAGCCACTAGCTGCTGCCCTTTTGAATTATTATGTTATATGAACCTGCCATAAAAATAGTTGAGGAAAATGAGGGCTTCTCTCTTCTGCGAACATGGAATTTCTTTTCCCAGACTGTCAGATTACACTGGCCTACGGATCAGGATAAGCAATGTCAGTTCTGTTATCAGTGTCAGAGTTAAGGCTTGATATCTCTCAACCTTTCAGGGATTTAGTAAAGGAGCTTTATTTAATTAAAAAAGGGGGAGATTCCCACTTCAGTAGTGAACAAGCAGTATTTGCTTTTAGCTCTGGAAACGTCTGGGATCTCTTCATGTGTCATATTTTTATGCATATTAATATTATTTAGGACTTGTATTTACATATCAGTGGAGTGAGTTTGGCTTTTTCCCTCCTCCTCTCCCCCCCCCCCCCCCCTTTTTCACAGAAACCTTTCTAGTTTCTCTTCTGGAACTGACTGACTTATTAAGTGATAGGAAACAAAGTAAAAACAAATGCGCACACATTCAGAAGCATTTCCAAAGTTATATTTTTGTAAAATACGTGGCCTATGCAAAATGGTACAAAGCATTTTAATAGCTGGAATTAATGTAGTTGTTGCAAATGCATTTTGATCAAACCTTTCTACTATATCACTGTATTGTGTATATACTTCACACAAACACAGTATGCATATAAAACCACATTTCCCTTTTGTTCAAATGTCAAGCCCTGAACTTGCCAACTGTTCCATGTGGGCCCATGCAGGGTTAGAGAGGTTCTGCATAAGTGCCAGAGTTTGCCTACTCAAATCATTTTGCAGGATCTGGGACTGCAGTGATTAGGAGATGTTTCTTTCACCAGTTTCTTTCACCAGCATTATATAGTCTTTACTGAGATTAGCAAATGCCTGATATCTTGCCCACTTCAGAACTCTGATTTTCCACAAAGTACCAGTGTATTATACTGCTTTCTCTTTCATGTTTATTCTCAGCCCAAATATGTAGTATCACAAAATGTTTACAGTTCCTCACTTTTGGGGGGAAATGACTGTTCTCAGTTATAATCAGAATGTAGGAGTTCTCTGGATAACATATAATTTTGTGGTTTTCTGGCTGATATCATCTCAGTCTCAACACCTCACAGTTTCAGGCTTTGGCTAGCTGATCCTCTCCCTTTTATCTCAGCCTTCTGAGGGACATCCAATAGTTCCCTTCCAGATTCACCCAGGTATCTTCAGGGATCTTGTGTCACTCCCTGCAGTAGACAAGGGGTGTGTGGGAGAGGGAGAGGAGTAGAGAGAATTCTGTCCCCCTCTCTATTGAAGTGGCTGGAGCAATGGAATCCAGCTGCTGCAGAGGCTGGGAAGTGGAGGAAGAAAGGAAGTAGATTCGATTTTCATTTAGGAAGACCAAGACAGTTAAGCAGCTCTTCCTTAAGAGTTCTTTTACTCAAATATCTGGCAGCAGAATGTTGCCCAATAATATCCAGCTACCAAAATGCCAAGTAGTTGTATAGCTATGAAGATCTTGTGTTCGGTGGGCGCAGGAATTAAGTATCTTAAAAACTAGTAGATGTTCTGTCCATCTCAGTAAATAATAGCCATTAAAAGGTCCCCCTTTTTGTTAAACAAAAAGGGAACAGGTAACGTTTTGTTTTAAAATGTCGAGAAACTTTGCAAATAATTAACCACAATATTCTGGTCCAGTGAACCTATGGGAAGTTTAGCTTCTGACTTCAGTGGGACCAGGATTTGGGTTGACCATAATGCATGTTTGTGTAAACTAATATTATTTTCAATAATGAACTGAAAGATGGATTCCCCCTTTTTTAACTTTATCTGGGTTAATCTGAGCTCAGTTCTTCAGATTTCTGTTTCTTTTGCAACTGTTTATGGTATCGCTAGCATCTAAAACAGAACAGAGAGCTATGTTCTTTTCATTGCTCTAGATTTTAAAGACGTTTTTGATTATTGCATATGAAACAAAAATCTTGAGGGCCTGGACTCGGATTTTGGCAGGTTAGTGAAAGAAAAACTGACTTAAAACATTTTGTGTATTTATACTTCTTACGTATATACACTGACCTGGTATCTGGTTTATGGGGTGGGAGTTGTTTAACATTGCTAAATGGTTTTATTGTTTTTGATATAATCTTTTCTGTCATCTGTATGGCCTGGATATTTTTAATGGGATACCGAGCCTTTAGCTTCAAGGACAGTAATGTCTGAAAGTTAAAGAGCAACTCGGTTAGCTTGAAAGCTTGTCTTCCATCAACAGCAGTTGGTCCAATAAGAGCTATTACCTCACTTGCCTTGACTCTGTAATATCCTGGGACCATTACTGATAGAGAAACAGTGCAAATACTAGGCTGTATGTACAGTAGCTTAGGCGAAATGAGTACTGCTCTTAATCTCGTTCTTAGAGGGCAAATGTCAGTAGAATAGAATCCACTATCAGTGGCACACCTTGTGACAACGTTTTGCAGAGAGGCGAAGGATCTGTCAGATGCTGACCATCCCTAATTTTCCATAATCCAGGCTTAAATCCAGGCTTAAATCTACTAATTTTCCAGGCACACGCACAAACACATATGCACGTACGTAAAATGTGTGCATAATTCACAACCACTCTGGTCCAGCAAATACAACCAATAACCCCATGGGGAGAGGGGAGCGAGTAGTGTATTCGCTATCCCTTTGTCACGTGCACAAACAGCACAGTGACTGTCTGAGAGGAGACAATCTGTGACACACGTGAAGGGGTTGGGGCACTGCTGAATTAACCTGCATGTAGCACTCTAGCTCCTACGTATAGACTGCTGGACTGCATTGATGTGCTCTAGATATCAAGACCAAGCCAGGAGGGTGTGCACGAGGCAATGTGGCTACGTCTACACTGCAGGTATTTGTCGGCAGAGAGTATGCTAATGACACGCTCATTAGCATTTGTTGCGCTGTCATTTGCATATCCCTGCCGATGTTTTTTGCGCAAGAGGTTTTTGTGCAAAAACAAGCAGTGTACATGGGTCCGTTTTGCGCAAAAAAACCTCTTTTGCGCAAGATCCTGTATACCTCCTTTTTTGAGGCATAAGGGATTTTGCGCAAAAGGCGGGTTTTGTGCAAAACGGACCTTTCTACACTGCTTGTTTTTGCGCAAAAACCTCTTCCGCAAAAGCATCAGCGTAGATATGCAAATAACAGTGCGGCAAATGCTAATGAGCGCTTCATTAGCATACTCTCTGCCGACAAATACCTGCAGTGTAGACATAGCCTTAGAGCACAACATGCAGCATCTTGCTTGGACAGTGACTCCATCTCCCTCAGTCCTATTGCCAATCACCTCCATTTGCCTCTTGTCAGACCTCCGCTTTGCAGGCTGTAGAGGAGGCACCATGCATTGGCTGGATGCAAAAGAGAATGATCATTTTGAAAGAAAGATCCAGTCTTGGGACTAAACAAGGTAATTAGGGGCCCTAAGGACAAAGCGTTTCTATGGGTTGTGTGTGTGTGGTTTTTTTGTTTTTGTTTTTTTTTTTTTTTAAGTTTAAATCAGACTCCACATTGATTTAATGTTTGTTTTTGAATATTTAAAATATGCATAGATGTTTCTGTGCACAATATAAAACAATTTCCTTTGAGTTTAAAATTTTAATAGAAGGAAAATAGAATTGCTGTGAAGAGGTGGAAACATTGTAACTAAGGGTCAAATCATCCTTCTCAGAAAGAAAAGTTATGAAGTTGCCTAGAAGTCCATTTCTGTTCCTGGGTTGACTGACTGGGAACAGCAATGTCCCTTATCAAATTAATGTAGGCTCTGATATAAAAGGGTCCCGTTAGTATAGTGATGAAGGGACCTTCTGCCGGGGGTCCCCACGTGCATCTGCTTCCAGGTTGGTATAGGGACTCCTATCTTGGAAGGGTGTGTTCATGCAAGGTAATGCATGATACTTCACACTATTGATTCACAGAAGATAAATGCTAATATACTGTTGTAGGCAGCAGCCTTTTACTCACCTTTCACCCTAACATTGCAGAGCTCTAATCTTTAGAACCCTGAACAGATACAAAATTTGCATCCATATCCGCAAAAATGAGATGCAGATATCTGCATCTACATCCTTGCATGTGGGTACCTGGGGATATAAAGCAGATATGCATGGATTTGCGGGGCTCTACTAATCTCCGAGGAAAAGTTCTATGGCTTGTTGGCATATGATACTGTTTCTGTGCTGCTTCCCATTCTTCATGTAGTAGCCAATTCTGATCTATATTTATGTGGTTTTCAGCTTGTACCCGTGTGAAGGATGTCTGCATAATATGGCTGTGAAGTTTTAGGGAAGTGGAAGGAGTAAAACAAGGAACACTGCTAATTTCAGGGGGGGGGGGGAAGATGTCTTGTATACATTAGAAAACTGAACTCTGTTTTATTTCGCTTTCACTGCAATGATGGTCTTGATCGAAGCCATGTACAATAACTATTGTTTTAAAGTGTCACATATACATATCTTTGTAGCATATTTAGTGCCAGTAAATAATATACTGCTCAAGAACTGCATTTTATTATAAACGCTTTCTTATGCTGTTTCTTAATGCACCACTTAGGCATATTGTGTCTATAGAAGTGTCTGAATATGAACCCTGATTTTTCTCTAACTTTCACTAGAAGGTTATTCCCCAGCTACTCCCCAGCTTTCTTTTAAAACAAGATTTGCAAATAACACATACAATTTTTCTTTTATTGGAAACTGGTTGATTGTGAGTACTATAAGAGTATAAACAACATCAGAGATCCTTTAACATAACATAAGAGAGCTTTTAGTCGCTTTGCTCTCTAGCTTTGGAACTCATTGCCAATTGAAGTAAGGAAAGCTCTGACAGTTGGGACTTTTAAATCTAGACTTAAAAGTTATTTGTTCTGTTTAGCATTCTTAAAATGATTCTATTAGGAATTGTATGTGCTCCAGTTTTAATTTTAACTCATAATGATTGTAAAGCACCCTGGGATGCTTGCATGAAGGGCGCTACAGAAATCCAAGATTGTATTGTATTGTGTTGTAATGTATTGTGTTATTACATGGTGCTGGAGTTGGACCACGGACAATTCTTATAGAAAGCATTTGAATACTTAGCTAAAGATAAGGAGTGGGGGTTGGGTATCTCTTCTTGCTTGCTTGTTTCTCCCCTTTTCTATGTCAGTTATTCTATTGAACAAAATTAACATGGCAGTTATTCCCTAAGAAATGCCAGCATAATTTACTGTCTGTGAAGGTGCTCAAAATGTAAACCAGATGATAAACTAAAAATAAAAAAGTCCACATTAAGATTTAATTGCACTTCCCTTTCTATATTGTGTTCTTATGTAAAACACGTTACTAACAGTATTTTCTTTCTCACTTCCTCCACTTTTAACTGAATTTCGTTAACAATGAAGAAATATATGGTCTCTGATACAGTTATGTTAGTCAACAGTTACTCCCTTAACTTAATCTATATGTCCCTTGGCTTTTTTTTTAATAAAAACAGGATAGCACTGATTAGAGCAAGGTATTGCACAGATATATGACTTACATGTTCTCCAACTCACAGCTTTGTTAGTGCAGGTCAGTTCCATGTTCAACACTAATACCAGTCTGGTCCTCTATGTTGCGTACCCTCAGTAGTTGCGAGTGATAAAGGATTTTTCCAAATTCAGTACTGAATTATTGTATTGTGACTTATCAGTTTAAGGAATTAAAATAAAGCTTCATTTCTGTCCATTAAAAAACTCTTATCTGGGCTGACAACTTAAGTCCTCTTTAAAAGGCAAGTGGACAAATTAATCTGACATCAGATGGGTTTTTTCATCTTGCTGCATTAACCATGTCCATTTTGCCCTGACTACAAGTAAACATGGCTGGGTGAGGGAGGAGGGTTGTGACAAATTTTTATGATATAATTTTTCCCCCCTATAAAATGTTCCTAGCATATAGAAGTGACTCAAGTGTATTAACAGCATATTCTGGTCCTCATGCAGAGTGCTGTGCTGTGGTGGTGTGCATTGTTGACAGTCTTGTGGGGAAAAAAAAAGGAATTGGACTCATAATAATCCTTTACACCTGACAGGAATGAAAGCACAGTGAGACCCAATTCTTGAGTGGCTACATAGAGAGATAAGCACTCTGATTTTGACAGACCAAATACTTCCTTCCTTGTCAGATTGATTTCAACTCTGACTTGAATGCTCACTGAAGATTATTTGAGAGGGTGAGAGAGGTTTTGTTTTGTTTTTTTAAAAAAAGGTTCTGAAATCTACAAACAACCTTTTATAAAACTTAATTTTTTTAAATAAAAAGGGATGTGTAGTTTCCTCTTTTCTTTCCTCTTGGTCTCCTCAAAATACATATTAGGGAAAGGTGAGGTCTCCATCTACTTCCTTGCATGACTCCTCTGTAGGAAAAAAAAGTATCAAATTCCTTTGATGCCTTGCAACATTGATCTGAAGGCAGGTTTTTCAGTCCTGAGCACTGTAAGCAAACCTCAAATACCTGCCAGCAGCCTGAGACCTATCTCCCTCCAAATCTTGGAATAAACAATCTAAAGAAATCTGTGTTCCCCAAGGGTGAGAAGATATAAAAGGTCTCCTCCATGTATGGGAGTTTAGAGAATATGCTAAACATAGTATACCCAGAGCCTCAAAACATTTACAAGCTTGCAAAGTTATTTCTTTTCTGTGATCTTGATGTGGCATAGCTTGCTAAAAAGGATCCATCTCTTTAAAAGATTTGGTAGCTCTAAAGGAGATTATCAACAGGAAAAATGTACTCAGTGATGAGAGAGTGAAACTTCTGCTAAGACCCTTACTACTAACATCTATTCTGGGTCAAGGACGAATAAAACACTCTCTCAACTTGGCTAGTGCTTACCATGGAAAAGCGTATCGTGTAAGGGTCTAATGTTCAAAATTCTATCTCCCTCTCCAAAACTGTTTTCCCACGTATCAAAATATTCTCTAAAAGTAGATGGCCTAAACACAGCTCTGTTCTTATGTATATTCTCTGAATGCCCCTTCCAATAAACTCAAATATCTTTTGCAGTACTGAGGACTCCAAAAGTTGCCAGGGGTTTATTCCCTATTCTTTGTTCAACCAAAAGAAAAGGTGCCACGTGTATGATGAAACCCACACTGTCTGTTAAAAGGGTATACAAGGAATTAAAATAGTAGATTCTCTCTGGGAAGTAATTGTTGCTGCAGAGCCATGGGACTTTTGGAATCAACAGTTGATCAATATGCATGTCACTCTGGCAAGTGGTTATCAAAAAACAATGAGATATGTCTCAGTGTTTCCTGTGTCCTGTCTGGTTTTGTCTTTCCAGCATAGGGGAACTTTTTGTGAAAACTTTCATCACGAAAGCCAGTAACACAGATGGGAAAGATCACGTGTAACTTGCTCTTCTACAGAACTGCTTAATGAAATCAGTTAACACTTGACTGTAAAATGTTTAAAGCTCCTTATCTAGGATTCATTGCAAACTTCAGAAAGGGCTTGCTTTCACCTGTTCAGACCCTGGCGCATTTTAACTCTGCCCTTTCTGCCCAAGTGGACTCTATTTTTCCCATGTTTCCTTAATAGAGCTAAATATATGTACTTGAATGGCGCATTGTTTGATTTGGGATCATTATATCTAAACTGAACACAAGCTCCTAATGTAGTGCTGTGGCAAAAAGCCTAACTTAATTATTTTATGCAGTATTGTAGCCACATTGCTTCCTGGATATCAGAGAGGCAAGTTGAGGGGGAGAGTGTCTTTTACTGGACCATCTTCTATTAGTGAAAGCAACACGCTTTCAAGCTTACCTAAAGAAGAGATTTGAAGAGCTCCGCATGCAGTTGGAAGGTTGTTCTTCTAGCAGAAGATATTTTCTGACGCACCTTATCTCTCAAACTTTTTTTATTATTAAATATGTTAACCATGGATCATGGCAAAAAACCCCAAGTCATGAGAGGGTTCCTTATTGTTTTAGGCACTGTACCAATACAGATGACACCTGCTACACAGAAAATTAAAGATGTCGGACACACAGGATAGAGAAAGGAAGGTTTGTAAGCCACAAGCAGTGTCAACTATGTGACAGTGGCATGATCCATTTTTGGATTTAGATAGGAGGAGATAAGGTAAATGGAAAGAAAGTTGAAGGGAGAGGGAACATTGAAGGGAAAGGTGGGCAGAAACAGGGCAGTGGGGAAGAGAGTATAAGGGCAGATGAGAAGTGAAATTGAGATAGAGACTGAGGAAGATTTGGGAGAAAACAGCCAATCAGGACAAGGCAGAGAAAATCCTGCAGAAACTTCTCTGAATCTCCAAAGGTCCCTGCTTCTGCAGTTGCTTCTACAACTCCTTTGGGTGGCTGGTTCCTCCTCCCAGTTTTTTCTGCAAGGCCTGGTGGCAGGGAGACGCAACCATTTGGCTCTGAGTGCCCTCAGAGGATGGGTGAGTGTCTCCCATTCAGTTTTGGGTCCCAAGAGGTGCTGAAGGGAAATGTGGCCACATTTTAGACACACTCAGCAGTCCCTGATTTCACAGCTTGGATCTATCAACATGCAAGTATCTTGCAGGACTAGGGAGCTGATATTCTCATTTTGTATGGTATCAGTTGGACCTCTCCTGGAATATTGTGCCCACCTCTGATGTGCATACTTTTAAAAGGGCATGAAAAATTGGAAATAGTTGAGAGTAGAGCTGTAAAAAAGGATTGGTGGTCTGGTAAACACTTCTTAGATTAATTCCTTTTAGTCTCTTATTGCATCTATTTTGATTTTTGAAGAGAGAAGGTTAAGAGGTAACTTACTCTCATCCCCTGAAACTTCATATGGCAATGATAGGATATTAGTGGCCTTTTCTTTTTTCCAGCCAACTAAATTCAAACTGGGAAATAAGACAAGTTTTTAAGGGTAGTTAACCAGTGGAGCAGATTATCAAGAGATGATGTTACAAATTTACCCACTCCTTGAAGTGTTAAAATTACAATTAGATGTCTTTGTGGAAGGCTGTAGTTTAATGGTGAGTTGTTGGGGAAGATTCCAAAATCGATAGGTGAAATTCTATGGACAGCTTTTTGTTGGAAACCAGATTAGATTATCATAATGGCTTCTTCTGGCTTTAAAATCTGTTAGTTATGTTGGAGAGTAGATCAAAGAAAGGTTTGATCTTGAACACTGAAATAAATTTGGCAAGACCAACATTAATGGTACTGAATCCAATGACTTCTTTTCTGAACATTGTGCCTTAGGGCTCAGATTCATGCCAGACAACTGATGTTTTGCCTAGCAGAACAGTGGAACTAGAGAAAGGACTTAATAAAAAAAAAGTTTGTCATGATCCCTAGCAAAGAAATCTTCCTTAACTTGATGGACAAGACTGTGGAACTTTTGGGAGCCCTTTTACTGGAACCAAACTGGTGTATTACCACAGCAGATGGTCAGGGTTCACGTGTTCTCAAAAGCTGTAGAAGGAAGAAAGTAAATCTTTCTGCAGAGAGGAATATACGAGGGGACAGGGAGGTTGTGTTTAAAGTTGTATTTAATTTGCTAATAGTTATAAGGACTCTCCCGTCTGACAAATCATTTGTACCAGTAAAACTTCCATCATGTCATACCTGGAAAAAAAGCTGATGGAGCCCTGCAAACCTGTGAATATTTGTTTTATATCCGCAACTCATTTTTGCAGATGTGGATACAAATCTTGTATCTAGAACCCTGCAAATGTGCAGATATCCGCTTTATATCCACATACACGGATGTGAATACGGATATCCACAACTCTTTTTTGCTGATGCAAATATAAAATTTTGTATCTGCACAGGGCTCTAAAGATGGAACCAGGAATTTGAAAGTAAATAAGGAACTCCAAAGTATCTCAACTTCTTAAGAACAGAAATGTGGCCAGCAAATGCATCTCCTCTAGGAAGAAGACTGAATGGAAAAGAAAATTGGATAAGGCTAAGGAATGTTGTTCAATGTCTTCTAACAAATTAGTCTGTGGAAACTCCAGACTTTGTCATCAGATGCCCCAAGTCTTCCATTTGTACCAGTGTCTTCTAGCTCTAGCAATAGATGTGTTTTCAGTGTCCATAACCCAGAATTTTCTGTTTGTTCCCTCCTTTTTTTTTCTCTCTCTCATTTCTGAAGACCTGAGAGCACTATGCAGACAAACAACAAATTTAATCTTAATTGAGGCAGAGTTGCATTTGAAAACCAGGGTTGCTGATTGGAAATAAATAGTAGCTCAAGCCCCTTTCCCTATTCATATGCTCCTTTCATGGGTTGCCCTGCTGGAAGCCAGCCCAGAGACTCAAAAGTTGAAGTTACTGGAAGGTGAACACTGAAGTTAAGTATTCTCAGATGAAACAGACTCTACTTCTAAATACCCAAGGCCATTTTCATTCAGTAAGATAAAGCTAGGGACCTGTCTCCTATTGCCACTATTTTAGTCATTTTTTAGATTTTTATCCAGCTTGACTTCAGAGAGAGTCTAGTCAGCAGGATGCTTAAAATTCAAGCCTTTGCTATTTGGAGCCCTAATACTTTAGGTAGTGTGCAGTAATTTTAAGATTAACTCTTGATATTCTGGTGTCTCAGAGTATGGGTGCCCAACCTGAAACATTTTAAAAGGGAAGGGATGACTTTCAAAGGTGGTGCTCGCTACTTTCTGAAAGTCAATTATTTTGGAGTACCCAACTAGAATCCCCAAAATAAGATGACAAAAATCACCATTTTCTTTCAAAAATGTTGGTGTCCTTTGGATTTCTGCCATTTTCAGTATTCCCATTATCTGTGAACTAGCATTTCCCTCCACCCTCTATTTTATTTTTGAACCTTTAGCCTCGGTGGATATGAGACTGGTATCTTGGAAAGCAGACTATTTTTTTCCTCAGCTTTATTTATATCCATCAGGAGAAGGGGAGATGGCTTCTCTGTCATTTAAATTTCCAATCTTCACATTGCAAGAAGACAGCAGTACAAGAATCTGTAGTTAATTCTTAGTTTCCATTCTACACTTCAGATTATTTGACTAAAAACAAGGACTGCCACAACCTACTAATAATGGAGGTAATTTTCCATTCTCTCTGTAATAAGACACCCTTTAGAAGCGATGGGAAAGGGAGAGGAGCTAATCTAAATTAAATTACTTGTATGATGTAGGAAGGGATGCAGAAGGCAAAGGTGGTACTTTGTTTTTTGAAAACCTCATTTGATAATTTTTAGGACAGCCTTTATGCAATTTTTAATTTATATGGCCAGCACTTGTCCTACAGATCACACTAGTTTTCATGACCGTGGCA
The DNA here is from genome assembly GCA_032595735.1 of Pelochelys cantorii. Taxonomy (NCBI): domain Eukaryota; kingdom Metazoa; phylum Chordata; order Testudines; family Trionychidae; genus Pelochelys; species Pelochelys cantorii. The sequence continues at coordinate 194,656,699 of CM064327.1, forward strand.
ACAGTACAGGAGTCAAATCTTCATCCATATGCACTGCCAAAGGCACGGACAGGTTTCTCACCATCACCAGGAATGTATCTCTGTCCATCTATTTTTTTTCTTCAACATATTTATAGAGGGAATGACAAAGCAAACCCCTATGTCACTCATATTTCAAGGTACTAAAGAATCTAAGGGGGGGGGGAGACATGTGTCTGTTAACCCAGCCCATTTTAACATGTCCATGTCCTAAAAACAACTTATGGTGTATGGATATTTTGCAGTTGTAAAACTAGTTTTAAAGAGACAGAGAGTTATTATCTGGATGTCAGTACATCAGGCACCAAGTTGCACCTTTCAAGTGTGTGGAATAGTATAATCTCAAATGACGTGTAAGCTCTTGGAGCCAAGGACTGTTTCTGATGATGTATTTACATGATTGGGCCTAGATGCACAATTGTTGTATTAATTAAGTAATATGTAAACATGATCTTAAACTTCCTTATCGTTATCCCCTGTTGATGGCTTTTGTTCCTTTGGGTAAAGCATATATTGAGATATGCACAGTACCTCCTCTTTAATACCTCTCCCATATCCAGAGCTATACTCTGTTCTTAAATTCAGCACCATTTAAACTTTATCTAAGTATTGAAATGGAGATTCACAGTTTGGATATTTGTTAGGCAGATTATAGTGATAATAGGAAGTATCCTTCCTTGCCAAATATCTAGAGATCTAAAGTGGTGAATTTATGGAAGCGAAAATAGATAGAACTCTAAAAGTTGAATTTAAAAAAAAAATTGGAGCCAGTACTTTGACAGATTGTTCAGTAAATGTTCATTTTATTGAGAATTATAAAAAAAAAAAAAGGGGTGCTTAAAGCTTCTGTACCATTAATATAATACATTAAAAGGTTACTGTCAAGATTAGTGTTTCAATTCTGAAAATTGACTGTAGGGGTTTATGGGCAGCACTATTCATATTCTGCTTGGCAGATATATCTCTTACTTTCCACTTGACAAAAATCATTACATTGTTATAAGGCTTTATATTGAAGAGCTTGATAAATGGCAAAACATAAATAAAACTCCATTGAAAAGGGAGAGAATAAATGTGCTCCATTTATGGTAAACCACATTTAACAGATGCAGATTACATGCAAGACAAGATTGTTGAAAATAGCCAGTGTTGAAAAAGTGCAGAATTGAACTTGTTTAATGTTCAGTGTGCAATGTCTGCTATCACTATAGTACTCAATTTCAAAAGCATACATTCCTTCCTACAGAAAAATTAGATTCCTTGGTTGAAAATAATTAGCATTCAGAAACTAGATAGCATGTTTTTGGGTATTCATGAGATCTCTGTTTGGAAAAAATGTTTTTAACTTGTAGAAATGTGTTGCAACACACAGATGGGAAGAAAAAGAAAAAAAAATCTCTTTAGCAAGCACTGTGTTTAAAAGGAGTATTACATTTTGCACGCTCCTGATTACCCTGTATAAACAGTTTTTGACATCTGTCTTTATAGTTTGCGAGGAGAAGAAGACTTTGTTAAAAGAACCATTTTTATACCGCAGTCACCATTTCAGTCTTGCTTTACCTGTATTATGAAAGCAGATGGTCTGCATGTCTTTTGAATATTTATAACTATCAAAAACAATCTCTTGCTATTCACCCTTAGGCTTATGAGATGTCAGGACTGTTCTGGTTGAAAAAAAAATCATCTTGGGTGTTTACAGAAAGAGGATTACATTAAGCTGAAATGACTATACATTTTCTAGTTTAATATTTGTCCATCAGCTGTTTAATCGTATTTAGATAATTGTGTAAATAAGTTGTTGCAGCCCTTACCCCCTCCACTGATAGAGCTTGAAAGCTTTAAACACTGATGAACCAGTTTCATAAATGATTCTCTTCTCCCCCACCTCCTGCCCTTCCAGTTAAACAATCAGAAAGGCCTAAATAAGTTTTGGTTATGATACCACTTTGACGGGGAAATTTCATACCAAATAATCCCTAATATCTAGCTCAGATATTGTAAGAGAACTGTTGTCTCTTGTTCCCTCTGCTAAATCTGTTAGTATGTATTTGTTCTGTACAAATACTGCAGCCCGAATACCCTTTGATGAGGTTGTTTCCTGTGCTTCAGTCTTGCCATCTAAGAGTAAGTTTAAGGTTATTTTGGGGGAAGTTTTGGGACTGTGTGGCTTCAGTGTTTTCGACTGGAAGCTGAGCAATCACTGATAACAGATTTTGCTGTGGTTCGTTGATTTGGCAGGAAAGCATGAACCATTTTGGTTTGGATGATTGAATTAACCTGATTAACACTGCTGTTGTTTTGCAAAAAGGATAAAAATAGACTCTTAGTCATAACCGATCAGGTTTTGTTTTTGTTTTTACCTGGTTGGTGAACAGTGATACAGGAAACAGTAGAGGAATACTTCCTGGAAAGTAGTGGCTGCTACCATGACCAGACAGAATCAAATATATAATTCTTTCTCTTGCCTAGTGAAACACCTCATGTATTGGCTGTCAGGATAAAAAATGGCTGACACTGGCAACTTGTTTTTGTAAAGCAGTGGACATTTTTAAAAAATAGTGCTTTCTAGAGAGTGCTTGAAACTTCTTGAGGAACACTTCATGTCTATTATCTATGATATTAAATTTTTTCAGGGGATGAGATTCAGTTTTTAAAACTATGTTCTAAGGAAAACTAAGCTGAAATGGTAGATCAATTCTAGTCCTATTTCATCACAGTTACCGAAGACTTAATTATAAATAATGTATCTGGCTGAAAAAGAAAGAGCAGACTGTGACAGATGGATAGTAGTGGGGTTTCTGTCAAGGTGGCATCATTTCAGATCAGATCTTCATCAGAATCTCAAAACAGAATTGTAAGTACTGCTAGTGTACTTTTAGGAGGGGTGTGTGTGTGTGTATGGTGGACTGCTGTGTGAAAGCAACTTGGTCCGAAGCATACGGTTGTGGGAGGTACTCTAAGATTTTGAGATCTATGGCCAACTTATACAGTTTATCAATTTTCTTTCACAGAAAGTGTGAAAGCTGTGGCCAGATCATGGGGGTGAGTACTGAGATGCATTTGAATATGTCTGAGATTTATGCAGGCTGCACATTGTGCTAGCTCCTCTTCCCTGTTCTTGGGAAACATCTACAGCTATAGCCTGTATATAGGGTGTATCTGGATAAGGAATATACATGGTTCAGTCTCAGACCACAAGACAATCAAGTTTAACACTTGTGGACTGTGAGATCACAGAGCAATACAAGGCGCCAGCCAAGAGTTTGAGGGGTTTTGCATGTAGTGTGACTTGTGATGGAAAGAGAAATCTCAGTGTGCCTAAGATCAGGACTGTGGTTCCCTCAAGGATATTGGGAATATCTTCCAAGACACATACACACCATGAGCTTCTGACAACAATGGCAGACAAATCAAGGATAGAAACAGTGAAGAAAAGATTTGATGAAGGTACTTGGTAGATTAAGAAGATATGAACATTTTACTAGATTTGTAAAACTGTTACCTTAAAGCTTTATCTATCCATCCATCCATCCTAAATAAATAATTTTTACCACTTGTTGTTTTTAAGTTACACACCAGCACGGACACCCCTCTGAGACTGTTACCTTAAGAATTAGCAAATGAATCATAACAGTTTGCATATTAATGTGAAGTGTTCTTGAAGAGTCCACTGTTAGAGGAACTTTTAGACTGGAAATACTTCAGATACAACTACATTATTTAGTATCAGAGGAGTAGCCATGTTAGTCTGAATCTGCAAAAGCGACGAGGAGTCCTGTGGCACCTTATAAACTAATAGATTTATTGGAGCATAAGCTTTCGTGGGCAAAGAAGTGGGTCTTTGCCCACAAAAGCTTATGCTCCAATAAATCTGTTAGTCTCTAAGGTGCCACAGGACTCCTCGTCACAACTGCATTGTTTGTGTCTTTCACGGTTTCCTTTGCCATGCTTGCTAATTCTCAGATAGGTGGGGTGAAATAGTGATCCTATTGAAGTCAGTGGTAGTTTTGCCATTAAATTCAAAGGGACAAGGATTTTACTCATGATGTTAACATAAGAGTTTTCGCTCAGCGTATTGGTTCCTTTTGTTTGGTCCTACAGTGAAGTCACAGTGTTGAACTGATGATATCATATTTCTTTGGTAACAGACTGTGATGTCATAAGCATAAGATAATAATTTCATTGTGAGATGAAGCTAAATGACATTTGAGTAAAGAGGAGGATAGCAGATCTTAGGCAGACCTCTTTAATGGCAGGAGGCACCCTGAAGGTGGTGGTATTGACACTTTTTCATACTTGTTAGATCTCCTATTCGAGCACCCCCCAAAAAATTAGAGAGAAGACAGATTTTTAAAAAATTAAAAACTAAATTGCACCTCCCAAATGTGCACATGTACACACACACAGTTAATTTTGTGGACAAAGTAGCCTGTTCAGTTACTGATTTGCATGTACAGCGGCAGATTTTACATGCACTATAACCTGTTCATTCAGTCATGTTTTGCATGTGCATATCACTTTTTTTTTTTTTTAATGTTGTCATATACAGCCACTATCCCATGGGGAGTGGCCAAATTAAGAGAACCTAAAACCACTATTTTATTAGTATCGGACATTAGCAATATTGTCTTGGTCCTGGAAATAGAAATTGGATTCAGTTAAGCTTAGTGTAAGATGATTCAGGCTGTAGTTAGTGATCTATCCTTATACTGTTTAGTAGATTTCTAGTTGACTTGAAAAACCCTAGGTTAATATAAAGGGAATAAGAAGCACTTGGACTATGTATTTTTGGTGATTTATAGCCATCCTCACATTTTTTTCCTAAAGAGTAACTGTCCAATGCATTCATTACAGGGCTTCTGTACCAGGGTTTCCGTATCTTTGCCTTATTAACATGTCAGCATAACTGTTTTGGGGTCTAAGAAATTCACATTACTGAACAGTATGTTGTAAAACAAATGCCTATAATGGATTCAAGTAGAATCAATAATCATGATAATACTGTGTTAGATTAGGAATATTTTGTAGTAGACAGACTTGGAGGAATATGTACTGCCTTTGTCCCTAAACTGGCTTTTCTACTGGTTATTGCAATTCATATAACAAAAGGCCTCATGCTAAATGTTGATTTCACCATAGCACAAATATAGGTAAGCAAAGGAAACTGAATAATCAGGATTTTGTCTTCTGGAGAGTCATTGTTTTCTAAATGTGCTGGACAGTTCCTTTAGTATGCTAATAGAAGTTATTTTCCACATTAAATACTATTGAAATTCATGAGTCTATTAGAATTGCACTCTGATTTTTGTTGATCAGACATCCTATCACAAAAACATATTGCCTATATTGTGTGTAGTGCATCAGTGCGTGAGAGAGTACTTTATTGAATGGTTTTATAAATTAATTTGATTAAAATTTGGCACATTTTTCTATCTAACCAACTTTTTTTCTCAAGACATCCTTAAGTTTATTAATGTCTGCTATTTAGTGTGTGTTATAATCAATCCGAAGTCCTAGATTGAAGCACTTGAAAGCATAGTACCTAGAGTTGAAACTGACAGACTTGGTTTCTCAAATGCTGTTCTATAAGGAGTTGAAGTGTGGTTAAGAAGAGTGCGTCATTGCTTAAAACCACTCTTCTGCAGTGCAAAAGACATTATTATCTTTGGCCCCAGGAGTCTCGCAGTTCTGGGCTTGCACATAGGTTGACGTGAAGGGAATGGGCATAACCTCAGCAGTGTTGTCAACCTAAGATGGGTCAATTGCCGTTGAAAGCAGTAGAAGTACTAATAAATTATACTTGACTGGATTTAGGATTTTAATTCTTAATCTTTTTTCTTAATCTGTTGAAACAACACCATCTCTAGTAGTCTAAGTTTCTTAAAGTTGATAACTTCATTCTTTTCTCAGTGGATTTGTTTTTTGTTCTCGTTTATGATGTATTTGGTATATGATTGTAAGCTTGATTAATGGATTTTAAGGAATTGAAGCTCTGGACTAAAGGATTAAAAATGCAGTATGATGCTCAGACTCTAAAAATATTATGGTTTCAACAACTGAAATAATTTCTGTTTCTCAATTTGTGCTGCTGTGTGTTACAGATGATTTTTTTTCCCCCCTTTTCATGCAGAGTATGATTTCTTCCATTGTGAACAGCACTTACTATGCAAATGTCTCAGCGGCAAAATGTCAGGAATTTGGAAGGTGGTATAAACATTTCAAGAAGGCAAAAGATATGATGGGTAAGCAAAAAAAAAAAAAAAAAAAAGTTGCAGTGGTAGTAGCGGCTACATACCATTACATGTGTGTCAAGGTCTGTCTCAGTCTTAGAAGAAGCTAGAGCTCTTCAAGATCAATGTGTAGTACACTTTTTCTGAGAGCATGGGAAGTATGCATATAATCAGAGAATTAATTTCAATAAATATTTGTTATTAAACCAGCCAAACTGTCTTGGCTTGTCTGACATGTGGAAAATTGGAATAAGATATAAAGTTGTTATTTTGTAAATCTCTGAGACCTACCACAGACTAGAATAATTGTTTTTTTAAAAAAATCTTTATTTAGAACTGTGAAAGATTGATTTTTTTTTTTTTTTTACCCCCTAAAAAGCTAAAATTATATTTTAAAGAAGCAATTTTGTAGTTACTGTAACAAATTCTAATCTGGTCTCCATCACTCTCCTCCTGCAAGAAACTTATGAATTAACGAACTGTATCTTGTTGTAACTTCAGTTCATTATGACAAGGGCCTTGTTATAGCTTTTGGGACAAGTTTTTGCTGATTATAAGAAGACTATTATGTGTATATATATTATAGGATTATAATAAATTAGTTTGTGATGTATTAATTCTTGTGTTTATAAAGGTTTTTTTTTTAATCAATATATATTTGGGCATTTTATATCAGCTTCTACATAATTTTCAAACTGTTTTTGTAATGAAGAAAATAGAGTTTAATTTTGTTTGAATTTTGAGCATGTTCTAGCTTTTAGTATTTAAAGCAAAACCATTCATCTGCCAAAACGGGTTCTTTGCCTTCTATAGCTTAAGGCAGTAATGAAGACAATGCATCACTTTTGTGGTAATTGCTTGAATTACTGTTCCAAGTGAATGGTACACTTGGGTTGATCTCTGCTTTCAGTTAGTGAAAACAGAAGGCTGTTTTCCCTATACTTGTTTGTAGCTTTTGTGTAATGTTAACTTCAGCAATGTCGGGTGTCTCCGTATGTGTAGAGTCTGAAGCTGTATTGCCCTCTGAGGTCTGTGTAAAGGCTTGATCCAAAGTCTACTGTGATATGTGGAAAGACGTATGTTGATGTCGGTGGGCCTGATCCTTGAGCCAGTCTTCCCACTACACAGAAGGGGATTTGGCAGTCTCTACAGCACCACTCCCTCCTTACAGTCTTTACCTTCCACCCCAGCAGGGAATCTTGCTGTGAATTCTGAGTCTACAGAGGAAACGAAATTGAAGAGACTGCAAACCAGGGATAATGGGTCCCATTATCTGAAATGAGAGTATAGCCATAAGGTTCACACTACATCCCCTCAAAAATCCCAGTAGCTACTGAAACTAGAGGGAGGGCTCTATGAATGACAGAAAGCTATAGGTCCTCACTGGAGTTAAGAGGCATGGGGCTTCTTCTTTGTAGAAGAACCCCTTCTAGACACCACTCTCAACAGTGTGAGGGGAATCCATGTATTCAGATTTCTTCCTACAGATTCCCCTCTTCAGAAGGATGATCTGCTGACTAATGGGTGAGGAACATTAGTTACTGTGAAAATTGAAAATGGTTTTTCCCCTCCTGGTAAACTGGGATTAGTTTCTTACACTGATACTTTTATTTTTTGCCCTTTTAGGAATATTGCCAGTAAATGAAACACATTCGAACAAGGATCTATTTCAAATAAATCTGGCTTAAAGGAGCCCTATCAGATCTAAGTTGGCCAAAAATTTGGATGGGGAAAAGAGGGCTTATTAATAAAACCTAACTGAGTCTTGATCTAACCTGGACTTTTCCAGGTCTAAGTATGTATTCTACTCAGCTGTAAGGGAACCTAAATTGTCCACTGAGGAGCTAGAAGTTAGAATAAAAAGTGTCATTAGCTCAGACAGCGGAAGTGTCGGGAAGGTGCCATTAAAAAAAAAAAAAAGTTGAGCAGTGCTTCAAGCTACTGAAACAATGATACATACCTGGAAGACTATAAGATAAAACATCCTGGCTTTCCCAACCGCAGTTCCCCACACATCCAGATTCCTGAGCATGGCTGAAGAGTGAGAGAGATTAAGGTGGCCTTTGTCCTTATCCTGGTGTGTGTGCTTATACAGTCCCACATCATAATTTAATATCAATTATTCTAGTTTCAAAGAAGCCATAGGATGGATACAGTATCCAGGGTTACAGGGTATTAACAGGGTACAGGGATGTCTAGATTGCCCTTCTCCATGCGTCTGGGAACTGCTGATACAGTAAGGAAGATTCTTCAGGAGTTAAATGTTCATGGTGCAACATAAGCCGTCAATGGGTCCATATGCCGGTGAGGCTGCTCTGTAAAAGTAACAGCCACTGCTAGGCTTTTCATGCCGTGATGCAGAGTTGTGCACACTGATGCTTACGGGGGTGGAAGAGGCTCTCTGAGGGCATGTCTACACTAGGAAATTATTTCAAAATAAAAAGCCCATTATTTTGAAATAACAGGCTTGGTAATGTGGACGCTTCACTTCTGTTGTTTCGAAAAAAGGGATGTAATTTCAAAATAACTCCTTAGTGTAGACCAGGGCTGAGTTCCTTTAGATCAGAGAAGCACTGCTTCCCATTCCCTCTTCTCTGCTCCTTCTCTTCTCTTTGTTTAGTTGTTGCTTCCTGACTTTGGGCCCTTGGTTATTAACAATGCTTTTAGACCCCTATGAATATGAATGTCTGTCTTCACTGCAATCGTGATGGTGGTGTTTAATTTGGTGGCTGTTATGTTACTCTGGCCCTTCAGGAAAGGATCTCCTTTGTCATACTTGGATCAGATGAGACAGTTTTACTGAATCCCACTAGTTCATTTTGGGTACTACTGTCTGTGTGTGTGCATGCATGAGAATTCTTTCTTCTTGTTAATGCAGTGCATCATCCTTGAAAGGCCAGAAATGTAAAGTTAGGCAGGAATGGTGTTGCTGCTAAACTTCTTATGGAATGTAAAATAAAGTAAGCAAAAACGTAAATGAAGTGACCTTCTACTAGAGAGAGTTTTAATTTATAGCAGGTCTCATGAAGAACATTTAGTATGCTATTTTCAGTTCATCTGTATTTAGTGGTATTTTGTCTAACTAAATGTTTCTTTTCCACTCTAGTTGAAATGGATAGCCTTTCTGAACTATCCCAACAAGGTGCCAACCATGTCAACTTTGGTCAGCAACCGGTCCCAGGGAACACAGCCGAACAGCCGCCATCCCCTGTTCAGCTTTCTCATAGCAGTCAGCCATCTGTTCGGACCCCACTTCCAAACCTGCACCCTGGACTTGTATCAACTCCTATTAGCCCTCAGTTGGTAAATCAGCAGCTAGTAATGGCCCAGTTGCTGAACCAGCAGTATGCAGTGAACAGACTTCTAGCCCAACAGTCCTTAAATCAACAGTACTTGAACCACCCTCCTCCCGTCAGTAGATCCATGAACAAGCCGTTGGAGCAGCAGGTCTCAACCAACACAGAGGTGTCTTCCGAAATCTACCAGTGGGTGCGTGATGAATTGAAAAGAGCAGGAATCTCACAGGCAGTATTTGCACGTGTGGCTTTTAACAGAACTCAGGTCAGACTTTTTTTTTTTAAATGCAAGATTCTGTTCTTTTCAGTATTTGCCACCATTTCCGTGCCTCGCCTTGTTAATTTCCTCCCCACTTTTCCTCCTGTGAGGGGACCACCAGTACTAGCTTGCGCTACTACATCTGTGTCTAAGTTGATATGATAGATAACCCTTAAGTTATCCACAGTGTGTGGAAATTCTCACCATTCTTAAGCAGCTTTAATGGTTCCTTTCTCGCTCTAGCTGCTGTTCTTGGATGAGTAGTAAGTTTCAATAGGAGAGGAACCTAGCAACTCTATCTAGAGCCAAGCTCAAAGCCACTCACTGAATCCCTTTCCATGTAGTAAAGATGCAGCTGTGTAATTAATGCTGTCTCTATCTCACATCGTGCTATGCTGAACAAACTAACCACAACACAGTGCAGACTGTGCTGCTCCATATCCCGAATGTATTGTCAAGCTCTGTTTTATCATTAGCTATACTTAGCCTCCACAGCATGCAACTGGCTGTTACTATTTTCTTTTCCTGCTAAGATATGTTCTGTGACTACTACTAAAATTTTAAATATACCTTGACAAAAAGCCACATACATTTTTATTATATATCTATTTGCTTTTTTGATTTTTAGATCTTCCACTTTTTCAAATTAAATTTCATATTAAAACACTAATCCTTCTGAGTACCAGTATCTAGACCACAGTGTGTACTGCAGTTGTCACATACCATACAAACTTTAGCCCTAGCAAATCTGATAAAACACTAAAATGTGTTAGCTTTTTAAACTTGATTTAAAGCCTAATGCTGCTATAATTTATAAAAGAATAAGATTTTAACTGAATCCCATATGACTTGAATTGAAACAAGACACACTATGAAAGAAATGCCAATATATCTAATAAGCATAAGAAAACTTAAAATTTTTATAGTTCACATTAATAATGATATTTTACCTTAAAGTATGAAAAAATGGTTAAATGGGATTGTGATTCTTATATTTTAAAAACATAGTGGAGAGTTATCTGTCTAGTGTGTAATTAACAATTTTATCTGCATAAAGTACATTTCTTGAAACTTTTTTATTTTGCTTTCTTTTATAATTTAAGAAGGAAAAAGACATTATACTTTAAATTCACTTATAATTAGGTCTATATAAACCCATGATTTCCCATCATTCTGAATTTTGGAAAAAAAATCTCCTTTACCTGAAATAAAATATAGCTTTTGTATTGTATATTTTGTATTATTGTAGTTTTTCTTGAACATGAATTCTTAAGAGTAGTTGAGATTTTTAGACTTGGGCTTTATCAAGCTGCAATAATGTGGAATAGTGTTTCTGGGTCGATTCAGGGTATATGTTAGTTCAGGTGTATGAAAAATTATATGTGTGGGGATTTTGGAAGTGTTTTTACTTAACACACTTACAATATTTAACATTTCTAATTATTGGCGCTATTTCCTATTGAAATAAATAATAGCTTCCAGTTATGGTGGCCCGGGGCAGTCATCTTGCCTGTGAATTATTCTTCAGAGAATAATTTATTTTGTAGATTTTGCCTCTTTCTGTTTGAACCGATGAGCAGCTTGAGATCTATACCTCTCAAAAATAGTTCATTAGTATTTCAAAATTTGCTAGCTAATTTTTGCACACAATTTTCAAGCTGTAGATTGCATACAAATGGTTCATTGTTAGTATTTTATATTTGAAATTCAAGCTGAGATTTGGTTAATTTTGATTATACACTGAGCTCAGATAGTACAGTATATTTCTATTTTGTGATTGGATTTGCATAATCACAGAATTAGGTTTCTAATGCAAATACTCACAAATTAAAAATTTGTTCAAAATTTACTGTTTCTAGGAATAGTGCTGCTGATAAACTCAGTAGGATATACTCAAAATGGTCCAAAATAAGAGAGAATACAGTCCCAGTGAACTTGTTTTAAAAGTCAAATGAAGAGAGGGAGAATCTCTTCTTCTCTCCACTTCCAGTGCTCACCCAGCTTGCTTGAGTGAACAAATAATAGTTGCCCTTAGAATCTTACAAATTGCCTTACATATTAAATAATTGCCTTTACGTTATCTGTGTTTTTATAGTACTGTGGTATTTGATATAGGAAAGGTGGGAAACAAGATAAAAACAATGTAGCTATTGAGGGAACTTTAGATACCTCATCTTGCAGAGAGAGAGGTACAAGCCTGCAAAGCCCCATTGAAGTCAATGGTACCACACACACAGACAGACAGACACACAGAGTTGGCAAGATTTGGACCTAAGCTAGTTAGTAGGGATGTTAGTGTATAATTGAATAGTCATGCAACCGCATCAAATTTTAGTAGTTACAGGACTACTCGATACTCGCCAGAGGTGGGGCTGGTGGCCAGTGTTGCTCCTGGCACCATTCCCAAGGAGCCCCCTGCCATCCGCGCTGCTGCCTCTGATATAGCAGCCCCTGTTCCTGGAATCAGAGCTCCCCATAGATAGAGACAATAGCGGAGGCTTCTACAAGCAGTGGCTCCTGCCTGCCCTTCCTTCCCTCCCCCCCCCCACACACACTCTCCCTCTGCCTCTGTAGGAAGCAGCGGGGAGTGGGGGAGGAAGGTGGGTCTGCAGAGCCGGCACACACAGAGAGCCAGTTTAAAAGCTGGCTCCCCATGTTTATCAGTTCCCGCCTGCCCCCTTCACCCTCTGCACTGCTGCCTCTGATACAGAGGCAGCAGTGGGGGGCGGGGGGCAGGCAGATCTGGTGCTTGTGGGGAGCTGGTTTAAAAGCTGGCTCCCCACAGGCATCAGCTCCCGCCATTCCCCCCAGCCTTGTGGACAGTACAAAGTGAAAATGTACTTTCAGTAGTACAAAGTGAAAATGTTTAATTTCAGCTACTAAACTCTGAGATTAAAAACCAACCCAGCTATAACTGGGACATTTTAAAAACTGTCATAGGTATATTTAAACCTTGTTCTGAAATTGCTTATACCATCAGTTTTTAAGCAGATTTCACCAAAAATAACTGAAGCTCTGTGTAAAAACTGATAGTCTGATATAACCCCCAAATCAGAGAAGAAACTTGATTTTCAGTATAGAAATTAAAGAAGGAAATGACTTACACAATGAGAGTATTGCAGCATAACCGTCTGGCATTCAAGATGGACTTTAATTGTGGTTAAATGTGTTGCTGTAGGTGTCAGCACTTCCTATCTTGAAACTTGAACTCTGTCAGTAATACATTGTCATACTAATACAAGTATGCTTTAGGAATTTCTTTTGTCTTACTATTTGAATAGTTGGTCAACACTTGGCTTCATTTCTCTGGGGAATTTTCTTTCAGGAAAACTTTCCTCTTAGGGTATGGCTACACAGCAAAGTTATTTCGGGATACCAGAGGTATCCCGAAATAGCTACCCCGCATCTTTTGAATGCATCGCTATTTCAAAATATAGCAGATGTGCTATTTCACCATCCCTGTAAACCTCATTCTATGAGGAATAAGGATGACTCAAAATAGCACTTTATTTCAGAATTTGGTGCTGTGTAGACAGCGCCAAATGATTAAATAAGCTACTCAATTTGCGTAGCGCAAATTGCATATCTTATTTCGAGTTTGGGGTGCTGTATAGATGCACCCTTAGACTAGAACTTCTTGTGCTTAGTCCTAGTCCATAGGAGAGAGGAATTTGGTCAAATTATAACTTTTTTTAAACTATTTGAACATGACTTTTAGAGGACAGTGTTGAGGTTTTTTGCATACGGAAATTGACAAGATGCTTTTAATTTTATCTTGATTAATCAAACACAACTTCTTTTTCAAACTTTAAAGTTTGGCGCACATATACATCTGTTACGAATACATGTTTGGCTAAGTTTTTAAAAAGTGAATAGTTGATAGAGCTATAATCGAATGAAAATTAACCCGTTCACCTATGCAGTACATCATTTGCCTTACTGATTTAAAGTAGCAGAGGAGCTGAAACCCCTTTCTATTGCGCGAACATTCTCAGAGATCCTGAAGGTGGGCTTCAGTGCAATGCAAGTCTAAGGTTCTAGTTATTGTGTTGCTAGGAACCCGTATTAAGGGGATGTGAAAAAGAAGCCATTACCATTCTAACCCAGTGTCTGAGAGAGAGTTAGATTACATCCCATTGGCTCTCTTTGTAATGCCCCATGTTAAGTTCATTTAAATGAGATTTGTGTGAATTTCATCCCAAGAGTGGCTGTCTAGATATATGCACAAAAATAAGCCAAGCTGTGTTTCAATTGTGAGTTGTAAATGGATGAATAGATTGTATTCATACTTTATCTAAATTAAGTGCATCTTACAGGTAACACACATTTGTATAGTTAGATAGTCCCATTGAAATACATAGGTTGAGTTTAATCCCTCACTGGGCACAGATGAGGGAGGGGGAGATAGAAGCCAATCAGTTGTAGCTTCTTGAACTTTGCAGGGGTGGAGTAATTTAGAGAAGTTTCATGTCTAAAACCATTGTAATGGGCTACTCACTAGCTAGGGTTTGTGGGGGTGCAGTGCGCTTTGGCTATACACATTACGTATGCACTTTGGCTGTACCCTTTATTGCATCTATATGGATGGGAAGCTCAGACCCCCTACGGAGGGGGCTGCTGCCATGGACCAGCCTCTGCCCATGGTGGGCCAAGCCTCACGGTGGACAGAGGTCGCTTCACAGCAGCTTTTAAGCCGGCTCCCCCCTCTCCCTCACCCCCCCCCCCGCCTCTATAGGAAGCAGCAATAGGGGCTGCAGGTAGGTCCGTGGAGCTGGCATGCACAGGGAGCCTGCTTGAAAGCCAGCTCCCCACACATATCAGCTCCAGCCTGCCCCCCCTCACCCTCCGCACTGCTGCCTCCTATATCCAAGGCAGCAGTGCGGGAGGGGACAGGTAGATCTGGTGCTCGTGGGGAGCCTGCTTAAAGCCAGCTGCTCATGGACAGCGGGTCCCTCTCCTCTACCCCCCGCTGTCTCAGATATAGAGGCAGTAAGGGGGAGGTGAGTGTGTATAGTCGACAGGATTAACCTGTAAGCCCAGGCTTAGCGGTTAATCGTTTACTCGACTATCCGCTAACATCCCTACTCCTTTTCAAAAATATTTCCACCCAAGAGCCAATCACATGTAGTAAATGTAAAGATTGATACATAGGGTTGCCAGATGGTTTCAACAAAAATACCGGACACACTTGACATTACATCACAATCTACATTACATCTTATTTAGAAAATACTGGACATTTATATTTTCTCAATTTGTTTCCCAAACAGAAAGCTCAAATACTGGACTGTCTTGTTCAAAACCAGACACCTGGCAACCCTACTGATGCACAATCATTTCAATAGTCTTATTTAAAAACATTTTTTTTTTAAAATGCAGCACTACACATATACACATTGGTCACGGCAAAGGTTAGGTTCCCAAAAATAAGCCTGACACATTTTGCTTTAAGGCATACATTGAATCGTGTATAGTATAGCAATCAATATACATTTCAAGCAAGGAGCTATTAGTTATGGTTGTGGTCAGACCATAACTTCGGATTTCTTTCTCTTTATATACACTTAACCATAACAATCATTGCATAAACTCAGGTTTTGTTGTACCACATGACTGCAAAACGCATTATTTTCATCTACCAAAACCCTTTGCATAAAGAGAGGCTTGCTTTGCTGCTTTTTCCATGCCCAAATGTATATTATTTTCTTTTTAAGAACAGAAAGTGACTTTTTTTTTTAATTTCTGAACATGAGAACATAAGAATGGCCATACTGGGTCAGAACAATGGTCAATCGAGCCCAGTATCCTGTCCTCCAAAAGTGGCCATGCCAGATGCCCTAGAGGCAGTGAACTGTACAGGTAATCATCAAGTTATCCCTCTCCTGTCATCCATTTCCAGGCTCTGACAAACAGGTGGGGAACACCATTCCTACCCATCCTGGCTAATAACCTCCATGAATATATATAGTTCTTTTTTAAACCTTGTTAAAGTCCTGGTCTTCACAACATCCTCTGGCAAGGAGTTCCACAGGTTGACTGCACTGTGTGAAGAAAAACTTCCTTTTGTTTGCTTTAAACCTGCTACTTACTAGTTTTGTTTGGTGGCCCCTAGTTCTTACGTTATGGGAACAAGCAAATAACTTTTCCTTATTTACTTTTTTTCCATACCAGTCATGATTTTATAGCCCTCTATCATATCCCCCCTTAGTCTCCTCTTTTCTAAGATGAAAAGTCCAAGCTTTTTAAATCTCTCTTCATATGGGACTTGTTCCAAACCGCTAATTGCTTTTGTTACCCTTTTCTATATCTTTTTTGAGATGAGGTGATCACATCTGTACACAGTATTGAAGATGTGGGTGCACCATGGTTTTATATAGAGGCAATAAGGTATTCTCTGTCTTATTCTCTATCCCTTTTTTAATGATTCCTAACATTCTGTTTGCTTTTTTGATTGCTGCTGCGCATTGAGTGGATGTTTTCAGAGAACTGTCTACCATGACTCCAAAATCTGTCTCTTGAGTAGTTGTAGCTAAATTAGTCCCCATCATATTGTATGTAGAGTTGGGATTATTTTTTCCAAACATTACATTTATCAACATGTGCATTACTTTACACTTATCAGTATTTAATTTCATTTGCCATTTGGTTGCCCAATCACTTAGTTTGGTGAGATCTTTTTGAAGCTCTTCACAGTCTGCTTTGGTCTTAACTATCTTGAGCAGTTTGGTGTCCTCTGCAAATTTTGCCACCTCAACCTTTTACCCCTTTCTCCTGATCATTTATAAATAGGTTGAATAGGATTGGTCCCAGTACAGACTCTTGGGGGATACCACTAATTACCTTTTTCAGTTCAGAAAACTTACCATTTATTCCTACCCTTTGTTTCCTGTCTTTTAACCAGTTATCAATCCATGAGAAGACCTTCCCTCTTATCCCATGACAACTTACTTTACTTAAGAGCCTTTGGTGAGGGACCTTGTCAAAGGTTTTCTGGAAATCCAAGTACACTTAATCCACTGGATCCCCCTTGTTCACATGCTTGTTGACCCCCTCAAAAGAGCTCCAGTCAATTAGTAAGGCATGATTTCCCTTTACAGTAACCATGTTGACTTTTCCTCAACAAATTATGTTCATCTGTGTCTGACAATTGTATTCTTTACTATTGTTTCAACTAATTTGCCCGGTACGGACGTTAGGCTTACAAGTCTGTAGTTCCCAGGATCACCTCTAGAGCCCTTTTTAACTATTGGCATCACATTAGCGGTCTTCCAGGCACTGGGTACATATATCTGAACATATCTGAAAGTTTTTGATGGGTACCGTCTCTTCCTCCCCTTCATTCGACCTATGTTTATTTTGTTTAAAATATCAGCTTTCATTGTGCCATTATTTCCCCAGAGAAATGAAGCCAAGTGTTGACCAACCATTCATTTATATGGTAGAGTACAACCAAAAATATGTGAAGTCTTCTGGATATTTAAGACTATGCATGTGCTAATTCTGGGCAATTACTGTTTTAAAGAAAGAACATTTAGGTGCAGTAAAGTATAGACTATCCTTTTAAAACAAAATCTGAAGTTTACGCTGATCACCTTCCTAGGCTTTTTTTCTTTTTTCATTTTGTCTTTGGCACACTTTATTTTCCAGTAAAATGAAGAATGAAGATGGATTATTCAAAATTGATAACAGTAATGGACCATCATGTAATGTTTTATTGAATTTGAGTTCTGTAAATTATGTGATGGAGGGAAATTTGCCTGCTTAAGTATAACAGAAATTGCCACTGTGTTCATATAATTCTTCATAGAGTAATTTAAGAAAAAGCACACTATCCGTATCACTATTGAATAAAAGGTAAAAAGGTGCTATTACACTATCATGACAGCTCTCTTCTTGCTACTAAGCGACATAGATAAATGTGTCTGCTTATAACTTACTTGGCAGGATTCCAAACTTGTGGGTGGAGTTTGCAAATAATCTTCCACCTGGACATGTGATTCAAGAACACTATAATGGAGACAGATCGCATTCGAGGATGTTCTGAATATTTTGGGGAGGTTTCAGCAAATCACATTTTTCTTCTGTGAGCTTTGAAGTTCCATGAGGCTGATAAAATCTATTTGAATCAGTGATTACGTTCAAAGAGGAGACTAACTGGGGACCAGACAGGCAATGTTTTTGTTCATATTGGCAGATACTTTCATTTCTCTCCCATTTTAAAGAATTCATAATTAGCTTTTGAAAGCACTGATAATATGTGTTGAACATTTTTGTGCAATTACTAATGAATTATACTTGTGATGACTTGTAAAGTTTTGGGTTTTTTTGAAACAGACTTGGTGTCTTAAGAAAATTCATTTCCATTGAAGGGTGGGGGAGAGAGCATTGGACAATCAGGCTGACAGAATGAAGCTGAACATGCAAAACTGCATTTGGTTATCATGCACTCTGAAGTATAGTATCAGGAAAGCACGCTACAAATTGTATCTTGGCAAATCACTTCATGTCTGGGTCTAAGTGGATAGTAAATCTATCAGTGTTGCTATTAGATAGGGTGTTAGGTTTGACATACAGTAATGCTCGTTGGGATTTACCTGTTCGTATTTTGTCATACAATTTTTAGCTGAATTTTAGCATCCAGAAAAGTGAAGGACTAGCATTACTAGCTAAAGCAACATATTGCAGGCAGATAATGCTATAGCACGTCCCAATTCTGTTGATGCACCTTCTGTAGTCCTCCTGTATTCATGTATATACTTGAATTTTTAGTCTCAAGTCCTTAAAGGGGCCCCTCCCCCATGTCAACGTCTTTTCTAGCTTATGGGGAATGCCAGAGCTACACTTGAAACTTTTGTGAATATAATAATGTTGATTAGGGGTGTGTTTTTACCATTTCTAATCAACAAAATCTTTAGAATTTATATCCGCATAAAAGCATTTTTTTCAGTATAATATTGTTGGTTCAAAGAACTGGTATAAGTTGTACCAGCAAAAATATCCTTTCTTGCCATTTTAATCTGTGTCTGCATAGGGAGATGTTGCTAATTATAGCTACACTCAGAAACTTTGTCTATTCTAGAGTAAGCCTAAGACTTGCCGTTTAGTCATCCTTATCTCTTCATAAGTTGCATCTTCTCCAGTCAAGTGACCCCTTGTTTATAGTAGTTGTGAGCAATGGCTCTCTGTTTCTGCACCTGGCAAATTAAAAAGGCCCAGGGCTGTGTCTAGACTACAGGTATTTTTCGAAAAAAGTGGCCTTTTTTCAAAAAAGCTTCCCCTGCGTCTATACTGCTGCCGTGTTCTTTCAAAAGTAAATCTAAAGAATGTGGCAGTTTTTTCTACCGTGGAAAACCTCATTTTACAAGGAAGAACGCCTTTTTTCAAAAGTGCTGTTTCAAAAAAAGGCATTCTTGAATGCAAACAGGGCTTTTTCAAGAGAGAGCATCCAGACTGGGTGCTCTCTTTCGAAAAAGTGTCTCACTTTTTCGAAAGAAGTGGTTGCAGTCTAGTGGTTGCAGTCAAAGCCTGTTTCGAAAGAGGCTTGTAGTCTAGACGTAGCCTAACCGTGCTGAAACTGGCTTTGTGTACTCTATAAATAGCAGTTCAGTGTCGTTAACAATTATTGACAAATTACAGGGACCCATTTCTAACTAGCATTCTTTGTACTGGGTCATTTTTTGTAGCATCCAGAGATCTAGTAAATGGATAGATAGATATGAATGGTAAACATAAGAATGGCCATATTGGGTCAGACCATCTTGTCTTCCAAAAGTCGCCAATGTCAAGTGTCCCAAATGTTGAAAATTATTTCAGAAAATATTGACTCCAAACATGAGGGGAGGGTAATTTTCAGCTCTCCCGATAACACCTCTGCTTGTAACGCTGCTATTCTATGCTGGTTCAGTTCTTAAGTAAAAACTGTCAAATTATGCTCTGGATCATCCCCACTTGCAAGAAAGCCCATGAGAGTGTTTGGGGTAGGGATGAAGAAAATTCCATGAGGGTTGTTCTCCAAATTATTCCTTAGGATTGGGACTCATGGGATGGGTTTGCATTTGCCTCTTCCCCCATCACAAATAACTGAGGATTTGGCCACTAGTTCCTGTGAATTATGGAGAATACGACAGAGGGATAGGCAATTATAGAGGCACACAGCTGTTCTCTGCGCTAGCCTCTGATCTGCGGTGCTTCTACAGGCCCTGCTTTTCCCCCCACCTCTA
The DNA here is from genome assembly GCA_032595735.1 of Pelochelys cantorii. Classification (NCBI taxonomy): domain Eukaryota; kingdom Metazoa; phylum Chordata; order Testudines; family Trionychidae; genus Pelochelys; species Pelochelys cantorii. Next base: position 194,676,722 of record CM064327.1, read on the forward strand.
CTTCCATGTTCAAGGAGCTTTCTTTCTGTGCTATTGGGGACTCCTCAGTCATCATCTGCTGACATTTGCATCTTTAAAGGACTTATGCTCTTCATGGAGGACCTTCTCTAACTTCTTTGGGTTTCCCAACATCAGCATGCTCCGTAGCATAGATGGGAGCATAATGTCCAAGACACTTCCTCCTGCCCTTGCTTTAGAAGAAAGGATATCTTCATTTCAGATTGCCTTTCTCTGTTTCATTGTCTAAATTGCCTGGGTTTTTTTTTCCTTCCTGTTCTGAAGCAAAAATGGCATTCTCCCCAAATTCTTCTCTAAGAAATCCAGCCAGCTGCTAAAACATTACAAGTATCATCAGTTTCCTTTCTTCATACCCCCATTGCATGAGCTTAATCAACTACTTTAACCTCACACATGCACACACACCCCTGGACTCGGGTGACAAAACGTTTCCCATTGAGTATTCTCCTATACTATTCTGAAGAGGCTAGGTGTCCTGGGGCTTGGTTTCCTAAGTGCAACAGCTGTTGCAAACTGTGTATTTTGTCAGTGTAATTTCCTTCATATTCCAGTTAATATTGGTTATGATTTTTCCTTTAATTATTTTTGGGGGGGGGGGCATACTGATATATATTAAATAAGGGCCTTAATCAATTAAGTAATGCTTTAAGAACGTTATTAACCCACTTAGATTAATTTTCAAATATCACTTATTTTCAAAGTGCTGCTTGAGTTTCTAGAAATGGCTTTCCATTGCTCAAGATTGAACTGATGCTTTGCTACAGTCTTTGTCTAGCCGGCATGAGAACTACACAATCTAATGCTGTTGTACTGTGTGGATTTCATTTATTCTTAACTTCTTGTGATTGTCTGACTGTGAAAGATTTCATGGCGAGTTAAGCCAGTAAAAGGAAGGAGACCAATTAGGCAGATTCAGTTTATGTTGTATGTAAAGCAGATGCTTAATAAAATTAAGAATACAATTGAGGCTCTCTTCTCCACTACCTAAATTGTCATTAATATATTCCTATGCAGTGTGAATGCCTTTGACTGTTCATGTTCTAAACATCATGGAAAAGAAAAAGGAATGATTAGGAAAGGATTTGCAGAGCACATTTACAAAAGATTGTGCAGGCTAATTCTTCAGTGTTCATTTTTGCTACAGGGCTTGCTCTCAGAAATCCTCCGAAAGGAAGAGGACCCTAAGACCGCCTCACAGTCTTTACTAGTAAACCTTCGGGCTATGCAGAACTTCTTGCAGCTGCCAGAAGCTGAACGAGATCGAATTTACCAGGATGAAAGGGAAAGGAGCTTGAATGCAGCCTCTGCTATGGGCCCAGCACCTCTCATAAGCACACCGCCAAGCCGTCCTCCACAAGTAAACCACTTTTTCAGTCTTTCACATCTGCTTGTTGTGCCTTCTTAATGCCCTACTAGCAACCTTTAAAAAGAGAGAGAAGTGTCTCAATACAATTAAGTTAAAATTCTAGTCAAATTATTAACTTTAATGCATGCCACACACTAAATTTAGGAAAAATACAATGGCCTCTATTTGTTAAAAATCTGGACTTACCATTGCAGCAAAAATAGTCTATATTTCTTCTAACTTCAAAATAATGTAGTATTGGTAATATATTCATAGCCAAAGTGTAACTTTTGTGGTACCAGTTATGAAGAATCCTGGATTTTGATTTGGTGCTTTTGCGTCACTTCTTCTGTAAATATTGGACTGTGTTACATTTAACAGCTTAAGTAGGTGCTATCTAGGATTGAGAATCTCATCCTGCTCCTGCTGACTTCAATGGAAACAAGAGCAAACCCACATTTCCTGTCATTCCACTCAGCAAGCAGTATTGCCTCATTAAGGACCTGATCAGAGGTTCTTAACGCAGAGATGGGTTCAAGAAGCTGAAAAATGTGGGAAATTTCCTCAAAAGTTTCATGAAATTCTCTCCTGTGCATCAACATTTTGATCTTCTCCAACTTTCCAGTGATTTATACCACTGAACCTTTATGTCCAAATGGAGTCCCTTCAGCATCTCCAAGAAGGCATAAGGTTCTTTTGAAAGATTGCAGCCTTATGGCAACATCCATAAGTCTTTATTCAGCCCTCAGTCAAGTGAAGCACCTACTGACTTCTCTGAAATCCAGGGGAATCACTTTTTCAAATAAGAACTCCTCATTAGAAAGTCTGTTAGAGACCGAAGTTTGAATTCTCAGCAACAACAGACCCATATTTTCTGTCCTACATAAATGGAATTGGTGGTAGTTTTGGTGAGTACAGGATTTGACCATAGGAATGCAGTGTTTTTTGCAAAAGAAAATTGGTTTTTGTGTTGAAATCTTACTAAGAAAGATTTCATGTCTGCTGAAATTTCCTGTGTTGCTCTGGCTCAGAGTTGTACTACTGCTAGAATAGAATAACACAGAAATACAGATATCTGCACTGCTCTACTAATATCTATAGGAAACATACTGTATTCACAAACCAAAGTAATTGTATTGAACAGGGTTTTGGGTCATGGGAATTCTGTTGTAATGCCTTTTGAAGGGTAGTTAATACTGATCACGATAATACACACACTTATTGCTGTGTGATGTACACATTTTGAATATAGTGTACTTTGTGATTAATATTTTTGTAAAATTTTTAGCTAGTGAATACTAAAAATCCTGATTAATAACAAATAATTTGTAGGAAAGGATAAAGCAGAGGTAGCTTCTGATCTGCTCTAATGCATTGCATGAGAGAGGGAAAATTTCTGTACCAGAACAGAACAGATTGTGTTTCTGGCCTATTTTTGTTATCATTAATGGAGTCTGTGTAGGCCCCTATAGATACCATTAAAGATGAAGGATGAGGGTCACTATTTACATAGTAATGTTTTAGTGGAAGAATAGTTAAATACAGATAATTGTTAAAATAATATCTGACTTCTGTTTAATTCCCCTGCCTGTTCCCAAAAGCCAGGTGATTCAGGATAAAGGCAGGTTCTCCATTCTTAGCTTATCCCTTTTATACTAAGGTCATGCCACATTGTCTCAAGTACTCTTGGACCATTTGATAATCTGAGGAATTGGGTTAACTGTGATACTAACTGGTAGACTGTTAAGTGAGAGAAAAGATGAGCTTTAACTTTGAATTTGTTTTATGTTTTAAACTCACATAAGCAACCTTATGCATTCTAATGAAACCTTTTTGCATTATTTTTATCTTTCAAAAAGTTAAAAATAATGCTGTGAAGACAACACATACTATTAATCACCAAGTTATTCAATATCTATATTGGGCAAGGCATTGAATATACTTGTTACATGTATCATTGATTCCCATTGAAGAAAATGTCAGAATGCTGCCATGGATTAATATTTGTGTCCTATAAAAATGATCACTAGACCATTTTCTAAATGTAATATTTTTCTTTGTTGCCTTACAAAATATACAGTGGTTTTACCTGAGGGAGAGATGTAGTCTAGCAATCAAGGCAAAGAAATACCTAAGTTGTGATTCTGGCTGCTACTAACGCCCTCTGGAGTAACTTGCCTCAATTTGCCCATCTAGACATAGCCATATGGTGATGTCCTGAATCCTAACTTCAAAAATGAAAAGTCCTACATTCTGTTGGTTACCTTGAAAAATAGTACAGTAATTCCTCATTTAACACGTGCCTACTTAACACGTTTTCGCAATAGCAGGATTTTTTTTTAGGGAACGTTTTTTGAATTACACAACTGTCCCCAGAATAACACGATTACCCCAGCCGGCCCATTGCCGGTGGCTGCGCGGGGCTTCCCCTGCCTCCCTGCAAAGTGGCGGAGGGTTCACCGCTTGCCGCGCCATTCCCCACTGACTCCCCCTTGCCGGATGCCTTGCCCCCTCTCCTCCGCTTCCGTTTGCAGGCCGGCGGCTGGGTTTCCCCAGCCGGCCCGTCGCCGGCGGTTGCGCGGGGCTTCCCCTGCCTCCCTGCAAAGTGGCGGAGGGTTCGCCGCTCGCCACACCATTCCCCAGCGACGGCTCTCCCTCCCACCCCCGGCCGACCCGTCACAGGGGCATACTCCCAACCCAATCCCCCTCCCCTTCCCTTCCCCAGAGCCAAACACCTCCCCTCCCTGCTGTAACCCAGTCCCCTTTTTCCCCCCCAACCTTATGTCCCGGTCCCAACAGACACCACTGCTTGAAACGCAACCCCACCTTTTCCATTATTTTCGATGGGAAAATTGACCCCGCATAACATGTTTTCACTTAACGCGATCATTTTCTGAAACATGGCTATAGTGTTAAATGAGGAATTACTGTATAAATCCTATAAATTGTAGAAGAAAATAATTCATAGTAGTATAAGCACCAGAATTATGATCTCTCTCTCAGATGGATGAGAGTAGTGACTTAAATATTTATCATCAGAATTTGTCCAATTTTAATTTTTACTAAATAAAACTCAATGAAATTAATAACATCCTAACTATAGCATATTTATAACAAATTATCATCTAGCAAAACAAAGTTAGATAGTATTTTGCTCCTTCAGCAATGAACATCTTGGATTATTGTTTAAAGACAAAGCTGATCATTTAGCCTGACAACATAGTTACACAGCAGCAAACATATTTTGATACTAAATTTTAAGACTAGTAAGATTTGAAACAATTAAGACATGAAACCATGAAATTGTGAGCTAATGTGCCAGACAGGAAGGTTTATTTTGCAATTGTGAGTGTATCTATTTGGGACGGATGTGAAAATAAACATCTTGCAAAGGATCTCTTCTGCATTTATTGTGTTGCCAACTGGCGGCCCGATGTTAGAGCAGATTTAACAATTAATGGCCACGCTCATTGGGGGTGTGAATTGTGCATAAAATTGCATGCAAAAATCCATTTGGGACCCTGATGTTCTAATCGTAGTGCAGCAGCTCACCAAGTGCAAACCCTGATGCCTGAGCTCAGAAAAGCTATGCTGAGTTTCTCACTCATACCACATGCTCACTAGTTGTTACTGAGCTAAGGTATCTGTATTGTTTCCACCTCTTTCTTGATAACCTATGAACTCTTCTGCCCTTTACCCGTGCTCTTCCTCCTTCGAATAATAAACCCCCGAATACTCCCCATCAGACTTTTGCAGATTACCTGTGGCCTAAGTTATATCAACGGCTACAGATGCTATCCCTCATATAGGCCGACTGACCCAGAAGTGGCAAAGCACATGTAAGAGCTTGTATTGGAAAGTTGTTGAACTCTCCATATTCTGGTGTGGAAGCTTCTGCTCATGTAGGTGGTGGTGTTAATTAATATCCTCCTTTAACAGTGGCACTTAAAAACCCTTACTGAAAGTGTGATCCCATTGCACTACAGATACGTAATAAGACGGTCTGTGTCCAGACAAATTTGCAGTTTAAATAGATATGACAGGCAAAGCGTGAAAGGGGAGAGGACTTGCTGAAGTTCACATAGTAGGGAACAGAACCTACAACTCCTGCATCCCTGTCCAACGTCCTGTTCACAGCACCTTCTCAGTTCTAAAAATGCTGCTCACATGAGCTCTGTGCTCCACCACTCATTTTCAGACCTGTCCATCACGCATCCCTGGACTTATGAAACAGCCATGCACCTTCTTAGAGGTGGGGCGTGGGCAGTACCAAGATAAGCCAAAGGAGTAAGTGGCTAAGAAGAAATTAGTTGTTTGGAAATAAGGATAAGGAAGTAGGGGTAACAAATACACGCATCATTAATTATTTTCAGTGAATATACTTCATTCACAACTGCTCTGCTGGGAAGGAAATTCCATCCTGATCAGTGTCATGGTGTGTTCCTTCCTCGAAGTGCAGCTTCTTGAGTGGCTGCTTCCTATTGCCTAGTGTAGCTAAAAGAACGATCTCTAGGATTCTAGAATTTTTTTTTTTTTTTTTTTTTTTTTTTTGTGCTGTGCTGAGAAAGTGAGAGCGTGATCAGACCAGAGTTCCTACAAGATTCTACCCCAGCTGATTGTCATGGTTCTCTATCCCTGGTTGTCCTGAGCTGCAGGTTTTCCTTTGCAGAATGTTTGAGCCACCCCGCAGCCATTAGGGTTTACGTATTTCTCTTTCAAAACAGAAAGACATTCTGAGCTCTGCAGAGAGGATCAGGATACTTTTGGCCAGTCACTGCCTTTTCCCCCAATCAGCATTTGTGAAATTGAGTGTGTGCAGATTAGGGATGTTCGCAAGTAGTTGACTGGAGTATCGACTACTCGCTCCCCCCTCGCTGCCTCTATGAAAGGCAGCAAGGGAGAGGGGACAGGATTCAGTGCTGGGGGGAGCCAGTTTAAAAGGGAGCCTCTTCCTTACTCTCCCCCCCCCCCCGCCTGCTGCCTCTATCAGAGGCAGCAGGGTGAGTTGGGGAGGCTGCTCCGGGGGCCCAGCTAGGCTCTCCAATGGACAAAGGCTGGCCTTGCGCAGGGACTGCTCCAGCAGCAGCCACTGGTTGCAGCCACCCCTGACTGCTGCGAACATGGATTGCTGCCAGATCAGCCTCTGTTCACAGCGGACAAGGCTGGATGCAGCTACGGGCTGGTGCCGGAGCAGCCCCTGGCCATGGCCAGCCCTAGCCACTGCGAACGGAGGCTGCTCTGGCAGTAGCCCCTGTTAGCAGCGGACAGAGGCTGCGGGACTCTGTGCAAGCCAGGACCAAGCAATCCTGGCTCGCTCTGGTCCAGGATGCTGCGCCTCTGCATTTTAATTGCAGTGAGAGCCTGGCAGCCCTTATCACATTTAAAATGCACAGCCGTAGCTCAGGTGGTTCCCGGAGCTGGCACGAGCCAGGACTGCTCAGTCCTGGCTCGAGCCGGCTTCTGGAGCTACTCCTGCTGCAACTCTACAGAGCGGTTCTTATTGACTAATAGTGTAGTCAATACAAACTGTATTGTCTACACAATTGGCCTGATAACTGCAATTTAACATTCTTAGTGCAGATCAAGGGTAAAGTCTAATGTTCAAGGCTGGCATTTTCAGAAGCATCCTCAGATTTTATGTGACTCAGTGTTTTGGGTGCTTCTCTTCAAAAACCTTTGTATTGATTTTTTTTTTTTTCCCCCTCAGAAGTTACAAGCACTCCCAACTTCTTGAAGTCATGATTCCTTCATACTTGTGAAAATCAGGGCAAAAGCAGTCTCAACTTGAGCACCAAAAAACAAAACCCACAGGCCGCTTTCATAGTATTACTGTAGCTGTTTTCATCTTGGAATATGAGGCCTTATCTTAAGTGTTTCAGATTTTTTTGTTATTGGAACAACTTTTGTTGAAAGGGACATGGTTTCAAGATTCACTGAGGTCTTCTTGTCTGGAGAAGGAAAACAGCATTTGAACAAAATTATGAGCTGAAACAAATTAAGCATAAGCATGTACATGGTGAAGGAGACAACTTTAAAAAGAAGTTGGCAGTTAATATCTGTGCAGCGGTATGACAATGGAGAGTTAGTAGGCAGCAGGTGAAGTTGAAGTTGCATTTGAAGTTGTTGCAGTAGGCCATATAATCAATGTCTCTGTTAAATCCACGCTCTTGAGTGTCCAGCAGAGTAGTGTATTTAAGTACACGGGCTTGCATCTCATGCCCAATAGTAACTATAGGGGTGAAATTAGACAATTACTGTGCTCTTGTATGAACTCAGAGACAAATAAGAAATCTAAAACACCCTGTTACCTATGGGCTACCACTCAATATCTGAATTCTGTCATTCCTTGTTCTCAAAGAAAATCTGTATGACATCTTCAAAAAATGAGCTTAGGAACTTAAATTCACAACACTACTGCACCCTAAAAACCATGGACATAACAGGACCACTGTTTAAGGGCCACTATAGCAATTTTTAACATACTCTGCTGCCTAGTAGCCATCTATGTTTTATGCTCAACAGTCTGTACCACCTTGAATGCCCTGGTTTCCTTTTCCAGACCTGAAGAAAGAGCTCTATGGAAGCTTGAAAGCTTGTCCTTCTACCAGCAGAAGTTAGTCCAATAAAAGATAATACTTCACCTCTTTATCTCTCTGGCTACGTCTGCACTACAAAGAAAAGTTGGAAAAAGATATGCAAATTGCAAACTTTTTTTCCGCTTTTCTTTTAAAAGAGGCTTTCCAAAATTTGGCGCATCTACACGGTGCCAAATTTCAGAAAAACCTCTTTAGAGGCAGCTCTTCTTCCTCGTGAAATGAGATTTACAGGGATGATGAAAGAACGCATCCGCTTTTTCAGAAATTTCTCCTGGAAAAGAGTCTAGACGTAGCCTGCGAGCTCACACTTGAAAGTTGAGAGGCTGAACAAAACTCAGTTTCTGTTTGTTAGAGAAAGGTGGTCCTGAATTTTAGGAGGCACTGGTATCTTTTAGTTCCACTAACTAACTGTGGGTGCTAGGCATGCCTGAAAAAAATTAGGACACTTTTAATGACTGGTGAAACTTGCACTTTTTGGCCCATCTTTAAAATAAAAAATGGTCTCTCTGATTTATGTTGACAATCTTTGTTTGTTGCTCAGTTTCATTTTTATTAAAATTTAAAATGGACAAAATATTAAATGAAATACTCTACCCCTACAAAAACCACCCTGGAGGAAAATTAATGGAAACACTGACACTTAACTATAACTCTGCTTCCAGGCGCCACTATAATAATGATGTAGTAAACCTTGTCTTGATAAAAGCAGTTCTGAAAGCAACTGCATTTATTATACCTCCTGTGCTATTTCCAGAGCAGAACTGAAAAGTAGTTTGTTTTGCCTGGAATGAACTACTTCATGAATTTTAATGTACGATGTAATATTAAAAGCTAAACCAGGATTAAAGAAGATTTTTTTTTCCTAAGCTAAAATAGTACTTATGAGAATGTTTTAGAAAAGATTTTTGTTTCGATTTTTGCCAAGAGGAGGCGAGGGAAGGAAGCTTCTATATTTGTGAAAAACTGTTCAGATTCACTATTCCATCAATAGCTTTGTGCTTTGTTTAGGAGAAGTGAATGATTCCAGAACTTCTCATGACTCTAATCAATCTGATATGATGAGATAGATAGATATAGATATATATTGGCAGACTAGTTGTTGAGAAGGACAAAGTTTTTTCCAAATATTTTTGAAATGACTAATGTGTGGGGGAGAAGGAGAAGGTTAGTCTTATGATATTAAACATTGTGGTAGAACATTTTTCACCTTCATCAAGTATAAGCCTAATTTGGTCACCATTCAAAATGATTAGTTAGTATCTACTGACATTAAATTGATCTTGATTTTTTTTTTTAAATGGAAGTTGTGGATAATTAATAAAAGCTTATTCCTAAGGAGATCCTCTTTCCCTTCTGCCCACACATCACATTTTCCACCCAAAATGAAAATGATAGTAAGTTCAATTGCAACCCCAGCACAGAAGCTTATCTCAAAAAAGAACTGAAGCTAATGAAACCTTTCTCTTCTGAATACATTCATAGAATGTCACACTTTAAGATTAGACTAGAAGATTGCTTATATAAATTATGAAATCGTTTTTCTATGTGAATATTCACCAAAAGGTTAATTAGCAGTGTTGCTTAGTATTCATCAGACCAAAGCAGACCAATGGTCTAGCTAATCTAGCGGTAGCCTACACCTGACGTTTTAAGAGAACTGTTGGGGAGGCAGGGGAATATTTTTTTTCACTCGACCAATTATGCAAGTTTGCAAGGATGAGGGTTGTTGGAGGATAAAAATTCTCTCAAACCCAAAAATCAATCCATTTTATATGGAGAAGTGTTGTTTACTTTTCTTCTGACATTAATTTGGGCTACTGTGGTATTTTAGTTACCTATCAGTGGATCGCGTACTGACCAATAGAGAATGGAGTCTTCTGAAATCAGTGGAAGTCTTTCCGTGGGATTTGGATCAGGCCTTTAGTCAATATTGTGCTGTTAGCAATAGGATTTTATAGTTCCTATCACAATAGCATTGAGCATTTATTCTTTATAATTCACATATCTATCTACACCCTGTATTTCCTTCAGGTTTTGCTGGGGTTCTTTTGTGGCAGTACACTTCACTGATTAACTGAGTAATGTCTGCAGTAGTATCCTAAAGCATCACTGCATTATGTAGCCACCTTTTCAGTTGAGGATGTAGAACAGTGAAAATTGTGACCAAGCCCACAGAGGCAACCCTGGTCCTCTTACAAAACACACCATGGAAGCTTTAATGTCCATGCAGAGTAGGCAGGACATCTTTATTTTATCCCACTCCAATGAATTTTTGCATGCCTCAGAAGTGTGAAGACTATCCTGACAAGATTTGAAAAGATGGTCACGGGAAGACCCGTATTTCGGTGTAGCTACTTAGACTATAACACCATCCACTTTTTGTTGTTTAGTCTTAAAGTTCAGTCTGATTTCTGCAATAATGCATTTAACATGGTCTCAGTTGTAGATAGCCTTTTAGTATCTGTCCATCCTTTTCAAAATGCTAAAGAATGACTCGTGTGCACGTAACTTTCCTGAATGCTACAGAACATCCATATGCTCTTCCAGCTCCATCCCAGTTCAATGCAAATGCCTCCCAGTGAGAACATGGCATGGCTTTTCTCATGCGGCAGTGTGAGGCATAAATGTTCACACTACTGCTTATGCTACTTGTTGCCAGGCATCTCAGATGTTTCTTAGCAGTTGTTGGCACAGCCTGGTCATCAGGTACTTGAAAGTCAATGGATGAAATTCACCACTGTAAAAGACAGCACAAGCTTGTTGTCCTATCTAACATCTCAATCTGTCACCCACTAGGTACAATTTAAATTCTAATTATAAAAATGCACACACTATGCTGGAAAGGAGGCGTTTTTAGCGTATTTTCTTTGATATTAGTATGGATGCACAAATGAGACACAGTTCATACTGAGAGGCACTCATGCCTCAGAGTGGAAGGCAAGTACAAACACATGCATGCTTTTTTATTGCTGAGACTCATTATGCTTAGTAATAGCATCTCCAGTTGCAGCTCGTGTGTCTGCACTGCGACTGAGAAGCCTTGTAGGCATATCTCAGTGGTGCTGAGCTGATGTACACTCTTAGTTTATGGACCATATTTGAAGTTGAATATCATCAGACTCTCCTGGAGGTTGCATAATACGCACTATCTACAAAATTGACCATTGTTTGTTCAGAGGCCAAGGAGTTTACCTAAATTTCATTCCCCTCTTATCTAAACCCTTCCTCTCAAACTTTTTGGATTCTGCCGTTCATAAAGAGCTCATGCAGTGGGGGGAGGGTGGTTAAATGTATAGTTATTCATCATGCCATCATCATCTCCCATCACATCCTTGGGAGATTTACAGCCCAAGATAAAGCTGATTGGCCTTGACCCTGCAAGTTGATTCATCTGACCAGACCTCTTGCAGCTCTGGGGGCCCTCAGTGGAATTTTGTGTGGTCTAAAGGTTCACCTTCACGTGGCTCAATAGGACCCTCCTGACCCCATCACACTATGGCCAGTAAGTGAGAGAAAAGCATTACCAGCATAGGGAGCAATGATATCCTGAAGTAGGGAGGCCAGATTTTCCCCACATTTCTCCAGACTTCTGTAAGTTAGAAGTACCATGCCGTATTGCCTATTCTGTAGAGGCATAGTGCACCTTGTATGGAGTGGTGTAAAAACAGCTTAGGCATACACAAGTAAAATACAACTAACTAGACATGATGCTGGCTAGAGAAGGTCCTCCTTATTTCCATTTTGTGGGTGAGGAGACCATTCCAATGTGTAAACTGTTGTTTATAGAAGATAAAAAGAAATATAAATGGAAAGAGCAGGTTAAATCTAAAGTGACACCTGTATTACATTTGCGTGTTGCAACTGGCTGCACTGGTCACCCATCAAGATGTATTTGTCTGCATTTTTATTTCATTGATGATCCTTTTACACTGCAGTTACAATTTTTACTTTAATTGTTGGGGGGGGGAGGGGGAGACTCATTTCAGGATTTGCAAGCTTCTGTGTTGCTGTTTCCAACTAACTCATTTGGTGATACTGTGATCTGTAGTGGTCAGCTGATGGTGACTATCTTATTTTAGGTACAGTCATGTGACAATGCATAGGATTTTATTTACACCCATTTGCCTGAGCCATGGCTAATTGATCATAATAAAATACTGAAAGGTTGAAAGTAAAGAGAATAATGGAAGGGAATATGATTAGAGCTAAGAAAAAGTGTCCAAAGGAGGGAGACACCACCTGGGGAAAAAGTCACCCTTTCATAATGAAAACTGACAATCTCATAAAATGTTTTCTAGGTGAAAACAGCTGCTGTTGCAACGGAGAGGAATGGAAAACCAGAAAATAATACCATGAACATTAATGCTTCCATATATGATGAGATTCAGCAGGAAATGAAGAGAGCAAAAGTGTCGCAAGCACTATTTGCAAAGGTTGCAGCAACCAAAAGCCAGGTAGGGACTCAACAGTTACCAACCATTTGTATGATTTTTTTGTAATCTTTGTGTGGTTTTCTGTATGAATTCGATAATTTGTTGGGTTAGCAATATGTAGTATTACAACTACTTACCCTAGGACTCTGCAATAAATGTAACTAAAGGCTACCTTTTATTTGCTAGAATTGGGAAAAGCAGCTACCAAAGATATTGCCCTCAACAGCAAGATAGGTTTGTTGTCTGCACAAAGATTAGATCCTGGAGGGCCCAAATTGTAAACTTCATAAATTCATAGTGGCTGTGAATGAGTAAGTGGTGTATGCTCTCTGTTTCTCCAGTGTTGATCAGGTGACTCTAGATCTGGCAATAACAAGTGCTATAATTAGAGAGTTCAAGCTTTTGGTGTTTTGGGTGTGGTTGGTGCACCTATTAGATGTATTAGTGAAATGTCAGAAATGAGGTTTGGGGAAACAGGGACACAGTGTAGCTGTATGGATATAGATCCCTGTTTTGTTTTCAAACAAAAGTGGCAACTCGGCGTCAGAAGTCCAATTCCAAACCAAAATGCAAATTATTTTATGAAATATTATGTGCAAATTTTAAAAAAATAAGGGTAACTAGCCATGTCAATTAATCCTGGATTGACATAAATTATGGCCCCCATGAAACACAGTACTCACACAAAAAAGACTGTATTCCATTTAACCCTGTGGTGTTAGGTGTATTTTTATAAGAAGTTCTTAAAATGAAACAAAATATTAAGTTTAATGCAGGCAACTACGTTAATTTTATGCCAGGGAGGGAAGATGGGCAAATGAGACACTCCAGTCCTGTGAGTATAATTGTCTTAGATAGTTGCTGCATTATGATCCTAGGTAACATACTTTCAGAAAACCCACCAATGTGCTCAAAACCAAGACTCGAGTGAGAATGTGCTCACAACTAAAGTAGAGTGCAGGATGGTCAGACATCAAATGGAAAAGAATGATACAGTAACACCAACACTGGAAAAACATTGAGGGAAGAAAAGAGGCGTCACTGGTTGCTGGTTTGTCTGCTAAATGTTTAGTTATTCTTTTAGTTCCCCAAAAATGCTTCTGAGAGAAGGTTGCTGTCTTTCAGTGCCCATTGAGCTGCTGATAAAATGTGATCAGGTTTGTGAGTGTTTATTTGGACCTGCAGTGCTATACTGTGCATTGTTTTTTCCTTTTAGAATTTTTCTTCTTTGACTTTGGAAATACATGCATTTGGACTTGTTCCATTTAATTGTAGAGAATGGATGTTCTTTAAGTTAAATATCCCTTGAATAACTTCAAGGAATATTTTGAAAATGTTGTATCAAAATTATTAAACTGAAGCTGTGGACTGTAAAATATATTATGTATAAAAATATGCCACATGCCTGCCTCCCCTTCTAATCTGTCAGTGATAATTTCTACAATAATCTGTTTCTTTTATTGTGGGATTCTAAACACCAAGTGCAGTTTAAACATTCAGTTGAATTGTTTGTTAGCACTGTACTCTATGTCATACATGAGGCCACTATAATCTCCCATGGAATGTAAAATTCTGTCATGAATCATGGCTGGTGTATCAGAAATAACTGTAATTTTGATTGGAAATTACAGGGCTCTTGCAATGTTTCTAATTACGATAGAATGTTATAGCAGCTTCAAACCTTTTGTGCTTCTTCAGATGTCTTTATTAACACATCAAAACTATAGGTTAGAGAAATGTCCATTTTGTTTATCTCTGTATCGTCTATCTTCTTTTGCATTATGGTCAGAATTATGGTGTGATTCTCGTATACAAGCCCATGTAATTTTTTTAAAATCTTTTCACATTTACATGTGTTTTTGCTTAAATCTATATATTCTAAACTATTCAGGAAGGGTAGCCCTTCCATTATTTGCTTTTAAAAATACACAAATGGCCAGAAGTGGTAATAGATACAAAAAAAGTCAGCATTACTTTTATTCACATTAATTTAAATGTTTGAGACTTGTACGAAACATAACAGAGATAGTAGTGGCCTTGAACTCCTTCTCTTGTGCCAGTGATGTAGGCTAGTGCTGCATCAATGGCCCTCCATCTCAGTGGGGCACAAGATTGTTGTAACCAACATGGTCTCCCAGGATAGGGTAGTTTTGCTAATGGCGCTTGCATACCTAGAATTTGCAGGTTGTGCCATTTGAACAGTAGCAGCACTTTGATTGGATATAGAGGGAGCTCTCGGCTCTCACAGTCAATATTATGTGCAGTTAGTATGTACCTCATTTCATGTGCCCTTGTTTTATGTGAGTATCGCTTTAGTAGTACCGGTAGGAAAAAACTAGATGGATGGAAATCAGCGGAAAGGCAACCCTATATGTGTGCAACAGTAAACAAAATGTCTTATGGGCCACATACAGAACCCCAATGGGCTACATGTGGACTGTGGGCCACAGTTTGCCCACCACTGGCTTACACTATAGAGGTGGGGTTTTTTTTTGGGGGGGGGGGAAGTTCCCATCTGTTTTAGACTGCATCAACTTAATTTAGATATAAAACAGCCTCATAAGACTGTTCCCTTAGGAACAGAATCATAGGCTCTATCTAGCTGGACTGCTCCATATGGCAAAACATTAGCTCATGGCAATAATATCCCAAGATGCAATGAGCATGCTTGAAAGAAGGGCCTTCCCTAGCTGGTTGACTTAGTCCCATCCAGTTTACACATTTTAATGGAGCTATGTGTATCAGGCCTACAGCTTCTAGGCTTATAGCTGTATTATGGAGTTTGACAACTATGCAAAGGAGAAATTTATTGGGACCAAAATCCTCCCTCAACTTCAAACAAAAAGAAACTGATACTGTTGTGAGGTGCTTCATTATTCCAGCATCAACAAGAATATTGTTAGAGCTAGGACAGGATACCACTCTACACTGGATGGGAGTGAGCAGGAACTTTCTTCTTTCTCCGACCCCTGCTTGCAAGTAACATATTTGTTTAATTGGGAGGTGTTAAATGGTCGAAGGTCAGAACTTATTCTCTTCTCTCACTCTTGAGAGCGAACTCACACAAACTGGATTAAATATGCAAGGTAGGGACTCGCAGGTGGTAAGGATCGCCTTTACATGACCTCTCCTTCTCCAAGCAGTTTCAGAAATGGGCAAAAATAATTCTATGTGGGACTTGCATAGCCTAGAAGCCTGCAGACCTTCTATTTATTTTAGAATTTTATTTAGAACATATCAGTGCATTATCTGAACAATGAATATTGGATTCAGAATGTACAGTTTTAAAAAATGCATTTATACTGAGGATCTAAACAGTTTAGAATTTTGTAATTGTCATAGTAACTTTCCTGTATTTCTTGGAATTGTAACCAACTAGAAAAGCATATTTCAGAGTAAAAAACAGTTACCTTTTTATCTTGTTTGGAGTATAATAATAAAATCTGATCTAAAATCAGAAAACACTATGCAAATATGAAACATTTTGAACACGTGATATATGCCAATTTGTGTTCTTCTTGTGAGGTTAACCACATTGTTTGCTCAAATTTAAACAAAACAGCCCCAAAATAGGTCAGAACAAAATACAAAAGAAACTTCTACATATATATTTGCACTCTACACAGTACTTTTCTGATTTAATTATCTTGAGATTATATTAAACTTGTAATGTGATAATCTGATTTAAATAATCATGAAAACAATTCTGAATTGTATTGTTTCAAAACCTGTTGATTTGGTAATAATCATTAAGGTACTATGGTTCAGTAACTGCTAGTTGGTTACAATGTTTTCATATGGGAGCCAGAGATGGAATTTTTTCTTTGTGGTGGCAGATGTGTAAATCTAACTTTATTCCACACACAAGCACTGGAGAGCTCTGAGACTTAAGGTACCCCTCCCTCTATGACATTTCCTGAAAAGGTATGACCTGCATATGTTAAAATGAAATGGGAAAGAAAAAAATCAGGTGAAATCAGTTGATATTTGGAGGGGATTTTTACATTCAGGAAACATGGTATGAAAAACCTGAGTAACACAAGTACTATACTTTAAGTATTGCTTTCAGCTACTGTAAATGCGTAATATATCATAATTTAATGCTGTTAGTCAGCCTAGTTCCTCCTAAATATGATGCCTTACTACTGGAAGAAAAAATATAAATGGGGAGATAATGTTCTGCGTGCTCAATACTGCAGGGTTCTGGGCTTTTCTTTTTGAGACGCCCCCACTGAATAATATCATCTTGCTGTTGAAATTGGTGGGAATTGAACTCTGATTTATGAGATTTAATTTTGGAATAGAAGGAAAAGATGTCTGTACTTCTAAAATTCAGGTATTGTCAGAGATCATTTTGACTCCTTTCTTTTGCAGCATGTTGTACTGTGTTGCCTAATTTCCTGTCCGTCTGTATTTGTCATTCCAGTTGGTTAGGCAGTTAGCCCCTTTGAAATTGATAAGTTTGCATGCATAAGCTTTGAGGTGAATCAGTGGTTAAGGACATACTATAAATTCTATTCTGGGCTGTTAACATGATTATTTTGTGTTGTGGCATTTCATGCAAACTGTCCAACTTCTCCTTGTGGCAACTCAGCTCCCGCCGCCTTAACCTATGCATATTAAAGAATATGGTATAGGGTAAAAATTGAAATAGCAGACAGAATTTTGGGGTTTGTGACATGGACTTGGAAAGAGTTAATTTGGGAAGAGCATGCTAAACAGTGGCACTAAAATTGATTCTGACATACAAATGCCATGCTTTTCCTGACATAAATATTGTCAGAATAGGCCATTAGACTTCAGGTACATATAAAACATTGCTTTTAATGGAAATTTTAATGTTGTTGTAAACCTAGTGATTTACAGTGAAACATTGATGTCTGTTATCTCACTTTCATCTTTTTAACCAGTAGTTTTATAAATGCTATATCTCTGATCTATTTTTTTACACACACAGACTAACCTATATTCGCTAATAAGAAAGTCATTTTAAACCGTTTCTCTTACTAAACAAGTATTATATATTGTTTATCTGGCAAGAGAATGCCATTGCCACATATGTAATGATCTTGTTGAATAGTTTCTAATAGGAAGGTAAACCTTCTATCATCAGGACATCCCTGTCTCAGTATGGGAGCAAGGGAAGGAGAGGCTCTTCGAGTATATATTCGAAGACACCACCCCTTCTGCTCATATTCTGCCCAGATAAACCTTGGTCCCTGCTTTGGGCAGGCAATGAGTCTCCAGAGTGGGGTTTGATCTTATAATTGTCATGCCCCATCTACATGAAATTTACTCTCTCTGAAGGAGATCAAGAAGTGACTTTCATTTCCTGTTTTTAAATCTTGACTTTAGAACTTTTTTCATCTTTAGCTTGCAGTGGATTCTCTCACGTGTGTAGGGATACTGCATATAAAGGATACTAGATAAAAATAAAATGTACTGTTACATCTTTCATTTTGAGGTTCCTTCAAATCTTTGCTCCTTTAGGTAGTTATTTACAGTAGCTAGAAAATGTTAGCAGCATAAACACCTCGTATAATGTCTCTCCTTTTTTTGGACTGCCCTACTGTGGTTACTCAGACAGTTGTAGTTGTTCCATGGGCAGCAGGAGTCAGGACAGGATCAGGTGTCAGCAGGAACGGAGAGGGAAAAAGTACATACTGGAATGAGTGATGGGCTTCTGTCTGCTATCAAGAATTGCTCCATAAAACCGTATGGTGTTCAGTGACACTGTGAAACTTGGCAGATACGGCTAATTTTGTTTCTTTCACAAAATATCTCATTGCAAGTCACAGAGTTCTCTCTAAAAGGGGTCATGGAGAGTGAAATTTCCAAGTTGGATAGCAGAAGCAAAAAAAGTCCTAAACTTTTCCTCTGCCCAAATTCTCTCATTTTCACAGTCTTTCTTCTCAGAAGCAAAAGTAAGCACTTCAGAAATGAGTAGCCTTTTAAAAACATTTCTGGAGAGACTGTAAACAATAGTAAAATGGGGAAATAACATGACTGCCGTTTAAACTGGGTGGAACTCAGGAAATTTTGGTTCTATTCTGGCTATATCACAAGCTCTTTCTGTGACCCTGGGCAAGTTCTTTGATTTAATGGTGCTTCAGTTCCCATCTGTGAAACAGGGATAGTAATATTCTTCACATTACAGGGATGTTGTGAGGATAAACTCCTTAATGTTTGAGGCGGTCTGTTCACTGTGGTGCTCATTGCCCTAGAAAAGCTTAATAAATAAAATGAACTAAACAACGCTGAAATTCTTTAAGTCAAAGAAAATGTATGAAGTGAAAATAATGAAAAGCATTTCAATATGCTATACAGGGACTAGCCTGACCACTCCACAGATCTTTGGGGATCGCTCAATGCCTCTGCCAAATAAAGATGAAAAAACTGCCCTTATCTATGCATAGACTAACACTGTTTCTGAACTTGCTGTACATGTGGCTTACAGCGGATTCAGGTTAGCAGCACATGCCTGTCCACTGTGGATGAGGCAATATTATGCTTTTTAAAACAATGTTCTAAAATAGCTATCTCACTGTATGTCTGAATACATTAGCCTGAACCAATTTTAAGTATTTACTGCAGTTTCAGAAAATATTGTGTACAAGATCAAAGGAGAGCTTCTCTAGAAGTATGGGTTGAATATCTGTCATACGTTATTCCTGAGTTAAACTTTAACACGTTCATGGCAAGATATCCATAGAGATTTGTGGGAGTTCAGGGTACTGAGTACCTGGCAGGATGGGGCCCTCCATTAGCCTTTTGCAGAACAGCATGAAAACAGCAGCAGCAAAGCACAGTGGCTAGTTGAATGACTCTGTCCTGAGGTGGAGGGAGAGAATTCCTTGGAAAATGAGAAATTAGGTGTGTGAATGTATACAGAGAAATTGTCGTGTGTGGGGGAAGCATTTTGTAAAATCTAAAGTCCTATCCAAAAATTGAGCAGTGTTGCCTGACACTGAAATGTTCAGCTTATTTATTGCAGTTGATGAAACCAAAATATCAAGTAAAATGTAGTTTAACATAAATGTACTGTTCTCATTTTATTTGATTACAAATAATCAGATCAACTGACAGTATTTTAACCATCTCAGTAGGTTTCTGTAATAAAGGGGGGAAGTCTTAATTATTATGAATTCACAGTTTTGGAATCTTTGTGTAATATTTCTGCGTAATTCCTTTTCATAAGCATGGTTTCAGACATGCATTGTGTACACGCTGTTCCACAACCCATCAGGCTTCACTGTTGCCTCAGTACCTCTGATTCAGTAAATCAGATCATAGGCAGCATGCTGTCATATAATAAGGTGTCTGATCCTTATTACCAGTTTGTTGATGCACAGACTCCTTCAAATTGACCATTGCAACACATGGTTTCCCCTGAAACTAGCTGTGATAATTAGCGTGGCTCTAATGAGACAGAATGTCACTGATCTTGTGCTGAACTGTCGAGTATCGACGCTACGGATGGGAACTGTCAAAGCCTGCCATCTGTGACAGAGCTTGGCTTATTCCATTTGCAAGATAGAGCATGCTCAATAGAATGTTTTTAAACAAATGGTCCATTTCTTGATCAGGGCTCTATGTTCTGTTAAAATGGAAGACCTATTTTGTTAAACTTTTTTTGCTATGCTAAGCCTATTGTGACATCAAAATGTTAAAAATTTTGAAACCAGTGTAATATATTTATCAAGCTTTGTTTATATGGTTTCCCTCCCCACGCCCTTTATTGAACCTAGTCATTTTAAAACTAACCATGAAGATTCCATGCATCTAGTTTTAAACAGTGAAGATGTTTGCAGATATGAGCCCCTACATGAAACAGGAGCATTTGCAAGTTATATGGAAGAACTGAAATGGTCAGGACAGTAGAATTTCTAGACTCCTGAGATCAGTACAGCATTTTGCAGGGCTGAAAGTCCAGCACTGCTTATCATTCTAAAATATGCTTTGTTGCTTTTTATTTCCTCCTCCTTTGGCAGACCACACAGGGCTTGTTCTGAAGAACATTTTCACTAATCTGATCAGGCAGCCAAATACGCCGGGAAAACTGCTTTAATGATCCCACTAATTACCTCAAGTCAATATGAACTGTATTATTAGACTGAGGGAAAATATTCCATTAGGTCTCCCCCTTGGGAGTTTCTCCGCTTTGTGATGTCACTGAAGCCTTCGCCCTCTCGCTTGTAATTAATTTTATTTACACACGCAGGCACGCACAAGGTCACACCTGCACAACCGGAGCTGGCCAGGGAGCTAGTGGCACTCAGGCTTAATCAGATCTGTCATAATTACCATTCTGCATGTTTCTGACACACGCTGTGAAATATTTCAATTTAACTGCCGCTACCAGCACAACCAGATGTAGTGTGAGTGTGGCTGCATTGGAAATATTATTCCTCAGGATAAACTCTCTCCTCCTCCTTTTTCCTCCCACCCCCTCTCCCTTTTACAGCTAATGTGGCACAGAAGCTGATGTATCCTGTAAATCTTGAATGCAGCGCTAGATTGATAACAGCAGATTAGACAGTTTAACCACAAACAGCTTGTTCATTTTTCACAAATGAAAACCACATGTGGTGTAACTAAAATTTCAGGCCTTTTGTTGTTTGTTTGTTTGTTTGTTTCCTCCCCTCCCCCCTTTTTTAAGGTGTGGTTTTCCGTGTAAAGAAGGTGAAATCAAAGCCTGTTTAGGAAAACAGACCTTGTCTAATTTTTTAAGATAGTTTTACTTAAGGTCATTTGCTCAAGACTTTTATTGGAAATCCTCCTTGCTTACACACACAAATGAGACAAGAATATGCTTTTCATCTCTCATTCTTACTTTTTAATCTCTGCTCACCTTTTCTTAAATATGTGCTTATAACATGATGTTTTACAAATGAAGGTGCTAGCAAATTTCTAGTTTAGATTTTGAGGTGAGTTAAAATAAAGCTCCCCAATAAATTCTAGTTTTTAATCCAGGAATGCAAAAAATTTAAATATTCATTGGCAACTGGGAACTTAAAATTTTTGTCAAACTTTGACAAAAGAAAAACAATCAAACTCTGATGGAAAAACTCAAATGTTTTCAAGAAAATGAAAGATAGCAAATTTTTGTTGTCAAACCCCAATTTTCAAATCAGCTTTTTCAACCTAATGTAATTAAAGTTTTCACCATTGTTAGATTAGTTTTTAAATGTCCACTTAGAACTAATGACCTTTTTGGCTATTTTTTTTCCATTTAGGAATCGGTTATGTAATTTTGAGATGTTATTTATAAGGATTGAAACAATTCTTATAACAAGAAATTTATATAATGGATAGGAATTAAACTGAATAGACTCATTGGGTAGTTGTGACTGGTAGATGTATGGGTATGCTCTCAAGGTGAGTGGCATTATACACAATACCATTTTCATCCAACATATTCTCATTTAAACACTGCTTCTAAGATAGGTGAACATTTGTCCTGAATTAGAGGTTCATTTGTGCTATGTATCTCATTTAGTGGTGGAGTGATTGCTTGGGTAGTATGGGAGCTGTGACACAGAGTAAAATATTCAAAATGAGCCACATGGGTGGGTGGAGAAGAATTTCTAGGCTGTACAATGAGCGGAATCTTAGGGCCAGCCAAGTTTCACATAACACAGCATACACAACAAGTCTTTCTGACCTGAATTAGAACTGCTGGAGGGCTGCTATAATGTATATGGGCTGTTCCTGGCAGCAGTAGTGCTGAAACCACAGCTAGGAATCAGTGGGTGTTTCAGCCATGTCCCCTTTTTTCCAGCCACTCTCTTCACTTAGATAGCAGGAATGGGCAGTGATAAAGGAGCTTATATGCTGACTGTCACTGAAGGATCACCTAGCTATGGGATGATCCTCACAGGGCTGGATATGCCAGCTGTATGACTAGAATCCCCCAAGGGGGGTCATGTAGAATGGCTGCACCAATGAGGAACTTGGTCCAGTGGATGCATCAGAAGAATCCATGTGAAAAACCATCGAAGGTTCTGGCAATATAACCAATTCACAGTTCAATTGGTGATGGGGTAAAGCGGAGGATAAGGGGAGGATTCATCTGAGAAGACATAAGAAGAGATTGAATTGTTTAAGGTTTCTACAAAGGTTCGGAGATCCTGCTCTCATCAGAAAATTGCTGAAACATATAATACAATCTGAAGGTCCTTTAATGCCAATAAAAAAGTGTGACGCCTTTTCCCCCCGCTTTTTTCAGTTGTTATATTTTAAATTTTTTCCTGCTTGGGTAAAGAGTTTTGGCTCCCCACTTCCAGATGCATAAGTCAGCTCTTCCCGAGGCAACACCTGCTGTCTGACTGACGAGATGCTGTTTCTGGCAGGATGAATTTTCTTAATGTCTCTTCCTGTTTTCTGTATCCTCACCTTCTGTTTTGTTTCCCTTTTGTCACCCTTGACTAATTCCCCGGTAATGTCTGTCCTCTTCACATTATTATGTTCCCCTGTTTCTCTTTTACACACACCCTTACAACCAACTCTGCCTTTCTGTCTCTCTCTTTCTGTTCCCCTCTTGCCACATACATGCATACCTGCCTGTGAATCAGTCACCCTACCTGATGTGCACGCTTATTTTGTACAAGTATCCTCTACTCCAGCAAACATTCTCACAATCGCCCCCATTTCATTACAGCAGAAGCTCTCCTCTTAAAGTGCCTCTGATTGTCATTGTGCGTACTGTTCTGCTAGATACACATGCATCAGGCAGTAGAGAGAGAACAGCCCTAGTCAGAGGCATGGCTGATTTTATAATCAGACAGGTTGGTGCTGCATCCATATTAGAGATGGAAGCAACACAGAGCAATCTGTCAGTTTAGTTCAGAAAGTGTATGTGTGTTCAGGATCACTCCATTTCATTATCTCCCTTTTGACCATGCCTCAGCGACTTTTGGCCTTCATGTAGTAGATGTGAAAAAAGAGGCTCATAAGTGTATTAATGATACTATACTAGTGTTAATGATACACTGAGGTCAGATGCAAATATAACTAAATATTCTGAAAAGAAGTTAAGGAGCTGAGGCTAATCAATAATGCCCAGAAATAATGACTAAGTACTAGTTTTAACTGAGCATTTGTTCAACTCTTGTTGTTTTCTATATAGTTTGAGGGAAAGTAGTGACCAGGGAAATTATTTATGAGACTGATAAATTTGATTGTATAAGTATATTAATACAGAGAGGGAATTTCCGTGAAAGTGATAGTATTGGCATTTTGAGAAGCAATTTGATAGAGATTGATAGATCTGAATTAAAGTGAATAGGTGAAGTTGGAGGGTAGATCTGTATTTGTTCATATTGCAGAATTTGGATGTGACATATCCAAATTGTTCCAATGAATAAACTAATACAAGTTACACAGTAGGTGGGTAGGAATACCAGGTTACAAATGTTTATCCAACGTGACATTCAGGGATCAATTAATCTTTATTTTGTATAGTATAATGTTCTTTGACTTCTCAGGTTAAATGAGGGTGGCCTTTGAGAGGCAAATAAAAAAATCATTGGAACCTTATAGGCTTAAAGTTGGAGAAATATTTGAACTAAATAGTCCTCAGTAGATTTATCTAAAGCTTTAGGCCCCAGTGAAGCAAGGTATTGAAACATCGATAACTACAGTGGGATTAATTCACATGCTTAGGCCAGGTCTACAATAGACCCAGTAGCTCGGCTTAAGGTACGTAGAATATGTAGCTGGAGTTGATTTACCTTAAGCTGAGCTTGGCAGAGTCCCCACAGTGGGAGGTTGATGGGAGCAAACAATCCCATCAGCTTCCCTTACTCCTTGCAAAGGAGGAGTACTGGACTCCAGTGGGGCAGCCCTGAGTTTGATTTAGCAAGTCTTAACTAGATTTGCTAAATCAAACTCCAGAAGATTGTTCTCAGCAGTGGCAAGCTTCCTTTTAGTGCAGACAAGGCCTTAGAGTTAGGCACATGCTTGAGTATCTTACTGAATCAGGATTTTCATGTCTTGGGTGTATAATGGGGAGTTTTGTAGATACAGGAACTTCTTCCAACTATATTAAAAACAAAACCAAACAGGCTCAAATGTAACTTCATTTTTGTTTTTGTTTTTTAGTTCACCTTTAATGATTTGCTACCCTGATTTAATAAAAGAAGGGAGTTGACCTAGATTCACTTTATTAGCCTTCAAGTAGCACCTACCTGCTCTTGATTTTTAAGATTTATTATCAGACATCACCAGAGCTATTCACTTTTGCATGCAACACCAAATAAATGCCATTGTGTGGAAATAAAATGTAAGAAAGGAACCATACCTGGATCACCAACACCAGATGAGTGACGCAATCGTGGAAATATTAGAGAAGATGCATTTGTGAATACATCCAGAAGTGATGGTGTGAGCTGGTAGGCAGTGTCATTAGCTACAAAAGGGAAATAAAGATCCAAACATTAGCCTTTTTTAGGGGCCTTTCCTCAGAGCTTGTATTAGGATTCACAAACCAGAAGCAAAGTACTTGGAAACACTGGGGAACAATTACCATAGGCTTTCCATGCCTGGGCCAGCCTGAATGAGAGAGAACAGATTATTCCTCTTACTTCACTTTTGACCCAGCTTTCCACTCTCCAAGTCACTATGTGTTACCACAGGACTTTTCTTTGTTGTATGGGGGATATGTTCTCATCACTGTCCCCTTCTCATCTCTTTGGAGTTTTATCATCTCTTAAGATGTGCATTTTAAAGGAGTTCTAAGGGGCCTTGAGATAGTGGGCCTTGCCAAGTTCTCTAACCTTGTCTGTAGTAAGATTTCTGTATCTGCTGAACCTAAACAAGAAAGCAGGTGAACATTTTCTTTCTTCCAATTTCCCCCCTCATCTCAGCAGTGATATTGTCCTATTTTAATAGCATTACATACCATTTATTCAGAAACTGAAAGCCACTGAACATACCTTGTTCCAAAAGGGTATATAGAAGCAATTTGTTCCATAATATTTAAATAGGACAAGAAGCAATGGGCTTAAATTGCAGCAAGGGAGGTTTAGGTTGGACATTGGGAAAAACTTCCTAAATGTCAGGGTGTTTAAAAAATGGAATAAATTTCCTAGGGAGGTTGTGGAATCCCCATCACTGGAGATATTTAAGAGCAGGTTAGATAGACATCTATCAGGGATGATCTAGATGGTGCTTGGTCTTGCCATGAGGGCAGGGGAGTGGACTTGACCTCTCGTGCTCGCTTCCAGTTCTAGTATTCTATGATTCCAAATGTCTGATTTTAAATATGCATTTATGAAGCTTTAAAAAAAAAGACAGTTGGGTCAAAAATATGGCATGTGATAAATGGAAATATATTTTGGGACATGCACTTTTTGTGGGTGATGAACTTATTGGAAAGTTCAGTCAAACTGAATGTCATGGTTAAAAATGTTTTGAAAATTGTAGGGATCTGGGCTTGTTCTTTAATTTGTAGTTCATTTTTCTATGATCAAGAATGAATTTCTAGACAGAAGGTTTATGAGCCTTTTTTAGTTTTAGGGTGTTTGTGTTTGTTTTTAAGAACAACATGTAAGTTTATTATGAAAGTGGCTGTTCTGTCCCCAAGGTCTGTTTACTAAAGGCACTTCCAAAGAAGCAAATGTTAAACCTCAATAAGTAACTTAATAATAAACACTTATTGTTAGCTTGTAAGTTGTTAATGTAAAATGGTTTGGAAAAATTGCCAGACCCCTTCTGCTGAAGACAGACTGCTGCTTAGCTCAAATATAGGTATAGCAGCCAAAGAGAAATGCATTGCACAGTCAAAAAATAAACATATGGATTACTAAGCATATTGTTAGTTTTTTCAGTTATATGGAAGAAAGTCATGCCATTGCAGTGAAATCAGGCCCATTTAAATGCAACTTTTCTCTTCCCTGTATGTAAGGGATATGGGATTGTATTTTCCAGTCACCCTTTTTGATACCCAGTACTGTAACCAGTTGTATAGCCCTGCACTCTAAGGGGTAACGTACCAACCTAAAACAGACTTTATTAACAAATTGGCAGTTTTTCCTTGTTTTGATTTTGAGCACATTTTTGTCCAATGTAGTTTGTGCTCACACTGCCATTTGTATTGTATGTGTGGAAGAAAAAAGAATGAAGGAAAAGAAAGGAGAATAACGCATCACCTACCTTTTTTAATAATCAATTTTTTCTTTTGTCTCTTTTTACATATGAATATAGTTGCATTTTATGTAAGATTTGCAAAAGAATGCTTATTATATTTTGATTAGGGCTTGTGCCTATCATTGCTATTTGTATTGAAGGGAAGAAAAATATAGTTGGAAGAGGGAGAAAAAAGTGGAGGAGGCTGAGATAGGGAGCTAAGTTTGGGGGCAGCTCTTAATTTAGATTACTTTTTTAGCTTAGTACAAAATGGTTTGCATAATTACACTTTTAGGCACAGAATGAGGATTTAAGAAAAAGAACTTGAATTCTAGCCCATAAGTGTATGTGTACATGGAGTGTACATATCTGATAGAGTTGTAGGCTTTCATTCTTCTCCGCAGGACTGATTCCTTGCCTTGGTGGAGCTCCCTTGATTTCCTCATGAATCCAAGTAAATACAAGGGTCTGCCTACACAAAGCAGCTTGCAAGATCAGGACAATAGCCAACTAGCTAATAATGTGCAGTTTATTTCTTTTCTTTCTCACTTGATGGCTGTAAATGAATTTTCTACTTTTAAAAATATTCCATATCCTTACTTTGTTAAAGTTGGTGGCATTTTACTAAATTTCTGGTGGACCAGTCTTGAAGATTTAAACATTTCCCCTCCAATCCCATGCGTATTTTGATAAATATTAGGGGAAAAGTATACTATTATGTATCACAGAATACGGTTATATACCAATATTAGCTGGGGGTGTTTTCATATGGAAGGGAGAGTGCAGTAAGAGATTAGGATTGCAAGATGGTGTGACTGGTTAATGGATTAAATACCTCAGGAAACAGAAATATCAGTTTCTTTATTCTTCCCTAGCTGAGAAGAGTCCCTTTAACTTTGAAGCTTACCTCTCTTCCAACAAGCCCTACACATTTGTATACTCATACCCAACAGTTTTACTGACAGATACAGATGCATTTATTTTATTTGATCACAGCTGATCACATTTAGACTCACCTCTGGCAACAAAAGCCAAAACAGGAGATAAAGAAACCAGACTTTTTAGCAGAAATGTCTGGAGTGATCCTTTTAAAAAAAAAAAAAAATCATACACACACAACTAAAATGTTAAACTATGGATGGGTACAACTGAGTAGTTAATAAGTAACCAATCAGTCTTCTAGTGATTCATTCAAGCTGTAAAATATGTGCATTGATGCTGTTAACACTTCCATGCAAGCAGTTCAAATGTCCTGATTTAGGTCTTGGAAAAATCCCAGTAGCTGATGTAAAAGAATCAGTCTGTTTATGTAATGAACAGCTTTAGTCCACTTTTGGACTGGAGAAAGTCTAAAGAGCAGAGAGGAGACCCTCAGGTTGTCTCTATTAAAATTGCATTTGTAAGATGGTCTTTTTTGTTGTGACACCTCTCATCGCTGCTCTATTGAAGGCCTACACTCAAGAGGAAACATGAATTCTTGTTCAGCTGGATCAATGGAGGTCATATTATATTACTGAAAAGTAATCTCTATTCACCGAATGACAGCAGTTCTGATGGATCAGAAATGAATGAATTTTGCACACACACAAACCATTTTCATAAACTCTTTGAAAAAAACACAAATAAGCTCAATAAAAAGGCTCTAATTGTCAAAAACATATTAGTACAGTATTAGGAAACTTTGGTCATGAAAGCTTTTTGCCTCTTTCCATTTTCCAAAAATCAAATAACTCATTGCCCTTCTTGTATAGACAAGTTTCTCTGGAAAGCGTTTTATGCCTATTCAATTATGCTTATAAGAGCTAAAAAAAAAATCCAAATCAAATTCACACAGAACTTTGACAGTGTTTGCAATGCATCCCCTAATAAAAGGGGATCAGAACAAAATTATATGCTCCCTAGGAGATGAGAATTCTCTTGTCCCAAAACATTCCACGTATAGTAGGGGAGGATATGGCTGTTGTGGGTTCATAAGGCAAATAAAGAGATGATCAACGATCAACAAGATTATATATATGTTTTTTTAATTTTAAATACCTTTGTAAACCATGCTGAATGACAGGTGAAATGTATTTGTGTCCACAAAGCCTTAAAACATGAGGTATAAACCTATAGTTTTCCTGACATGCTGTTACTGCAAGGAAAAAATAGTTGGAAAATTCAGTGCTGCAACAAGTGCTGCAAATGTGTGCAGATACAGGGAAGGAGAAGGAGACTGTACAGACAGAGCTAAATACAGTATGAGAAAATAGATAATTAAAATGTAGTGCAGATTTGGATAACTCAAATACTGCAGATGCTAGAAACTTCAAATTTGACTTGTTTAGACCTGAGACATGTTTAAAAAATGAAACTGAAAGAAAACTAGTTTTAATCAGTTTTAAAAAATTATGAATCCTTTTTGGGTTACTGGTTCTACACTTGTGCAGCCACATTTTGTTTTCATATAGCGCATTTCTGGATCCCGACCACACTTCCCAAATGAGGACTGTGGTTACATTACTCTTCTTTAAGTTCTATACATTATACTAATTTAGGCTTGTTCATGAGTTTCCAGGACTTGGTCTGGCCCCTTTCTACCCTCACCACAAATTTTTCTTCCTCTTACTCCTTGTCTGTATTCTAAAGCGGACTGAGGGTCACAACAAGCAAAATCATTTTTGCCGTACTTTTTCCCCTAGGAGCTAAAGTTTCAGGGGCTTTATTTCTCAAACAAGGACCATTTGCCAAACTCCTCTTCTAGTTCCCCCATGTCAGAGCAGGCTAAGTGGAGAAAACCAAAGTCAATATGGGTATGTCTAGACTACATGGCTCATGTAGATGAGGTTTCTAGACATAGGGAAATGAAGCGGTGATTTAAATAATCGCC
>CM064327.1:194711109-194833609 GCA_032595735.1 Pelochelys cantorii
GTTCATGTTTTGCTCCAAGAAAAAGCAGATTAAAAAAAAGATGTCATAGGTTTTGAAAGTCCATCCTATTGTTTATCTAAATGCTATACAATCATTTCACATATCCTTTCTCAAAGTGTTGAATTTTGTGATTAAAGTATTTATCTGGTACAGAACACTGAACCTGGAAATAGGTAAAATATTAATGACTTTTAAAAACGTCTAAAAGAAGTGGAAGCTTGACCATACAACTTCTATTAGTGCCCATTCACCCCTTGCTGCATTGAAACATGAATACAATCAGGCTTTATAAAAGTATTCAGAAACAGATAGTAGTGTTCAGTCCATTATTTTTTTTTACCCTGGTAATTTTAGGAGAAACAAATTAGTTATTTCCATATTGCCACACAGATGTTGCAACAAAATATCTATCTGCTCCTTTTTAAATATGTGAAGAATAACATGGAAAAATTAGATATTTTTGTTAGAATAGCAGTCTATGGCTGCAAGCTTAAATAATTTGTAAGAAGCATCTGATTTCAGTGTCTTAAAATCACTGCATTTTTTGAAAGGCTAAAGAGATGTGCTTCTATTTACAATTCATCAAATTATTTTTTAGATAAGAAACTAGAAGTATTATTTTAGGGCAAAGGTAAATAGCAAACAACTGGAAATGTTATGTTCATCATTAATTAATAAAAATAAGGATCAATCTAGTATGTATAGAAACACTGAAGTGACAATATGAGAGAAAAATATTTTGCTAAGTGAATCAAACTCTTTCTGAAATATCGGTTAAACCAGCATAATTGTGATGAATCTTTTCTAAAGAACATCTGTGGCTCGCATGTTCGTTAGATAGAATATGCCCATGTTTTAATGGACATTGTCAGGTTAAAAAAGTCTTTGCTTGTGTTACTTGCACCTTTAGATGACTACCACTTGATTATTTTTCTTTTTTACTTCCTGTCATATAAATAGGCATGTCAGTTCCATATTCTGCTTCAGGAATGGGAAATACTGTAGGCTGCAAACATTTGAAAGATAGTTTTCATTGGTTTATTACAATTTTCAGTGTTTTTATTAATATTAGGTTTGAAATTTTGTAAACTAAATCAATATTACCCATCAGTTTAACTGACATACAGTTTTCCTCTGCCCGTGGAATAAGTGGAAGACTGGAAGGAGCAGCATGATGCTGAGTGCATGTGTGGTCCCTCATTTCCTAGGGAATGTCAGGTTGTTAGGAGAAATACAAAATCAGGTGCACTTTTCTGCTTTAAAAAAGAAATTGTATTCTACCCCATCTAGCATGTGCTGGACGTCATGGCATGTGCGCTAAGGAGTGGTCTATATTCCTAATCAGCTTCCTAGACTACTTAGCCGGTGGTACGCTGGACACCACAGTAGCCAGTCTTTCTCACTAGCACTCTTTTGAGCAAGAGGTTGGATTTCTATCCTGTTTTTTACACAAAGGACAGTTTTCTAATACATTGTCTTCTCTACCCAGTATACTTACTGAACACAAATCTAGACTTGGCCCTGTTTAAGTTCTCCGTTTCACAGCTGTGCTACCACCATGTTTATTTAAAGCATATATTTTTCATTATTTCCATACATTTTCTTCCATATCTGTTGTTTAATCTGCCACCTGTGAACAAGACTCTGTATTTGAAATTTTCAGCCCTCCAAAGAAAACAGGGATGAACTGAATTATTTACCTTTACTGTTTTCTTTAATATTTTTTAATTAACTTCTGGACAAAGTATGCATGGAACCAAGAGTACATAAATCTCCATTATTAGTGTAACCTTGGAAAATATAATAAACTGGTTTGAATAAATCATGAATATCTGGAGAAAGAGTCTAAACACTTCTGAATTATTTGTTGGTCCAACAGAATATCATATTCTTTTTTTACAGCACTACGAAATAAAATTGCATAGAACTATTTTTTAAAAAATCCTTGAGCTAAAAAAGAATTATGAATGGTATATACTTGTAATGTTTTCTGTCTTTGTAACTGTCTTCACATTTTGCAAAGAAATGAAAAATTGCTGTGCACTATATTAGCCAGTTCAGCTCTGTGTTATTTCTTTCAAACATCAAATACAAAGGCCGAAAGTATCCCCAGATTTAATTTTAAGGTATCATAAAAAGCAGTGGCTAACTCTTCAAGATAAAACTGTGTGTCTCTTTTTGAAGCAAATTAGCAATTGCTATATTTGGCATGGACAGTCTTTTGACACACAAATAGCGGTAGTCTGTTTGCCTGGAACATGTCTGAGAATTGGAATGGGTGCATTCTTAGATAATTGCTATAATCTAGAAATTGTGTAAAGGACATGTTCCTTTCAATATCTATGAGCATAACCCCCTTTTAAATCAATAATATCAAATATAAAAAAAGTCTGCTTTAAAGGGAAAGGGCCTGAAAGAGAAAAGTTATCACCTGAGGTAAGTTCACCTGCAGAGCCACCTCTGTACATAGCAATGAGGATGATGATCTGAAACTTTTACAATGTCTCCTCAAAGGATTTCTTTCTCTTAAAAGGACATTATGGTAGTTCCTTTATCATAATTATTTACACTAGGCAGATCTCCACATAAGAGATATTTTGAAGTATTTTTACTCTGAATAAGAAAAATTGTCATGCTAGAATTAGGGGGAAAAGCAGCAATAGACCTCTACCAGCTACTAAAATATATTCTAAATACCCTGAAATGGATATTGGCTTACAAAAAAAAGAAAATAAAAGAAAAAACATACTGGAATCAGATGAAACAGAACACTAGCTCTATATATCTGCAGTATATGAGGGATACTGCCTTGATCAGTTTTTTTCGTAATATCCAACAACTATGTGAAACTACTGAAAACATGTAATGCAGAAAGTTCCCATTTTGTGATGAGTCTGTAAAATAACATAACAGATCCTTGACAAAGTGGTATTTACTTTAGATTTCAGCAGAGGCCTTTAGAATCTAAATGAAAGTAATTTGACTCGGGTGGGTAGGTAGGTAGGCGGGGATGGTTAGGCAACATTAAAGTACAAATTCTGCCCTTTAGCCCTGTAGAATTCCCATTCACTCCAAAGGAAAAAACAACAAGGAGTCCTGTGGCAACTTAAAGACTAACAATTTTATGATGACTTTTAGGGATATAAGTGACCAGTTGACTATCCGATAAGCAAAAGCTTATTGGATAGTCAACACACTAGTCGACTATACAACCTCCCCCCCCCCCATGGCCTCTATCACAGAGGCAGCAAGGGGGAAAGGAAGGGGGGGGCTGGAGGGAGCCAGCTTAAAAGCTGGTTCCCCCCAGCTCCAGCTCAGTGGTAGGGGGCAGGGGTGCAGCGGCAGCCAACTTTGCTCCCAGCGGGAGCTCTTGTACATTTCAAAGGCAGAATGTGGAAGTTCTTATTGACTAATCAAATAGTTGATGGGATTTCCATCAACTATTTGATTAGTTAATCGAAATTTAACATCCCTAATGACTTTAAGCTTTTGCTTTTACACTTCCAAAGCAAGTATAAACAAGAGCAGAATCTATCCCTTATTAAATAAGGAAAACTAATATTTTGATGTTATCTCCCAGGGGTGGCTCTGTGAATTGTTACGTTGGAAAGAAGATCCCTCACCAGAAAACAGGACCCTATGGGAGAATCTTTCAATGATCCGCAGGTTCCTCAGTCTTCCTCAGCCTGAACGAGATGCCATTTATGAACAAGAAAGCAATGCAGTTCATCACCATGGTGACAGACCGTCCCACATTATCCATGTTCCAGCAGAGCAGATTCAGGTTAGTCTACCTTGGCCAATCCAATATAGCACTAAGTAAATAACACTTTAAATGCAGCAAAGGAAATTAGTGTTTCTTTTCTTCCTGTCAGACTAAATTGAGGTTTCTTAGTAAGAGATAACAGTGCACTGCTCTTTTCCTTCACAATTAAAAGGAGAGCGTGAACACACACTTCATTGTTTTAAACTTGCATAGACCTGGTGGGTCAAGTGTATCTAAACGGAGGAGGAGGAATAATTAATGACTTAGCTTAGATGTTCATAGCTAGGTTCACATAGTCTGTTAGAAAGTCAGAAAGATGGTGTTACTCTCTGTTCAGTTCCGATAAATACGTAACCTACAAAATGGAAGGAACTGATCATTTTTAAGTATGGTCTTTTAAAATCCAAGTACCGAGCTCTCACATCCTTAACAGGAATGGTTCATTTCAAGCAGAACTGGAGGGAGGGGGACCTCTCTAATTCTTCATCCCATTTAACCCCAGTTGAAACTTGGGAGGAGTCAATGTTTGTTTGTTTTTCCTTTAGAGCCCCTCTCCCACCACGCTTGTGAAAGGAGAGCATAGAGGCGCTTTCTTACCAGGCCTGCTGACTACTGGACCTTGGCTGGGTGCTGCTCCTCAGGTGAGCTGGCACAAGTTAAATGTGTCAGGGAGGGGGGTTTCAGGACCCACTCCCGGATAACCAAGAAACAGCATACTGATATACTTAGAAAAGATACGCTCACTGAACTAGCCATGATAGGCCTCAGAATTCACCTATGGAGGAAAAGTTTTCCCTCTGCTCCACTGCATCCTTACACATGAACCAGATAGCTCTCAAACTCCTGAGCAAGACAGACTATTATGCTACATGTAGTAGAATAGTTCCATTGTGTGTCCATTTGAACTGATGAAGCTATTTAATGCCTTTTTATTAAAGATCTGGTGTCAGCCTTTAACTGCTGCCCCAAAGGGCAAAAAATACCCATAACTTTCAGATTTCCCAACCTCCACAGAAGCTTAGTGGATCATTTGTATTACCAGTATGGAAAAATATTTACAAGTCTGAAGAATAGAGTCATCCAGCAGCCAGAAACAACATGCGTGTGTATTAAAGATAAAACAAACTGAACAAGACAATCCCTTAGGATATCGAGTACCAAAATAATTGTGAAAGCCTAGAAACGTACTGTTTGATTTAGCAAAAAAAGCTAGAGGAATATTTGAATCAAGTAGTAAAGCAACATTTGTTTGAAAATGTATATTGTTTTTAATAACATTAGTTCTTAGGGGGATAAAAGGAAAAGCTTATGCACAATATAAATATTCTAATATTACGCCGCTTGCTCAGCTTGGCTTGCTTTGTGATAAAAATTATGTCCTTGATCTTTGCAAACGTTACTCATATGAGTAATTGCATTATACTATGAGTAAGGGTTGCAAGATTGAGCATTTTGTATTTGTATTTACAGTATGGTAGGTAATGTGTTTTTATATGCTGGAATTGTTTGTAGGTGCATCAATTGGGCAATTAATGTATGTACATTACTCTGAAAAAGATGTACATAGGCCATGATCGTGCAGAGACTTAAGCATAAAGCTAAGCAGTTTAAATCGGGGCATATGTCTATTTGGAATGAATTACGGTGCATGAAGATAAGAATATACATACGTATTAGCAGGACTGGAGTGCTAATTATAGAATCTATATCTAAATTTACTATTATATAAGAAAAATTTAAATATTCTATTGGAGAAAATCTAGATATGTCTACTGTTTATTTTTAAAGCAATAAATTACACCATATGACAAGAAACTTGCTGATCCAAAACATATTACAAAACAATTCTTTTTGTGCTGTAAAAACATAATTCTCAACAAAAGCAGTGGCTGATGAATTCACTTTTGATTTAAACATTTACTTATATTGTGTTGTGCTCCAGCCGGTGATGAGAAAAACATTTCTGTCCCTAGGGCTCAGTGTATCACCTTTTTAAAGTGTCTTTGAATTCCTTGCTTCCAAACCTTCATTTTAAACTCTTATTAACTATTTACATCATGATTTGTTTTATCTCATTCCTCTGTAATGTACATCCTGGGTCATTTTACTGCTTGACATTTTGGAATGTTGGATGTTCACTTATAATAATACAAAATGCCAAATAAGTTGCATTATTATCTTAACATTATATAAATATGAACTCAATTGAGGTAAGTAAGTATGTTTGTTTCCAGTTTGCAGATTGCGAAATTGGAACACAGGCAGGATACAGGATCACAGAAAAAGTTACTGTCAGGGTGACGAGTTGTTCCCAGCTCCTGATTTTCTTGTCCTTATCTAACTAAGATTTAAGAATGCCATGTCAGAATAGGATATATTAGCAATCATAACACGTTTTTAAGTCTAGTATAGACTCTAACGTTGAATTCTAGGTACACTATAGGCTTCAACTCACCACATTCAAATTAGCCTAGCTTGTTAACACTTATTTTAAGAGTCGAGTACAAGGTAGCACTTTCTACCACCATATCTTTAAATCTTAATCTAAACAGTATTTTGAGTGTTTTATCGGTATTCTTCCCCTTCCCTTCCTTCACCACCTATTCACAGAGAGGAAAACTGATTTGTATTTTAATTCTGATTCACTTGGATGTGGCAGTGGTGAATCTTTTTTTCAAATCTCCAGGGCCATTCTTTTTAGCTTTGCAAATTATATTTAGGTATCTGGATTTTGGGGGTAGGATACAAATATCAGCAAAATACATTTACCAAATGATTTATTTTGTCTTCCAGCAACAACAACAACAGCAGCAGCAGCAGCAGCAGCAGCAACAGCAGCAACAACCAGGTCCCAGACTACCGCCAAGGCAACCAACAGTGGCATCACCAGCTGAATCTGAGGATGAAAATCGTCAGAAACCCCGACCACGAACAAAAATTTCTGTGGAAGCCCTGGGAATCCTACAGAGTTTCATACAAGATGTAGGCCTCTATCCAGATGAAGAAGCTATCCAGACTCTCTCGGCTCAGCTTGACCTACCCAAGTACACCATTATCAAGTTCTTTCAGAACCAGCGATATTATCTTAAGCACCATGGGAAGCTGAAGGACAATTCCGGTTTGGAGGTGGATGTTGCAGAATACAAGGAGGAAGAGCTGCTTAAGGATTTAGAAGACAGCATTCAAGACAAAACTACAAATACGCTTTTTTCAGTGAAACTAGAAGAAGACTTATCAGTAGAAGGGAACACAGAGATTAATGCTGAATTGAAAGACTGATCTAAAAAGTATTATTTTCATTCAACAGTGCCACTGGTATTCAATAATGAAATGAAAAATCCATCTTGCGTTGTCAGAAACCTTTTAAATTCATTGTTTGGTCAATGAATCTTCCAAAACTTGCACAAAAGTTTGAAAAAAAAAGGATAATGCAGACTGCACTAGATGTTTTACTCTGTTTTTCAGACTGCTTCGCAGAGCTACAGATGAAGCGTTGAGGATTGTTTGATATTAATTTGTGTTCACTGGATACACTGTGGTGTACCCAATAAGCATGATACCAGTGATTTTGATTCTGGAGCCTTCGGACAAGCATTACAACTTTGTGATTTGTTTCTTTTTTTTTATTATTATTATTATTATTATTACTGTAACACTCCACACTTGGTCTTTGGAAACTCACGTTTATTTAAAAAAAAGAAAAGAGTTTGTTACTTTTGCTCTATTGTATGTTACAAAAGAACTATAGACTGTGGAATGCAGTTTAAAGATAACATATGCCAACAAATGCCTTGTATTATATGGCACTGCCGTAATTCAGATTTGTTTTTTGTTTTGGAAATAAAGGTCACTGTATTTTTTTCCATTCCCATTGTTACATGATTTAAAAAAAAATGAAAAGAAAATGTGAAACACAACTTAGTCCTCGTTATTTATTTGTAGATCCTGCAGCATCATGTTGTAATTAATTTTTTTGGAAGTTTCCGTTAAATGTAATATTGCTTCTCTTGTTATCATACTGATTTTTTTCTATTTATAAATGTATTTTGATGGGCAGTAAAACAAAGTGTCTTAAAAGTTTTAAATAGAGAAAATGTGCTTTACACAGTTGCCTATAAAAAGTGCTCTATGTTATCCAAGCAATTCATACTATAAGCTTCACTCTTATTGTTGTATGCAATTTTTACTATCATGCAAATAAGCTTAGGTAAATAAAACTAATAGATCACCTTAGAAACTTATGCAATTAATGTGAAAATAATTGATGTTTGCAATGTGTCTTCCTTTGGTTTACAATCAATTTTAAAGCTACAGCTGTATAAATTTTCTGTATAAAGGTGTATTTCTTTTTTATGAGTTTATTGCTATGAAAACACCAGTTATTTTGTTACAGCTGGCTGTTTTTATAAGTGTATCACAATTTTCTTTATGCAGAAATGTTCTGACTAGGAGTGGTTATTGACTGTAACTACACAATTAAAATTGTTTGTATGGTATGATATGGCAGCGTTTGTCTGCTTATGTGTATATCCTAAAGAAATCTCTCTGCTTTAAGTGCATGTTGTAGCTTCTTGCCACCACTTTGAAGATTACTTTTCAGTTGTTAATCACAAACAGGTTTTTTTTTTTTTAAATTGCCTTAAAATTTGAATATAGTAACATACTTTAAAAAACTTGCCAGCCCAGCAGAGATAGCAGGATATTACTGAGTCAAGAGGCTATCAGGCAAAAACATATTTACAGTTCCTGGCAGTAATGCACATATACTAGATGCAGCTGATTTTATTTTACACTATTTGAATTATGTTAAGTGTTCCTTACACTAAGGTATAATCTTTAAAAAGACTGTAAATAGTCACAAAATAAATAGGAAAAATGGCCTTGTGTACAATAGTCCCTTACTAGGGAAAGCATTTTTAATTATCATTAATAAAATGGTTGTTAGAGCTGTCATGATTAGAGGGCGTTGAATTCATGCCTAGGCTTGTATAATCTGTACTGGGGAGGTGAGTTCAAACCACACAGTTGAAAGTTGAAGCATAATACTATACCTAGTTGGTTAACCAAAATAAAGTGCAAAAAACCCAGCGCGTTCCATTTTTAACATGAGTTAACAAATTCAGTGTAGTCATTCTAAAATGACTAAAACTTTAGAAATCTCCCCAAATGTAATTTGCCAAAGTGTAACTAGGAGTCTGTCATTTGGGCCATTGAAAATTTCCCCCTCGCGCTAGATTTGATTCTTTAGAGAGACACAGGGTAGATAGCAAAAGAGCAGTTTCAGTCTGCATGCTTAAAAGGAGTCAGACACAACAATGTGCGTATTCCTGGTCTCTTGGTACGTGATTCTGCTGTCACTGAGGAAATTGGACGCAGCAATAGCAGTTGGTGGCCAGGAATCACTCTAGCAGCATTTCTGCAAACCACTAGCATAGACCAGCAGAAGCCACTGTTTATGCTAGTGGAACTCCCCTTGGGTTCAAGCTGGGGCAAATGTTTACTGGTTCAAATTGCTACACAGCAGGCTGGCATCAGGACACATTCTGAGTATGTTTAGGACCTTTCACAGGTGTAAATCAGGAATAACTCTCGTAAGTCAATGGAGTGGACCTAGTGGGATGAGAATCAGACCTTGAATATATTAGTGTGAAGGCTAATATCAACTGCCTTCAGCTGCCTGTGAAGTGTACCAGTGGTGCTGACTATGGCTGCATAATTTACGATTTTGTGGTGTGTTTAGGACAGGCGTGGTAGTTGGTTATGGAACATATATCCTGCCACTCTATTAACTAGCATGTATTTCTAATGCCTTTCTTTAGGCAACAGGTACCACACCTCATAATACAAGGATAAGAGCAAATACCATCAACAAGATTATAAACTGCTTTTTCCTACTGTTAATAAATTCTCCTTTTGAGTTTTCTGTATGCTGACGAAGGGGCCTCTGCTCTTGCAGGCTGTTGTTTCCAACTGCCTTTTTCCCATTACCCCGTGTTCCTCCTGCCCGCTATCTTTCAGGTAGCTGAGCTGCTTTAACATTACAGTACTATTGAGAACATGTGACAAGGAGTCCTGTGGCACCTTATAGACTAACAGATGTATTGGAGCATAAGCTTTTGTACTTGGCTAGCCATTCACTGTGGATGTTTTCTTGCACAAGATGTTCTTGCGCAAGAAGCCGCCAGTGTAGACACAGCCTCAGTCTTTGTTTAATCCTAAACTGATGGTGTCAAATTTGCAGATGAACTGTAGCTCAGCAATTTCTCTTTGAAGTCCCACTTTCACAGGCCTTGGGAGGCAGGCCAGTCCTCGCCTACAGACAACCCGCAAACCTGAAGCAAATTCTCACCAGCAACTATACGCCGCACCATAGTAACTCTAACTCAGGAACCAATCCATGCAACAAACCTCGGTGCCAACTCTGCCCTCATATCTACACCAGCGACGCCATCACAGGACCTAATCAGATCAGCCACACCATCACTGGTTTATTCACCTGCACATCTACCAATATAATATATGCCATTGTGTGCCAGCAATGCCCCTCTGCTATATACATCGGCCAAACTGGACAGTCCCTATGTAAAAGAATAAATGGACACAAATCAGATATTAGAAATGGCAATATACAAAAACCTGTAGGAGCACACTTCAGTCTCCCTGGACACACAGTAGCAGATTTAAAGGTAGCCATCCTGTAGCAAAAAAACTTCAAGACCAGACTTCAAAGAGAAACTGCTGAGCTACAGTTCATCCGCAAATTTGACACCATCAGTTTAGGATTAAACAAAGACTGTGAGGCTGTGTCTACACTGGCGGCTTCTTGCGCAAGAACATCTTGTGCAAGAAAACATCCACAGTGCCATGTGGGAGCTGTTCTTTTGCGCAGGAGTGCCCATGGCAGTGTGGACGCTCTCTTGCGCAAGAAAGCTCTGATGGCCATTTTAGCCATAGGGCTTTCTTGCGCAAGAAATCCCTGCGGAGCGTCCACACTGCCCTCTTGCGCAAGAGCTCCTGCGCAAGAGGGCTTACACCTGATAAAAAAGAGCATAGCTCTTGCGCAGGGAGCCCTCGCTTACCACGCCATACTGTAAATTTCCTTGCACGAGAGCGGGCGGGCAGTGTGGATGCTCTGCAGATTCTTGTGCAAGAACAGCCGAACTTGCACAAGAAAACGTGAGTGTAGACGTAGCCCAAATGGCTAGCCAACTACAAAAGCAGTTTCTCCTCTCTTGGTGTTCACACCTCCAGATCAGCTGCTAGAAGTGGGCCTCACCCTCCCTGACTGAATTAACCTCCTTATCTCTAGCCTTATTCTGGCCTGCATATTTATACCTGCCTCTGGAAATTTCCACTACATGCATCTGACAAAGTGGGTCTTTACCCACGAAAGCGTGTGGAAGAATCCCAAGCATAGTTACAAGCGGGGGACCAACCAGCTAAGTAGTAGTTCTGCAGAAAAGGACCTGGGGGTTACAGTGGATGAGCAGCTGGATATGAGTCAACAGTGTGCCCTTGTAGCCAAGAAGGCTAATGGCATATTAGGTTGCATTAAGAGGAGCATTGCCAGCAGATCTAGAGGTGTGATTATTCCCCTTTATTTGGCTCTGGTGAGGCCACATCTGGAGTATTGTGTCCAGTTCTGGGCCCCCCACTACAAAAAGGATGTGGACGCATTGGAGAGGGTCCAGCGGAGGGCAACCAAAATGATTAGGGGGCTGGAGCATATGACTTATGAGGAGAGGCTGAGGGAGTTGGGTCTGTTTAGTCTGCAGAAGCGAAGAGTGAGGGGGGGATTTGATAGCAGCCTTCAACTTCCTGAAGGGAGGTTCCAAAGAAGATGGAGAGAGGCTGTTCTCAGTAGTGACAGATGGCAGAACAAGGAGCAATGGTCTCAAGTTGTGGTGGGAGAGGTCCAGGTTGGATATTAGGAAAAACTGTTTCACTCAGAGGGTAGTGAAGCACTGGAATGGGTTACCTAGGGAAGTAGTGGAGTCTCCATCCCTAGAGGTGTTTAAGTCTCGGCTTGACCAAGCCCTGGCTGGGTTGATTTAGTTGGGATTGGTCTTGCCTAGAGTAGGGAGCTGGACTTGATGACCTTCTGAGGTCTCTTCCAGCTCTATGATTCTATGATCTGTTAGTCTATAAGGTGCCACAGGACTCCTTGTCGCTTTTGCAGATCCAGACTAACACGGATACCCCTCTGATATTAAGAATATGAATTGGGAGCAGCGAAAGAAACCCAGTTGGGTTTTGTAACTAAAGTTTATCTTTCAAGTTGAGCAATAATACAACTATGGCTTGGAAGTTGTATCATTAAAATGTACCAGGAAAAATAGGTTAATTGTGAATAATTTTTAAGATGTAAAGAAGGCTAAATACCTGCAAAACGCAGTAGGCAGGAAAGAAAGGAGTTTGATAATACTACCCTCAGCACTGACTTAAAAACAATAACAAAGAGGACAGAAAATGGAGTATCATTACTGCCTTTTCTCCCTCACTTATTTCTGCCCTCTACGGTACTATGTACATGTTTGACACAGTCCTGGGCATGCATGCCCTTGAATTTGGTATATCGGTGTGATTTAACCATATAAGAACATGGTTTTGTCAATTGTTCACAGTCATACATACTGAAATCTGATTGTCTCCCTTTCTTATAAGGAATTTCTAAAGTTGTGTTAAGTTTTGAAAGAAGATGCAGGAAATGATTAAAAACATTAGGGTTTCCCAATAAGGGTCTCTGCTAAATTTCTTTGTATTGGGAAGGTATGACAAAGGGAAATCAAAGGAAAGCTCCTAACTCATGGAGAACCTGATAATTTAGAAAAAGAAGTTTTGAGTGAATGCTAACATTTTGCATTGTGCAAGTATCAAACACTACTGTGCCAGGTCAGGGGCTCCTTAGGATTGTTACATGATGTGTCAAGACCCACTGAGCTGCTTTCTCTGACAGCCTGGCCACTCGTATCTTGAATTAGACTCGCTAGCCTGCTGCAACGCAGGGTCAGAGCCACACACACCAGGCTGCAGACACAAACTGAAAGCAGAGCAGTATGAGATCTTTTCCCAGTACCGTCTGGAAGCTGAAGCCTAGATAAATCCATCTTATGCTGTTTAGAGATCTGTCATGAAATTTGCCCTCTTTTTCTATGTAAAAAGAGAGATGCAGAGACTTGTCCTCCCTCACTCCACCCCTGGTTATAATTACTTACACTGGGTTTATTAATAAACAGTGATTTTATTAAATATAGAAGGTAGGATTTAAGTGGTCATAAGAGATAGCACGTAGCACAATGTAGGTCACTAAATAAAGTAAAACAGAACATGCAAGCTAAGGTTAATACACTAAAGAAA
The DNA here is from genome assembly GCA_032595735.1 of Pelochelys cantorii. Classification (NCBI taxonomy): domain Eukaryota; kingdom Metazoa; phylum Chordata; order Testudines; family Trionychidae; genus Pelochelys; species Pelochelys cantorii. Next base: position 194,724,233 of record CM064327.1, read on the forward strand.
TTAGTTACATGTACTATCTCACTCTTTAAGTTCTACTAAGCTTCTTTCACAGACTGGAACACCTTCCAGCCTGAGCTCAATCCTTTGCCCAGTTCAGTCTTACGTGTTTCCAGCAGTCTTCTTGGCTTATGGGGAACTGACAACCTAGAGCACTTCACTCCCCACCTGTGCATAGGTTTTGCAAAAGGTGGGAGTCTCTTGTCATCTTGTTTAAACTTTTTTTTCTCCTTTCCAGTGGAAAACTACAGCATCCAAGATGGATTCCAGCATCCATCCAGGTGACATGGCCATACATCTTGGTAAGAGCCGCCACAGCTCCTTCTCCAAGGCTTACAAGTCTATTGTCCTGAGTACTGGACTATTAAGTTCTTTGAGCGTTGCTAATAGCCCTCATTTAGCCTGACGAATATACAGGTTTATACTCCAGATTTCTAACTTCAGATACTGGAATGATACATGCATATAAGTGAGATAATCATATTTGGTAGATTACAACCCTTCCAATGATATCTCACGTGAAGAATCTTGCATATTCCCCAGTTATGTCCTATTCATAAGCATATTCCCATAAAGAATATGGCATACCCTGTCATAACTGCTACTGATCTTCCCTTGTGTTGTGACATTCCCACACTAAACAGTCACTGTAAATCAGGGATCAAGAAAGTCTTACTCTAGCACCAAGTGTTAAAGAGTTTTTTAGCATACACAAGGCACTCTAGTATATCCAAATATTGCAGAGACTTCACACTGCATGATTTTACATAATGTTCTACTATGCCTGGCATGCCCACAGTGGAAGGGTGATACAGGCACATTAAGATGTTACTTCAGAGTAACTTCAGATTGTTCACCTTACAGTAACCTGCATGCTCTTGCAGCTTTTTTTTTAATATCAGTTATTTCATGTCTCAGGTAACACTCATTAATCTTCATTGGAACAGGAACTTTGCAGGAAGTTTGTTCACTTAAAGTGTGGATGACCCCATTTGTAATTACTTTGCTGCTGCTAGCCCACACTGCACTGCTTCACATTTGCCTCAGTCTGTCTGTGCTTGTGTGGTCTTAGCTGCTCCAGTGCTTTCTTGTCATATTTCTGATAGTGTTGGCAATCAGTCAATCATAGCCATGAGTTCACGCACCTGGAATTGTGTAGCCATTATAGTCCCTCATAGGACAGCTGCACAACCAATCCCTTCTCAAGAAGAGTCACAGCAATGCAGACAACTACAAAGCTCTGTCAGAGCCAATGAAGTTGAGGATCCCTCCCTGAGCTATCCAAATGCAGAGTCAGAGCAAAGGTGATCTGGCAGAAGTACCAGAAGAGAAGGAAAAGGAACAGGACCTCCAGAAATGATCCCACTACTGGCCCATACTATGAGGAACTGGACTGCATTTTTACAAGTGACAGTTTTCCAGCATGCACCATTGTCCCTATGGAAATCAAAGTTGGCCCACATATACCCTGGGGACCAAACAAAAAGGAACTTTTTCTGGGCAGCCAAGAATGGGACTACTTTCCCAATTGTACAAGTACCCCATATAGACAGCCATACTGAAACTGTACCGGAGGCTAGCTCTACCAGCAGCCAGCCTGAAAATACTGGAGAGGTGTACACATATTATGTTCTGTTCTACATACGATTATAGAGGGGTGGGGTGGTCAAATCACTTTTTTCTGGGTAGCCACTGTCTGCTGCCATGTTGAGTAGAGCTAGGATCCTCTCTCTGCCTGCTTGGTTTAAACCCCCTTCTTACCCTAATGTGCTCAAAATGGTGTTTTACCAGACAAGTAAAGCTATGAAGTTTTCTTTCCCTGCAGTATTAAATCCCGCAACCACCAGCCACAATTGCTGCCTCCAAACCCTCTTTCAAAATTCTATTCTGTCACTTCCCCAAGGACCTTCCTCCATTTGCTCAGGATGTTGCGCCACAGCATTTAAAATTCAAATATGTTGCATGGCAGGCACGTTTCCCGTAGTGACAGATGCAGAAAATATTATTTGGTTCATCAGGGTAAAACAAAGCTGAGTGGCAGAATATTGTGCTATGGCTTCTGCCCTGAATGGTGCACAGTTCATTCAAAAAAAGTGCAGAGCAGTGTAGACACAATGCTTAACAATGAAAGTACTTTATTTGGCATAAACAAAGCACACAGGCAAGTGTCACATCCCTGGAGCCTTGGAATCTCTGCTACAGCCTGTTCTAGGACTAGAGGCTCAGAACAAAGGCCTGCACCTTATGCTTGCCCTGCCTGCACCTTCCCCACTTTGTTTGGATAGTACCAGTTTTGCACTGTCTTTGATTGCACAAATGCAGATTGGTCCAGGCCCTTTCAGGAGTGCAAATGGGAGAGGGAACTGACTGTCTTAGGCTATGTCTACAATACAAGTTTTCTCCACAAAAAATATGCTAATGAGGGATCCATTCGCATGAGTCATTATCTCATTTGCATATTTTCTGCTGATCTGTTTTTGCGCAAAAACAAGGAGTGTGGATGTTTTCTTTTTGCACAAAACCCCTTTTTTCTGCAAGATCCTTATACCCTAAAAAAGGAGGTATACCGATCTTGTGGGAAAAGGGGGTTTTGCACAAAAAGAAAACGTCCACACTGCTAGTTTTTGCACAAAAACCCCAACGCAAAAATGAATCAGCAGAAAATATGCAAATGAGATTGTGACTCATGCAAATGAGTCCCTCATTAGCATATTTTTTGCAGAGCAAACTAGTAGTGTAGACGTAGCCTTACATTCTCCCATGCTGTATATTTGACCAAGCCTAGGCACAGTCTTACATTTCATGAGTTACACCATCACATTATAACAGAGCATGATGGTTTGAGTTCTAACTCCCTGTTTTCTTGCTCTTGTGATTGACTCTTGCTTAGCACTAAATCCAATTTTGTTTTCCTGCTATTACTATGGGGAAAAATTTGCACACAGTGAATGGAACAGCCTATCCTCACTGCTCCACAGTGTAGTCTTCCAGAGTGATTGGCTACGTCTACACTGGCATGATTTTCCGCAAGAACTCTTTTGTGGAAGAGTTCTTGTGCAAAAACTCTTCCAGAAGAGAGCGTCTACACTGGCATGTGCCTTTGCACAAGAGATGTGCTTTTGCACAAGAGCATCCATGCCAGTGTAGACGCTCTCTTGCGCAAGAAAGCTCTGATGGCCATTTTAACCATAGGGCTTTCTTGCGCAAGAAATTCATGTTGCCTGTCTACACTGGCCTCTTGCACAAGAACAGTTGCTCAAGAGGGCTTATTCCTGAGCGGGAGCATCATAGTTCTTGCGCAAGAAACACTGATTTCATACATTAGAACGTCAGTGTTCTTGCGCAAGAACTCGCAGCCAGTGTAGACAGGCAGCAAGTTTTGGCGCAAAAGCGGCTGCTTTTGCGCAAGATCGTGCCATTGTAGACACAGCCATTGTGTTAAGAAAAAAAATTATTTTAAACAAAAAAAATTAAATATATTTCCTGAGCTGTGTCCTGTGATGTTTACGCTGAAGTATGAATCTGCCTCGTTCCTACAGGGATGTTGTTTGTGGTATTATTTCTCCTACAACCCCTGCAGAACTTTTCTATGAACTGGGAGATCTGTTGGTAGCAGCGGGCCTTTTCCTACTGCAACTGCTCAGCAGCACCTCCTCTGGCCACCTGCTGCATTGCAGGAGAGGGAGGCAAGAGCTGTTCTCATTCTAGGAGAGCAGGATAGGCACTTGAGCACTGGTCTAGACTAGGACCTTATTCCAAAATAACCCCCCCAAGTTTGAATTTGCAAGGAGTGCATCCACACTACCAAGCCCATTATTTTGAAATAACAGGCCACAGAATTCAAACTCTGAACTTCCTGCTTTTCACAAGGAGTTACACTAATTCTGAAATAGTAAGTTGAAATAATGTTAGTGTGGACGCGCCAGTGCCACTAATTCAAACAGCCTGTGGGAGGTTTCCCAGAGTTCCCCAGAGTGCTTCCTGGGGCTCTAAATCCAAGGTAATGCGTCCACATTAATGGAGCCTGCCTCGGACTAATTTTAATGCTTCACCATAGCGAGGATACGCTACTTCAGATTTCCTAAATTGAGATTTCTTAAGTCAAATTTAGTAATTTCGAAATAGTTTCCTAGTGTAGACATGGCCTGACTGTCTCTTATGAGACTAGGGAGGCCTAGCAAAAGCTGGCTTTGCTCCCTCGGAGACACCCACGAGGGGTAAAAGAGGTGACATTGAAAACTACTAACCAGTTACAGCTCTCTGATTCTTTGCCATAACCTCGGCAAGGACATGGATTTGTGTAATCTGGGGGCTGCTCTAAATTGCACCAGCTGGCCATTGTGAAAATAGTATAAGGTACAAAAACTCTCCCTAAGAGTTGATAGTAGGCCTTTCACCTGTTGGAATAATAGGGTTAGTCCACAAGCTAAAAACGTTGGACACTACTAGTGTACAGCTTTTCTTTAGCTAGTGCAATTCTGTGAGATGCTGTACAGTATCTTTGAGAAGAAATTGACCCATCACTGCTCCTGCCATGTTCCATATACAGCAGTTATTTAGTTACAAAGGTTCTAGAGGCTGTATCTACCACTAGATGGTACATCTGTGAGGGGGAAGGACATTTTAGAACCCAAAAGAACACTCAGTGTGGTACAAAATATGACGTAGGACAAATCCAATGGCAAATAAGGCCAGTTTCCACGCACAGAAAGAAGCTTTAGGGCAGAGAATCCCACATTCCTACAGGCAGCCTCAGAACTTCAGTTCCGACAATTCTGCCACAAACACTCCTACTGAAACTAAAATGTAGCAATGTCTTTCAAACTACCTGCTTGCCCATGCTAGAAAGCCTGCTCTCACCAATAATTGGCTGACATTTTTCCTTCAAAAATAGATTTTCAGCCTAAATAAAAACTTTTGCTTTTGTTGAAAGTTCCCCCTTTTTTGGCCCACAAACCTTAACCAAACACAAAAAATTGGAAGGGTGAGAAGGGACTAGCTCCTTCCCTTTCCTATTAACAAAATGGGGAAGGGAAGGATAATGCCTTTTTTTCCATCTTAATTTAGTTAATTAAAACAGTGCAAACAATAATTTTTCCTTCTTGAAATTTGTCAGGTGAAAAAAACTGATCAGTTCTTAGAGCAGCCCATTTTTCACTTTTCCTCTTTAAAAGGGCCCTGGATTGTTGCTGTGTCATAGCTTTCACATTAGTTCAATATAGCCTGTGTGTCTTAAAAATGATTGCATAAGGAAATATAAATGATTACATACAGACTATTGAATAAGAACTAATATGGTGATATTATAGTTTATGTGACAGGTTACTGCAGTTTGTTACAGATATTTCTAGGTGCCTTATACTGCAGAAGCTAGTGCCATTCCTGATCTAGCCTTTGGAAGAATTACAATATATCCACAATTTAATAAACATGTCCCTTATACTACCTGTAAATCCATGTGTGGTTTAACTGGAAGAGGGGGCTGTTACTGTTCAATGTGTAAACAAGTGGTTTTTGCATTCTGTTTTGGAAACTATTTTAATTACATACCTGCCTTTTTTTCCCGAAAGCAACAAAAAATATTGACAAAATGATTTATTTCTAAGAATGGCAACAAAAATGTGCACCTGCTCCAAGTCCTGGCATGCCATATTTCAACTCAAAGCAAACTTTCATCTCTTATAAACCCTTTAAAGAGGTTCATACAGAAAACACTAGGGGAAATGTGCTGCTGTAATCCAAACAATTAGTACTTATGATGACAAGGATTAGGATTCTGCTACATGTCTCCAAGATGGATATATGCCCCCTATGTACTGTGCTGCCACCTCTAAGCTCCCACATAGACGTGACAAGAGAAAAAGGAAGGCTATGTCTACACTGCAGAGTCCAAGGAACACGTCTGCTCTTCCAAAAAAATTTTTGGAAGAGCAGACGTGCTTTTTCAGCATCCCTGTAAACCTCGTTTTACGAGGAAGAAGGGATATTCCGAAAAAGGGGTTTTTTTCTGACTTTTGGCCCAGTGAAAGCCTCTTCTGAAAAAAGAAGTGGAAAAAGCTACACAAATTGTGGTTCGCAATTCGCATAGCTTTTTCTGGAAGAACAGTGCAGTGTAGACATAGCCGAAGTGACCAGGACACAGCTAAATTCAGCTGATCCTTAGCAGCTGGAATAGCCCTGCTATGGGTCATAGGCAGCCAGTGATAAATTGGAGCAGCGTTCATGCTGTTCTAACTTATGTCAGGGACTGGCCTTGTCCTTGACTGGCCCTGGGACCAGGGATGTGCAATTCTGGTTTCAGGCCACTTTGTCTGTTCTTCAGGTTCTGCACCAAGGATAGCCCAGCTGCAGGAGCAAATCTGGTCTGTCACATTGTATGGCTATGAAGTCATAGCCATCTGGTGACATAGTCGTAAGATTTGTTTCATTGCTGGCAACAGGTTGTTTGCAGTATGCGGTGTGTCCACAACACACTAAGCCCTGAATTGCTTGACTCCATGTGGCTTTTTCAGAAACCCATTCTTCCCCCTGCAGACAGTAGCAGTGGTTGCTGTTTATTTGCAAGACCTAGCTCTCAGCCATTGTAATTTAACTCTTAGTGATGAAGCATAGGGTCGTCCCAATGGGGAGGTCCCTCTGGGTATGTCTATACTGCAGGACAAAGTCAAATTAAGATACGCAACTTCAGCTGTGTTAATTGCATAGCTGAAGTTGAAGTAGATTACTTGGCTTTTGGTGTTGTCCATGCATCAGGAAGTCGAAGGAGAACATTCTTCTTTCAACTTCCCTTACTCCTTGTGAAAGCAGGGTCATCGGCATCGACCGGTGTGTCCTTCTCACTTCGAATTAGCTGTCTTAACTAGACCACTAATTCAAACCCGGGAAGATGGACAGCAGCAGCTTTGATCTTCCTTTGTAGTGCAGACGTACCCTCAGACTGGAATTTGACCCTTCTTGTGATGTGACAGAGCCTCATGTGGGTGATTCGTTGCTCTGAAATGCAAGACATAAATGGGCTTATCTGTTTTCCTCCCAGGCAGTTAAAAGTGTGGGGAACTGTAACCCCAGGAATGGGGATATTGTTGGAGGAAGGAGGGAACTGTGGAAGCTTCTCTTGCATGGCTGTGCTCACTATGCACTCTTAAAATTACATTCACACAACAGCACATGGATGAGCACCCTTAGCCAACATGTGCTGAGTGTGTTTTCCTTGTGTTATATGTATCACTGAGGTCTTTGTACCCTAGCATTTGAATACTTGCACAGGATTTGGAATCTGCAATAATAAAACAGCAAAAAAATGCAATATCAATAACAATAATACATGCAGATGGAAAGGAATTCCTTGGAACTGGAAGGATGGCAGAAAAAGACAAACAGAATGTGGGAAAAAGAACCCAAAGGAAAATATAAACAAATAAGAACATAAGAATGAGAACACTGGGTCCAACCACTATCCTTCCATGTCCTGTCTACTGACAGGATGGCCACTGCCAGATGCTTCAGAAAGAATGAACAAAGCAAGGTAATTATTGTGTGAGCCGCCTCATCATCCAGCCCCAGTTTCTGGTTGTTGGCATCTTGGAATCACCCTGAACATGGGGCTGCACATCCCGGCTACCAGCCATTGATGGACCTATTCTCTGTGAACATACCTAATTCTTTTTTGAACCCAGTTGTGCTTTTGGCCTTCCGTGGCAATAAATTCCACGGGTTGACTGTGCATTGTGTGAAGAAATACTTCCTTTTGTGTGTTTTAAATTAGATTCCTATTAATTTCATTGACTGACTCCTGGTTTTTCTGTTAGGGGAAGAAATATACAGTGCTCCGCACTATTCATGATTTTATGGACTTCTGTCATATCCCCCTCTTAGTCATCTCTTTGCTAGGATGAACTGTCTCTCTCTTTTTAATTTCTCCTAGTATGGAAGCTGTCCATACTCCTAATAATTTGTGCTGCCCTTCTCTGTACTTTTTCCAATTCTAATAGTACTATTTTCAATACTAATTTTTTTTTTAGATGGGGTGACCATAACTGCATGCAGTATTCAAGGTCTGCACAAGGCATGGGTTTACATAGTGGCATTATGATAAAGGCTGTGAGTCTTTTCATGGATTTCTTGACTTTCCAGAACATCATCTTCAGTGGACGTGCAGCTGTCCTCAGGGCCACACCGAGTAGCCAGGCACTGGCCACTGTTCAGTTGGCCCTGGCGCCAGCTGCACCCTCTGCTGCTAGGGTAGCTCCAGGCTTCCCCAAGCAGCAATCCGGGAGCAATAGCAGGGCACACCTCCCTCTAAGATTTAGTTACATGTATTTTTAGTGAAATTCATGGACAAGGCAACAGCCATGGCTTTTTGTTTATTGCCTGTCACCTGCGCATGACTTTTACTAAAAATACCCATGACTAAATTGTAACCTTAATTATGATACAAAATAAATGGATATCTGGAATCCCATATACCTATAGTCCATAATCTCTCTCTTCCTTGTGTAATTTATTTTTATACCAAAATTCCACCCATATTTCATTCAGATTTGCCAGTTCATTATTCAGCTGATATATCGGCTTTTGAATAGCAGAGATTCCGCCTTATGCAGTGGAAGCAGTATTTTAATTCTGGGGTTTGGATTTAATTTTGGATTCCTCTGTGGTCTTTTAATAATTTGGACCCAGAGCTATGATACTTATCTCATCAATGCAGATGAGTGGGAGAAAAAAGGGTGAATCTGGCTAGTTGGCAGCAGTTTATGTTTGTAATATGCATCTAAATAACTTGCGGATGAGCACACCGTAAATACACATTCAAACAACCATGCATTATTTTATGGCTTAAGATACCTTGAATTTAAGAAAAATACACAATTTTGTTTAAGCCTTTGGGTTGCAAATCTTGGTCTCATTGCTTCAAACAAAGTCCGAAAGCCAAAAATAGTTCATTCTGTTTCCCACAAACTAGTCAACAAGTAATGATGTTCTTGCAATAATGAGAAAATTATTGACCAGTGGCCACACCCCCTTTCTGATAAACTGTAGAAATTTTAATAGTCTTGGCAAAATTGTTTTTGCTCTAATTACTACATCCATCTGCTCCATAAGATTTATTATACTGGGAAAATGTTTGTTTTCTTGTCTCCAGCAAGGATGGGCTGCTTCTCAGGATGGTCCTGCCTTATCTTTACCCAGAGAAGGCTATGCAGTTGAAATCAAATGAAACCCAAGGTTAGTTCAAATAAAGCCAAACCTAAATTCTTTAAAGGAGTTAAAAAAACAGCTGTACTGTACACTGGAAAACTATTACCCCAAGCCAGATGAAAATAGTTTCCTATTTTATGCCCAGACTCTAGTGAATGGTCCTTATCCAGCACAAAATATTGGGGGCTAGAAAAGCCACTACAGTCCTAAAAGCATGCAGATGCTGACACCTCACCCATGTCACTGATTCATTCAACCAGAGAGAAATCTAGCTTGCTGAAAAAGCCACCAACCTCTTCCCCACCGATTCTTTAACAATAAGTTGCAGGGATATCTAGGAAGTGGAGAGCTTCCCATCAGTTAGCTCTCTGCTTCTAAACTCCACGGGAAGCTGCAGAGGCAAATTTTCTGTGGCTTGCACTTAGTATTGGATACAAACATGTATATTATCTGTGATGTGATAAAATAGGTTTGGTGTAAAGTAGTTATCATTACAACTGCTTAGAAAACCAAATGTTTCTAATGAGAAATTTCAAACAATAAAACCCCGTTGTTTTCAGTTTTGTTGTTGGAAAATGTTGGTTCTCTCAGGAGAAATTTGAAGATGACTGAAAAATATTCAAAACAAAATAAAAGTGTTCATTTCATTTTGATTTAAAGTGCCACAGGGGGGTATTTGCTTTTAATTTTTGTTTCAAAATTTCCTGCAGAAAAACGGGGGGGAGGGAGGGTTTCTTTCATTGGAAATGACATTTTCCTACCAAAAGATACAATTTAAACTTTACGCTTATTTTTTTCATCTGAAATACTTTCAACACCAAACACTGGACCAGCCCCAGTCATTATTATTTAGTATTTATTTGCAGTAACTCCCTTGAGGCGCCAAGAGCTTGCATACATTCAACTAGGGATGGTTCTTGCCTCAAGAACTCAGTCTAAGGACGGTCAAAAAGACAGACAATGTTGGGGGAGACACAACAGGGTAAACTAGAGGGATAACTTAAGAACTTTAATTACATTCACTGCAGGCAGCATGGGAGAAATGGATTTTTAAGGGTGACTTCACCTGTGAAATAAAAGAGTAACTAGCCTTCCTGCCATTACAGGTTCTTATGCTATGTCCATCACATTCATTTTTGCTGTTTTTCCTCCTTAATTATATTTATACAGATTTCATATTCACCTATATTCAGTTCTAAAGTCCTCACATCTGCTCCTGCCTGTTTGTACTTCATAAAGCTGCTGGAGTGCTGTAAAGAGTCCCTAAAAACCCTGTGTGCATCCAGGGGCAGATTTCTGTGGCTCAGGTATTGCAGACAGAGCTTTTAAGCCTGCCTCCTAAGCCCCTTGAAATGCTATGGCACAGAGCACTTACCACGACTGGGACCACAGCAGGGGATTCTGTGCAGGGGTGTTCCAACAGGCAGCTTGGAGAGGCTGCCATAACTTAAGCCACTAGAGCTGGGATGTCTATACTGCAATGCAAACCCAGGCTCAGACTCAGGCTTATGCCCACACCCTCTACTGTTAATACCAAAAAAAAGCTTATTTAGACCAGTAGGTCTTCAGGACTCAGGCCCTTGGGCCCATCTGGGGAGTGAGGTAGAAGGGGGAGCGTCAGAGCCTGAGTCCCACTGAGATTCAGGCCCAAAATGCATCATTTTGCAATGTGGATGCAGCTCAGGCCTGGGTCCAGAGAGCCTGGCAATGCTCTCTCAGAGTCCCGTTGGTCTAGTGATCCCATCCTTTCCATCCCAAGTATGGCAAAACAACTCCCAGGAAATGGAAGCAACCGCCCTGAGTCAAATATAGCTGCTCTACATTTAACCCTTCCATTTTTATCTCAACCACTGTTCTGTGCCCAAAGTAAATTGTGTCCTGTATTAGCCCCATGGTCACTGACAAGAAGTCCTTTGCCAAGTACACAGCTACTTGATTATGGGAGCAGTGTGGGACAAATCTCTTAAGTGAAGAGAGGAAAATGTTTGACATGAGTAAACGTACAAGAAATAACAGGTAGTAAGCACTAGTGGACAAGCTCCTGTACCTTCTCCTAGACTCCTATTCTTCAACATCCATCCAGGCACCTACCACTCCTAACCAATACCCTCAACATCCCCACCCCAAATGTTGCACTTTGACCGTTTCTTCCATTTTGGGAGAGATGACTAGCTGCAGGAGAATTGGAGCTGCTGACTTGCTTTCACACTGGTGGAAATTTTTAAAAAATCACCCAGTATAGTGTGTGTGTGAGAGACAGAGAGAGGGCGAGAGAGAGACCGAGACAGAGTTACCCCTTGTTGGAACAGGATTGTCAATCAACAACCAAATCATTTACTGAGCTACAGAAGAACAACAACCTGTCATTAAGCTACCTGAAGTCAGTGGTTCAGTCCCATTGGCTCCCTGCTCTCTTGAAGTTCAAGCATCATCTGGAAGAAAAGTTATCATGTGATGGTTGGCGAGGCTGGTGATGAACCCGCCCCACCACCCAATATGTTTGGCAGGCACTCTGTACACCTATTTGAAGTGAAGTCTGATGGAAACACGTGCACTTAATTAGCTAAAGGCATAAAATCAGATTTGTACATCTAACACTGGGAGAAACTCAAAAAACCTGTTTGAAAAATTAAGGGCATCTTGCTTCAGTAACACTGGCACACAGCAACAGCGCTTAAGCTGTCCAAAGACTGCAGGATAAGAGCAGTGTTTTGGAAAGAAAAGTATTGTTGCCAGAAGTGATGACAACACTGTTTGACCCAGGAATAAAATACAAGATGAAAGAAATGCAATAATTCTAATTAGCAGCAGATTTAGGCTCATAACCAGGATTTTAAGAGGAGGCTGGGAAATATTTTTAATGAGCCTTTGGGCTCCAGCAGTGGTTCATATTAGCTGCTTCAGAGGTGCAGTTTTCTAATTGTTATAAATTTAATTCTATTCCAAATTTCCACACAAGCACTAAACACTGAGGGATGAGAGCCGGATACCAACTCAGACTTTCATTGACTTCAGTGGGCTTTCCAGTTGGCTTTAAATTTATAGCAACTTTGGAGTCACTTTAACTTTCAGCTGTTTTAAGGTGTATGTGAAAAAAATAGTCACAGGTTTAAAAAAAAGCCCCACACCTTGCTCACATTCAGAGATCCTCAAATGGTTACAAATCCATCTTTGAAATGGGCATGAGAAATACAAGTGTATAGGACAATTTTAAAAGCTCAGATCCTCAGTAGAAAACTGAAAGAGTTATATGCAAAATGTAAGCACCTGGGAAAAGGGTGCTTATAATAGAGACCCTAGGCTAGAACCTCAGCCATTGGTAAATCAGCACAAAGTGAACTTAAAGGTGCTTGAAGGCAAAAGACTAGAGCTCCATTGTTGAGAACACTGTCTATGCAGATGGCAGACCTCCAAAGGGCGTAAACCTGGTATAATGGCTCTCTTGTGACATCTTCCCTATTTGGGATCCAGGAACTGAGAAACTGATGCCAGGTGTCTGCAGACATCAGTGCATTGCTTTACATTGGATGACTATTTTTAATGATCTCTTTACTGAAAGAAGGGCTGGAACATGGTGATTTTTAAAAACAAAAGCTTTGGTGATGGCACATAATTCAGGGTGAGGGTTGATGCTGCAGTGAGCTCTGCACCTACCAAATCATGGAATGTGTAGGGGACCAGGCTTATTACAACGGAAGCACCTTCTCAACCATACAGCATTGCTGCTGTGCCCTCTCTAAGTAATAACTGCAGATGAAGAGCTTTTAATGCATTGATAAAAGCAAAAAGCTGGAGTCACGGCCAGCTGTAATGAAGCTTATTATTCTGCAGCTAATCTGCCCACAATATTAGAGTTTTATTACAGAGCACATGTACCATAAGGCAGTGTTATGAACACAAGCCCTAAATGGAGAAAGTCACGGGAAGAATGTTGATAAGATGCAATGGTGTTAAGAAAGGGCCTCCAGCGTTAATAGAAATAAGCATAAATCTACAACAGCAAAATGGTCCCTTCCCTGAAGGGTTTTGTAGCAGAGGAAAAATAGAGTTACCAGTTGAAATGTAACCAGGGAGCCATGGCTACGTTATGTGTCACTTATGGTAGCTTTAATGAGGACAAGTGATCAGGGCCATTATTTTACCTCAGCATTTTCATCCACCTGCAGCATTTCAGGGTAGGCTGGGATTGGAGCCTGCAGGGATGGATTGGGCAGTAGGAACCTTCTATTCCCTCCTTGTCCACTTCCCACCATTCTTCCCCTTCTACAACATGATCCAGACACAGTTATGCTGCACTAGCTCTTGAAGTACCATTTCCTGAAATAGGAGTGAAATCCCAAGCAAGGCAAGTTCTTCAACAAAGTACCTCATCCATATGCAGCTGGCAGCAGCATACAGGCCCCAAACATGGTTCAGCTGGCTGTGTTGGACACAAGGCATCCAACAGGGGCATCATTTCAGAAAAAATCGGTGGGGGGATGGGCAAATGTGCATGAGCAGCCTCACTTCCAGCTCCCTCTTGAAGGCCACAGCTTACAAAGTCAGTCTGAACCCAAAGGAGGGCATGGAGGGGGCAGGCCAGTCCTATTCCAGGGAACAGAGAAGGCCAGCAGGGCTGTCTCACAGATGGCCAGGCTAGAGCAGGGATTGAGACCCAGCTCACTCTGCTCTGAACTCCAGGCCAGCACTGCTGCTTCCTGTCTGCCACTGTGGAGAAGGGTTCAGAACTGTGAATATAACATTTAGGAGCCTCAGCTCAGCTTGCTCCACAGTAACTCCCCCTCCCCTCCACACACACACACACACACACTGTCCCATCCCCAACCTCCACCTCCCGCAGGCCTGAAGACATTGCAGCATCAGTGGGCAAGGAGGGGGCAAAGTCAGAATGGTGGCAACTGCCCCCATTCCCATAACACATGATGCCCCTGTGCCCCACAGTGGGCAAGACACTCATGGCTGCAGCCCCTTCCACACTGACTAGTGTAGCTGGAGAGATGTAGAAAGGAGATAGAGTTTGGATGATGTGATTAGATACACTGGGCCTCATCCTACACATAGATAGAAGTGGAACCAGTTACAGGATGAGCACCATAGTCTGTAACATACCTTGGGAGCTTCCTATAAATATCAAGAATATATTTTTCCTTCCTAAAAATCCTTTGTCATGTCAGCTGCCAGCATCAGCTGTGGCTCTGTGTGGCAGGGAGCTTGTGTAGACGTAGTGTAGCCTTAAAGAACAAAACCTGCTTGCACTCCCACTGGGGACATGCAGCCTCACATCACTTCCCAGTACACGTGTGTAGAATCAGACATTCCGTCCTGTTTCTGGGGCTTTCGTTCTGGACAAACTCAGTGCCACCTACACCACAACCTCCTGCTGAGGCATCAGTCATTAGGTCTCCTTGAAAGAGAAAGAGGAGGGGGAGCTGTATAGACTGCAGTGCTTTACAAGACTGCACAACTACACAAAACCTAAAGTGTAGAGAATGCAGAGCAGAGAGGAGTATCAGTGTGCCAGGAGTTAGAAGAAGAGAAATGTCAGCAACTATTTTGTTGTTAGACAACTTCACAAGTATTTCTATTTATTGCCATGCTTTGGAGCAATGACAGCAGCCAGTCAATCACTGGCAGTTCAGAGGTAGGCCAGGGCTCTGCAAAGAGATTGCTGGAGGATTTGTTCTGGTTTTGTATGTAACTACTTTGCAGTTCAGAGCGGTTATTCTTTTGCAAACTCGCTGTCTGACAAAGAGAATTACAAACCTATGAGCTTCTCTCCTGTATTGTCTGACCAGGAAATTAATCTTTCATTGCTAGGGAGGAATAACAAACAAACAAACTGAAAACCCCAAAATCAAAACCCTTGTTTTCTTTCAGTCCCAGTGAAAGTTGTTCACCTGCAGATAGAGACAATTTTCCTTCCCTATTCATGAAAATGCTGCTGTTACAAACCTTCCCCATATTTCATGACAATAGCGTACACACACGTTAAACTCAGTTTGTAACTGCAGTTCACAATTGGTTTGTAAGAATACTATTTGCCTCATGTATTAGTGTCAGATTTATAGTGATTGTCAGACAAATGGCTTCATCTAAATAACACCCTGGAGAGGAAGCCTTGGCTAGCCCTAAAGGATAGTGTGGAATTTAAAAATACCTGCCAAACCACCTGGTGACCAAGGGGACACATAAACTTGCAACTGGAAGATACATAGCCCAGCAAACTACTAAGGGCCTTAAGAGCAGTAGCCCTTCCCATTCTAATCAGATATCTGCTGTTGGCCTGAAATGACAGAAATTCCACCTGGAGTCAGAAGGAGGCCAAAGGGACCATTTAGCTCTAACCACTTAACATTCATATGACAGTATCTTTGAAATGATTTTTAAAAAGACTGGGACTTTTCAGCTTTTAAAAGAGACAACAAAGGACGGAGAATATAATAGAAGTCTATAAAATCATGACTAGTGTAGAGAAAGTAAATAAGGAAGTGTTATTTACTCCTTCTTCTAACACAAGAACTTGGGATCATCAAATGAAATTAATAAGCACCAGGTTCAAAACAAACAGAAGGAAGTATATTGCTTCAAACAACTCACAGTCAGCTTGGGGGACTCTTTGCCAGAGGATGTTGGGAAGACCAAGAGTATTACAGGGTTCAAAAAAAAGCTGAAAAGTTCACAGAGTATTGTTCCATCAATGGCTGTTAGCTGGGATGGGCCAGGATGCAATGTTCCTAGGTTCTGTTTGCCAGAAATTGGGATTGGGTAACAGGAAATGTATCACTGGATGATTGCCTGTTCTGACCATTCTCTCTGAGGTACCTAGCATTGGCCACTGTTGGAAGACAACAAGGAGTCCTGTGGCACTTTAAAGACTAACAAATTTATTAGGGAATAAGCTATCGTGGGCTGCAGTTTACTTCGTCAGATGCATGAAGTGGAAGCTTCAGTATGTCAAGGATTTATACACACACACAAAGATGGGAGTGTTTCATCTTCACTATGTGGAAGATCAGTGCTAATGAGGCTAATTCAATCAGAGTGAATGGGGCTCACTTCTAAGGATATGTCTACACTACAGGGGGGGGGTTTCAGAAAAAAGGCTGTTTTTCCAAAAAATCTTCAATTATGTCCACACTACAGTCGCGTTCTTTTGAAATAAAATTGAAAGAATAGAAAGGTTTTCTAGCATTGGTAATCCTCTTTCAATGAGGAAGAAGCCTCTTTCAAAAAAAGGCATGTGTAGACAGGGAAGAGGGAATTCTTTTGGAAGAAGAGGAAAGAGGATAAAGCACAGGTGCTAATCACAGTTTAATGCAAGATAACATCCATTCAGTGTGGACGCGATCTTTCGAAAAAGCAGATTGCTTTTTTGATGCGCTTTGGCAGTGTGGATGTGCTCTTTTGGAAGAAGTTTTTTTCGGAAGATCTCTTCCAGAAAAGCTTCTTCCGAAAGAAGCCTGCAGCCTAGATGTAGCCTAACAGTTGATAGGAAGGTGAGGATACCCAAAGGAGAAAGTTACTTTTTGTAATGAGCTAGCTAGTCCCAGTCTCTATTCAGATCCTTTCTGATGGTGTCAAGTTTGCATATGAATTCCAGCTGAGTAGTTTCATGTAGTAGTCTGGTTTTGGAGGTTTTTCTGCTCAAGTTTAGGAACTTTCGAGCCGTTACTGTGTGTCCAGGGAGAATAAAGTGTTCTCCTACTGATTTTTAAATGTTACCATTCTTTATGTCTGATTTGTGTCCATTTACTCTTTTGCGTAGTGACAGCCCAATTTGTCCAATATACGTGGCAGTGGCATTGCTGACACATGATGGCATATATCACATTAGTACATAGGCAAGTGAATGAGCCCCTGATAGGATGGCTGATGTGTTAGGTCCTAAGAGGCTGTTACAGGGGTAGATATATGGACAGAGTTGACACCAGCGTTTGTCGCAGGGGTTGGTTCCTGGGTTAGTGTTTCTGTTGTGTGGTGTGTAGTTGGTGGTGAGTATTTATTTAAGGTTGGGGGGGGCTGTTTCTAAGGGAGGACTGGCCTGCCTCCTAAGGTCTGTGAGAGTGAGGGATCATCATCTAGGATGGGCTGTAGATCCTTGATGATGTATTGAAGAGGTTTTAGCTGGGGGCTGTAGGTAATGGCCAATGGCGTTCTGTTGCTTCCTTTGTTGGGTCTGTCCAGTAGTAGGTGACTTGTGGGTGCATGCCTGGCTCTGTCAATCTGTCTCCTCACTTCCCCAGGTGAGTATTTAAGTTTTAAGAATGCTTGATAGAGATTCTGTGGATGTTTGTCTCTGTCTGAGGGATTGAAACAAATGTGATTGTATCTTAGGGCTGGGCAGCTGACAATGGATTGTGTGATGTGTTCTGGATGAAAGCTGGAGGTGTGTAGGTAAGTATAGTGGTCAGTAGGTTTCTGGTATAGGGTGGTGTTTATGTGACTGTCACTTATTTGCACCATAGTGGCCAGGAAGTAGATCTCTTGTGTGGACTGGTCCAAGCTCAGATTGATGATGAAGTGGAAATTGTTGAAATCCTGATGGAATTTTTCAAGGGCCTCCTTTCTGTGGGTCCAGATGATGACAATGTCATCAATGTAGAGCAAGTAGCAGAGGGGCATTTGGGGACAAGAGCCGAGGAAGCATCGTTCTAAGTTAGCCATAAAAATGTTGGCATATTGTAAGGTCCCAGGTGGGGGGGCGGCAACTCTGTGCTTCTGGAAAGGGCAGGGCCCCATGTGGAAGGGGCAGAGCTGGGGCAGCCAGCCCTCAGTGCTGTCCAGAGTGTGTCATGCAACTCTCAGGTGGTGATTTAAAAGGCCTGGGGCTTTCGCCACTGCTGGGAGGCTCAGGCTCCTTTGAAATTGCTTGGCCCTCAGACAACTGACCACTTAGCCTCTCCCCATCATGGGACAGTGGGGCCATGCAGATACCCATAGCAGTGCCTCTGATTTGAATATATACATCATCTCCAATCTGAAATGGTTGTGGCTGAGGACAAAGTCACAAAGTTCAGCAACCAACTGTGCTATGACATCATCAGGCATACAGTTCCTGAGAGCTTGTAGTCCATCTTTGTGTGGAATGTTGACATAGAGGGTGTCTACGTGCATAGCGGCCAAAATGGTGTTTTCTGGAAGATCACCAATGGATTGTAGTTTCTTCATGAGTGGTGTCTCAAAGATATCTGGTAGTGCTGGTAGCATAGAGCTTGAGGAGAGAGTCTATATAGCCAGGCAATCCTGCTGTAAGGCTTCCAATGCCTGATATGGGCTAGATGGACCTTTGGTCTCACCCAATATGCCCATTCATATGTTCTTAAAATCCAAAGGCTACTTAACCTGACCCTCACTTTTTTTCAGAAAGGACATTTTGAGCTCCAGAGCAAATGGATGTGCTTTAGCAATGCAGGCTCTCAATGCAGTAGATACACTGAGTGCCAAAGAGCTATAGGAGAAATTTATATGATTGCAATGCCTCCTGATCCCAGACCACAGAAGGGAGCTCCACAACATATCCAGTTCAGGACACTGACAGTAAAGGTACAGTCAAACTCAATGGAAGAACCATTATTTCTGCAATATAGGCAGAAGGCTAATTTCAGTAGGTACAATCTTTTCAGCTGATAGTTTCTAAGGGGTGGGAAGTTATTGAGAAATAGGTCAGGAGGAGGGCTATGAAGGCAGATCCCTTACATAGATATATATGAACCCAGCATAACACCTCAGTATGGAACGTTTCAGTAGAGGGGACCAATTCGTGAGACACATTGCACACCTATAGCCAGAGACAACCTCAAGTCCACAGGGAAACAACATGTGCTAACTTAGGCTGATAGATAGCAACTAGGTGAGTGACAGGCTCAACAGGGCCCTCTGGTTACTCCCTGAAACATTCGTTCTCATTTCTTAGCTGCTGCACAAACTTCAGTCTCTAAGTAGGTAAAGCAGAATTTCCAAGGCTCCTCTCTTTCCTATCATCAGTGTCTCTCTCTTTGATCCTTGTGTGTAAAGCTCAGCATTTTCAAATGTGGTATCTAAATATTAGTCACTTAAATGTCTAGCTATGCACCTAAATAAGTTAGATCTGATTTTCAAAGGACCCTCCAGTGGGAGTTTCGATTGAGAAGGAGGACTGAATAGTCACTGCAGAATTTCTCCAAGGGACTGCTTTAAAGATGGCTTTATTACAGAACTCTGCAAAAGTTGTGCAATTAGCAAATCTTTCTTTAGTTGTTGCACATGCTTTGACATTAGCCTTGAGAGGAAACTATTTTCTTGACAAACTTAGCACTGTTGGAAGTATTACTTATCCTGTTACTATGTGTGCATTATGGATGGCTTTTTGTCAAACATGCAAAACAATAAAAATGTAAGTAAAAACAGAAAAGTTGTAGCTTTTCCTTTAAGCTTTGTTTAACTGCCTAATTAATGGAAGTAGCTAAAACATCTCTAGATAAAGAGAAGCTATTTTGGCATGTGATGCATAAGTCAAATGCAAAGTGACTATGCACCCTTTCCCAGGTTACACTGGTTACCTCATTACACACAACCCTGAAAAAGCACTATATATATGGCCAAACACAAAATTTCTACTTTAACCTGTGTAAATCAATGTTTCATCTTAAATTCAGTGGAATGACACTTACACGGGGAGCCAAGTTCTCAGGCTGTCTATAAGAAAAAGTAAGTGGAAAAACTAAATGTATCCTGTTTCTACAGAACTAATGAGAGGGATCCACTTAACAGAAAATAAGCGTGTGGTAACACAGTCAGCTACATTACTGTTTAACAACCAGGAAAATTCTCTTTGGAAGGTCAGTGAAAAAAAGGTAACAATGAAACTTTAAAATTTTAGCCTAACTGAATTTAACTGCATTAACATACATTTCAGTAGTTATTTAGCTGCACAAACTGAGGGCTAAATTCAGAGAGTTGGCATCAGACTACACTGTAGTAACTTACACCTTCATCTGGCTTATCATCCTCTCTGGCTGCCTAGCTAGGTCCATTTAAGGTCCTGTCAGCATTCTCTTGGAGTGCCTCACAAGCATAAACACATTGGCTACGTCTACACTGCAGAGCGATTTTGGGATACCGGAAGTAACCCAAAATAGCTATTCTGCATCTTTTGAAATATAATGGGCTCACTGTTCAGACATCACTGTACACCTCGTTCCACGAGGAGTAAGAAGCATTTCAGAATAGCACTCTGTTTTGAAATTAACTTGAAAATTGCGTAGCTCATTTTGAGCTGCAGGTGCAGTGTAGACACACCCATTCTTAAGTGTTTTGATGTTTGCTCATTGTTACACTGATGCTGACTCTCTCTAGATTTACTTATTCACTCAGACCCACATCCACTGACTCCCACTTGCCAACTTCCAGCCCATGCTGAATTTAGTCTAATTTGCTTTACTCACAACATGAGTCTAGAAAAGGTGTTTAGCAAGAAAAGCAACTAATAAGAGAATGTAAGATGATATCAGTTGAAGCATATGAGATACTTCCTCCCCCCAATGCCATTCTTCTAGCCTTCTTTGGAGTACCTCACATACCAGTAAAGGGGTTAAAATGGATCTTTCAGAGTCTGAGGCTATGTCTACACTGCAGGCTTTTTGCACAAGAACAGCTGTTCTTGCGCAAAAACATGCCGGGTGTCTACACTGCATGTGCGTTCTTGCGCAAGTAAATTTACAGTACAGAGTTGGAAAACAGGGCTTCTTCTGGAAGAGTTATTCCTCTCCCCACGAGGAATAAGCCCTCTTGCGCAAGAGCTCTTCCACAAGAAGGCAGTGTAGACAGGCAACATGATTTTCTTGCGCAAGAAACCCCTATGGCTAAAATGGCCATCAGAGCTTTCTTGCGCAAGAGAGCATCCACACTGTCATGGATGCTCTTGCGCAAAAGCACATGGCAGTGTGGACGCACTCTTGTGGAAGACCTTTTGCACAAGAACTCTTGCGCAAAACAGTTCTTCCTCAAGAAGCCACCAGTGTAGACATAGCCTGAGAATCTGAGTAAAAGGAATTCAAACTGAGTGTAAGGGAGCCTCACCATGTTTAATGAAGTTTAACTTGAACCACATGATTTCCGATTTTGGCACTGACTATGCTGTGGAATTAGATGACCTTATGGCAGTGCAACATATTCTCCAACTCCTGAAATAAAGATGCTCCAAGACATCACTGCTGTGAATATCAGTGATGGAGCAACCTCAGACACTGATATTCACAATAGCTGAAACACTGATTGTACTACTTACTAATGAATTCCATTATAAAAACATACTGTAGGTGTGCACAAATATATTTTCTACAGGAGGCATAACGTGGTATTCCAGAGTTAAAACTTTCTTGATCTTAGCTGTGTAAACAGGACAATGAGCATTGTACTTTTAAGCAGCTGATGAAGGTGCAACTGTAACAACTCTTGCTTCAGCTCCAGCACATAAGATGATGTACCTTTAGTACAAAATGCAGATTTTCTTGGTAACAGTTGCTATGTGAAATGTTGTGAGATAGAAATTACTGTCATAATTAATAATAGGTAAAGGTTTTACTTTTGATGTACTAAATTCCATGTTGTTTGATGAGACTTAGTGATTGTATTTATTATTGTAACTTTCCATGTTGGCCTATTATTTTTCTTACTATTTAGGAGTGAAGTCAGGCAGCTGTTTTTACAGTATTTAGTTAGTGCTATTAATACTTTTTTTTCTAATTTAAATCTAGCAGAAACATTTCCTTCCTAATGAAATTAATAAATTCATTTTAAGTGAAAGGGGAATTATAAAAAAACAGGCCTACGTTTTCAAACCTGGGTGTCTAAAGTTAAGCATCTGTGTCCTTACATGGGTATTTAAATAAATTACTTTATTGCGAAAGTGTCCACGGCCACAGCAGCTCCCATGGAGTGCAATGAAACTGAAAATCAGATTATATATTTAGGTGTGTTGGGCACCATTTGAAAAATCCTATTTGTACTTTTTTGTATTAGCTTCTTCTTTCCTGAAATTGCTGCAGTTGAGCACTCCATTTACTTTTCAACACAATATCTCACATAAGGAAAAAATATTGAGTATAAGCTACATAGAGCATCTAAGCTACAACAGAAATGGCTACAGTACATGTATATATTATACAGAGTTTCTATACTATAAATTACTACAATTACCACTAGATCATTTGAAATCTTCAGTATATTACACTTTGTAATATGTTTGGCATATTGTTTGTTAGCTGTAAGGCTATGAGGCTTTGTACTCATGGGCCTGGGTTTGCATCTGTCTTGGAGACAAATCCTGCCCCCATGGAAATAAATGGGAATTTTGTGACTGACTAATCCAATTGGCCCCTGGTTCCTGCAAACAGAATAGAGATTGATTTACTGTATAAAGAAGAAATAGTTGTCAAAGAGCCTTGACTGACGGCATAATCTGCAGACAGGACATTTCTATGTCTTTGAACTAAATAAATTAATAAAATTAATGCACTGGTAAGGTCAAGGCAGTATGAGACACGAACACAAGCAAGTCACTGAACAAGATGGTCATACTGTTGTAGTAACAAATTGTTGTATTTCTCAACCTCAAATTCTTCTGTTGCAACATATCTGAAATTCCCGCGAGCCAAAAATGGTGTCCCGCAAATTTAAAAACACTTCTATTAAACAGTAAGTGTAGAAAAAACATAATATATGTATTAATAATAGACAGTTGTGACTTACCTATGTTATTTATTTTCTCACAGTAGATAGTCTATCACAGATACTCATTAGTGAGACTGCTGTCATAAACAATGATAAATAACTCCCACTATGGTTTTGACTTGGGCTGCTGTACTCATGTCTAGGTCTTAGGCACACAAACATTAGAATATGTCTGTAATGTGGCAGCTTCAAAGATATGTCCTTGGCTTCAGTGCAGGTCCATGGAGACACTTGCCTCTTTTATTATCTTCTTGACAGTGGTGGCAGCCTCTTGGATGGGAGCAGCATAACTTTTTTGAGAAACGACATATGGTACTTAGAATCTAGTGGTTGCCAGCTTTTCATATAATTAGCGATGATCCCTGAACATCTGTAGCTACTATTCTATGTTGGTGAGCTACTGTTTTACATCAGAGAGGAGGACCATTTTCTTGGAACACACTTCCTTCAAGTATGTATTAACAACTTGATTTAGAATTGCTAGCTACAGAACCCAGTGGGTCCTTTGGAGACGGAAATCTTTTTACAGCTCTTGAAAAAGCTTCCTATGACTGTAGAGAGACAACTGCATAAAAATCCATCCCCGGACAACTAACAGAAGTCATAAAGCATGATGGTACTCTTAACAGATAAGAACATGCTTCAGATTAGCATCTTTCCTAGAACCAAATTAAGAGTAAGGTATTACAAAATTTATGAGATTAAGCACTGTACAAACACAGGAGCTATCTAATAAATGCACTTTAGAAATACCATGCTAGAATTCGTCAAAAAATATGTGGAAGCATTTATGAAATTTTCTTGAAGTTTTGGAACAATTTTCTGTGTGAAGTTTTTTATGTTTAGATTGATAACTTTATAAACTGATTAAAACCGTTGTTTGGGTAATATTTTTAGTGCAAGTATCATAATATTTACTTTTTTTTTAAAAGCTTGAATTTTGGATTACTAGATTGAAAAAGACACAGAGAAAGTATCCCTTAGAAAAATGAGCTATTTTACTGAAGCTATATGGACTACTCAGGTGATTAACAATTATTCCTGGAAATAAGGTTATTTCGAATTGAGACTTTGAGGGCGCTATATAGCAAAATTACATAAAAGAACAAATGGAGCCTTTTGGGAAAGGAAATGACTGGCAGGAGGGAGTTGACAAAGACTGGAGAAACCCAAGGAATAACAATTATAGCCAGAACAACAAGCCAAATAATAAATTAACTAAGAACTAATTTCTCTGGCTGAAAGAGGATATGAGGCATCCTATTCAACTAATCTCAGAAGAAGCAGATTAAAAGAAAGCAATATATCACGGATGCTGGATATTCAGCAAGAAAGAATTCTATTTTTCAACTATATTTCTACATTCCTAGAAAGTACTAGGGGGATACCTCATTCAGGCCAAGGTAACTGCTAATTGTTTATTTTGCTGAGCTTACTGTAAATTTCAAGAAATATTATCTAGATCCCCATTAAAGAATGGAAGTCTGATGTAGGCTGTTTTCTTGGGCCTACACCACCTGAAACTTATTGAGATAGACCAAGGCTGAAATCGCTGAACAAACAAAAATATTTAGTTTTGCAACAGAACAATTATCCTGAGGTTCACCATATCACTTCAGAGGCAGCACTAAATTATATACTCTGAGTAAAAGTAGAATCTTAGAGTTACAAATACCAGAGACCTCATTTGGAACCAGAAATATGCAACCAGACAGCCACAGAGATGAAAAACAACAATAACAATACAAATACAGCACAGGAGTGTGTTAAATGTAAACTACTAAAAATAAAAGGGAAGTTTAAAAAATATAGACAAGGTAAGACAAATGTTTCTGTATTTGTTTCATTTAAATTAAAATGGTTAGAAGCAACATTTTTCTTCTGCATAGTAAAGTTTCAAAGCTGTATTAAATCAATGTTCAGTTGTAAACTTTTGAAAGAACACTGATAAGGTTTTCTTCAAAGTTCTGAGCATATCAGAGTTATGAACAACTGCAATTCAGAAGGTGTTCATAATTCTGAGGTTCTGCTGTAGTTAAATTGGAAAATGAGACAAAAATTTGAGAATGAAATGCTAAATTGTATTACACATCATTCAGCCAGTAGGTGGTAACCATTAGGTGAATGACACCTTATTTAAACAAAGGTTTGCATCTGGCAAAGCACTAAAGGATCTTATGATGAACACATCAGGGATATATAAGCAAGCTCTGTGAGCTGGCCATATCTGGAATAGAAGAACATGACATGGTATCAGGAGTAAACTAAGTAAAGCCATAGAAGGAAACCAGAAACAAATGTTACGTCTAGACTACATCCCTCTGTCAGCAGAGGGATGTAAATGAAGCACTTCGAAAGTGCAAATGAAGCCAGGATTTAAACATCCCACACTTCATTTGCATAATCATGTAATGGCGCTCTTTCGAAAAAGCACTATTTCAAAATTGAAACTGTAGACTAGATGCCGTTTTTTCGAAAACAGGGCACTTTTTCGAAAGATCCTGTAAACCTTTCAGAAAAGTGCCCTGTTTTCAAAAGAACTGCGTCTAGACTGCGGTTTCAATTTCGAAATAGCGCTTTTTTGAAAGAGCGCCATTACGTGATTATGCAAATGAAGCGTGGGATTTTTAAATCCCGGCTTCATTTGCACTTTTGAAGTGCTTCATTTACACCCCTCTAGACACACCCAAAATGTTGCAGTATCTCAGCAACATGTCACTCTTCAATGCTACAAAGAACATCAGCTTTGGCAAACATTCTCAATGAACATCCAGGAAACCATATTTTGCAAAACCTCAAATTGCAAACACCACCAAAAAGTGGAAATATAGAAGTATCTTCTTTAATTTATGTTATGGGCAAGCAGGCAGAGCATCCCTTCAAGCTTGTGATTTTACTGACGACAGTAACACAAAGATGTCCATGAAAACATTCTGGATGTATTTGATGCCTACTTTATACCTCTGAGAAATATGGTCTATAAAAGAGCATGTTTTCACCAGACAATTCAAGGGGAGGATTGGTAGAATTTTTTATGAAAGTTCTACGTACATCGGCTGAAAATTATGATTTTGGGAATGCAAGCCATGAAGATATCAGAGACAGGCTGTTTATTGGTCTAGCAGATAAAAAACTTTCCTAGCAGCTGAGAGAGCTTTAACCCAAACCCTGTTAGAAAGATAGCAAAAGCAGTCAGAACTAGTCAAACAGAACAAAAGACAGGAGCAATGTGAAAAACCTGAAACTAGTTTAGAAGCTATAAACAGACACTTGAGTATTTAAAGGCATCATAAAAACCCTGAGGCAAGGAGAGAATGCCCAAGCTAAGAGGGGCAAATTCCAGACTACATTTACAAGGGGTGGAAAAAAGTTATACTCCAAGAGATGATGCACGTCCAGCTAGAAGCATACGGTGTAATATATGCATGAAATATGGGCATTTTGCAGCTGTTTGCCTCAGCAAAGCGGTCAGGGTGCTGACTCATATTACAGACAATCAAGAGCCATTGTTTCTGAGATCTCTCATTTATGATGACATAGAGCCTGCGTGGAGAGGGAAGCTGAATATTCATGGCAAGACTAATGACTTTAAAATTGACTGAGAAGCTGACATCATGGTAGTTTCAGAAGAAACCTACAATCACCTTCAAACCCTCCAGGTCATGAGGGTGCGGGTTAAAGTCATTTGACACAGCTCGCTCTTGCCCTGGAGGCATTCTGAACTGCATGGACCAATTTACCACAGAAAGCAACTTACAAAGACAAAAGTTAGAGAGACAAGGTAACTGAAGTAGTATTTTTTATTGGACCAGCTTCTGTTGGTGACAGAGACACACACGGCTCTTCCTTTGGAAAAGGCACTCAAGAGCATCACAGCTAAATACAGGAACGGATAGTTTTGTATAAATAGCAATGAAAGGGACCAATATGAAGTTATTCATTCAGTCCACGTCTACACTGGCAGCTTCTTGCACAAGAACAGTTGTTCTTGTGCAAAAACTTGCCAGGTGTCTACACTGCACGCGCATTCTTGCGCAAGTAAATTTACAGTCTAGCATCGGAAAACAGCGCTTCTTCCGGAAGAGTTATTCCTCTCCCCACGAGGAATAAGCCGTCTTCCGCAAGAGCTCTTGTGCAAGAGGGCAGTGTAGACAGGCAACATGAATTTCTTGCTCAAGAAACCCCTATGGCTAAAATGGCCATCAGAACTTTCTTGCACAAGAGAGTGTCCACACTGCCATAGACGCTCTTGCGCAAAAGCACATGCCAGTGTAGACACGCTCTTGTGGAAGACTTTTTGCGCAAGAACTCTTCCACAAAACAGTTCTTGCTCAAGAAGCTGCCAGTGTAGACATAGCTCAGAGTTCATGCTATCAAAGGGCCAAAGGCCAACAGCTTTCTCAGCCACAGCCTGGCAGCCATGATGGACTTGTGAGAAAATTAAAAGAAGCTGATGAAAGATTTGGTTATTTTGGTCTTTTGAGAGGCGACTCAGTGCAAATCAACTTAAGAGACAATGTTGAACCTTACAGTGTAAAAAAACATTCTTACCAGAGGGACTGGCTGCAGATTTATGTAAATTCAGAGGACATTACCTCATCATTGTGAATTATTTTTTGACATTGTGGATTATGTGGATAGGGACAAAAATATTTGAAAGACCTCACATTGATTAAAAAAAAAACCCTCAAAGTACATTTTGGTATTCCAGAATAATTAGGGAAGGACAGTTCATCATAATTCACTGCAGAAGTCATTCTTAGCAAAATATGGTTTGATTATATTTGATTGCTCAATAGCAGCCCGCATTACCCACAAGTGAATGGAGAGGCTAAAAGAGCTGAACATACTGTCAAGAAAACCCTACAGTAGGAAGATCTATTCCTTGCTTTTCTGAATTACAGATCAATGCTAATAGTGACTACTAGATATTGTCAAATACAGCTACTGATGGGAAAACTCAGACGAACTGTTCCAACTTTGGAAAAGAACCTATTTCCAAAAAAGTGGTCAGACGTGAGGAGAATAGGCAAAGTGGATACAAAGGCTTAAAAGAGCTTATTGACATTACAGCTGTTACTCAGAGAGCTGTCAGGTCTAGAACCTGATGACTTTGTTCATGTCACATTAGATGAGAAAAAGGGATGGATAACTCAAGCTGTCATGAAGGTGCACCCAGGCCCCAGATTATATGCAACTGGGACCAATAATGAAGAATTTATCAGAAACAGTCAACATCTACAGTTTACTCTTCAGAAAGAACAAAACAAAGCAAACTCTGCAGATGCAGAACAAGAAGATGACTGAAGGATTCCAAACCAACCACAGTTGCAACTAATGGAAATCATATAATTAGAAAACCAATATGATTCAGAGACACTTCACAGCTTGATACATATTGCAGGGCTCTATGTATAAACAAGCTCAGTGACCAGTGCATATCTGATACAGATGAACACAAGACAAATTGTGGCGGGGGGAGGAAAAGAACCTGAAATATATTTGAGCTGATAGTTACTAGAGGGTGAGATGTACTGGCTTTCCCAACAATTTTTAGTTATTTATAGGGAAACACAAGCATTATTTTTTATCAGCTACAAAATATCCTTGTTGTAAGGACTTCTATAGCTGGAGTCTAAGTATGATTCAGGGTGGCAACTTGTAATGCAGTACAGAAACCCTGCATAGTGACAAATGGATTAAAATCCTTCCAGATGTGAGGGGTGGAAACTTCTCCCTCCCCCAAAAAGTCGTTCCTGCTGTCAGGAACAGAGGCAATTCCTGCAGATGAGGAAGTAATCACGCTGTATAAAGAAGTCCTGGAAAGTGGGAACCTGCTCGAACTTGGTTAAGATAAATTGGAAATAAGAGGGAAGATGCAAATGTTTATTTTATCTGCTTCATAGTGGCTTGCTATCCTTGGAACAGACACAAAGAGCATTTCAAGGAAAGAAGGTGATATCTTTGCCCACCTTAGTAGAGGCAAACCTGGGTAATTAATTCTTATTTCTATTATAAAGATTTCTGTTTTATAACCTGACAAAAGACCAAAGGACATTTAAAACATATACTTTTTCAGGCTGTGTTTTCTATACTGCCATGAAATTGGTCAATTTATTGCTCTAACAGTGGCTGGTCAACAGCTCCCACATCAACTATCACAACGTGAAATGTTGAGTTCAGAATGGTGAGGTACTCACTCACTGTAAATCTAGATAGACCAGGATTAAAACTTCCTTAAACTCTAGCTGTTCAACATTAAGATCTGCGTCAAAAATCTTAATGTTCAAACCTATCTCTGTTTAAGTGAAACTCATCACTGATGCAGTACTTTGTACTGGTAAGCTTAGTGATTAGTCTCACATGGCAGCCACAATCAGCTATACTCTAAAGCCATGTCTACACTAGGAGATTATTTTGAATTTATTAAGTTAGACTTCTGGGCAACTGATTTTACAAATTTGAATTCTGTGTCCTCACTACGGGGAAGAATCGAATGTAGTCTTAGGCAGGCTCCATTAATGTGGACACGCTACCTCGGACTTAGAGCCCCAGGAAGCACGCTGGGGAGCTGCGGGAAGCCTCCCAGAGGCCAATTAGTTCAAATTAGCAGCACCAGAGCATCCACACTAACACTATTTCAGACTTCCAAGTTCAGGAATAGCATTATTCCTCATGAAAAGCAGGACTGCAGAGTTCAAGTTCATTGGAATAATGGGAATAATGGGCATGGTAGTGTGGACGCATTGCTTACAAATTCAACCTTCGAGAGCTAATTTCAGACTCAGATCTTAGTGTAGATTAGGCCTAAGAGTGCCACACTATCTACACTGATTGACTTACACAACTGGCCTTGTGCCACTCATACGGCTCATTTATCCCATTAAGTTAGTCCCATGTAAGGGGAGTGCAGCGCTGCACTCTGCAGGGAAAACTAAGGCGGGGATTTAGTCTTGGAGGCAGAATTTCTCCTAGAGCTTTCCTGCATGTAGGTGAAACATGCCTACTCTAGAAAGTGTTACACACTTGATGATCCTCCCTTTTTGGTGGCAGAAGCCTTTGATACCATAGACCATGTGGCACCTGTGGATTTTACCAGGGATCTGTCTTTGAGAGGGCAATCTGGTGGGCAGTTGCTTCAGTAGGCCATAGCATTCTCATGAAGGGTACCAAGGCAGATTTGTTTTGCCAGCCTCCTCCTTCAATGTGTCTGTAACTTCTAGGAGAGTTTGGGAGGGGACATGGAGTTTGATTCACCCAGCTCTATACCTCTGAGACAATTATTCCAATGGACTGGACATGTCAGGAACTTTGAGGTCAAGCTGGCTAAGGCCTAACAAAGACAACATGATAATGTTGGTGAGTGGAAAAGAACAACCAGAGGAGTTGGTAGAACCTACAACTTCATATATTCCATGGCCCGAAGGGACCATTGGGATCATTTGGTTTGACCTCCTATATAACACAGGCCACAAAATTTCTCATCATTATCCCTAGATTTTAAAACTGTCAGTTACAGAGTCTCCACCATGACCAAAATTAATTCACACTATCAAAAAGGTGCATATTTTAACTGCCAATGGTGCCATTGATAACACAGGCACTAACATGGGTGTTTTGTTAGAGCCTGAACAGCACCTGAGAGGGGCAGTTGCTAACCATCCTCCTTGGTCTGCACTTCATGAAATGAACAGAACCTGTAGAGGTGTTATTGAGTTCCTCCACAGATTCTAAAAAGCACCAGGAAGTGTTGCAGCAGAGACTACAGGAAGCTTAATTAGCAGGGGGACTTCCTGATCAGGGAGTTTTCTAATTGTTGCTCAAAGCATGACTCTATGGCTACGTCTAGACTGGCATGATTTTGCGCAAATGCTTTTAACGGAAAGGTTTTTCCGTTAAAAGTATTTGCGCAAGAGAGCGTCTCGATTGGCACAGACGCTTTTGCGCAAAAGCACTTTTTGTGCAAAAGCATCCCTGGCCAATCTAGATGCGGTTTTGCGCAAGAAAGCCCCGATTGCCATTTTTGCGATCGGGGCTTTTTTGCGCAAAACAAATCTGAGCTGTCTATACTGGCCCTTTTGCCCAAACGGGAGCGTCAAAGCATTTGCGCAAGAAGCACTGATTTCTTACATTAGAACGTCAGTGCTCTTGCGCAAATTCAAGCAGCCAGTGTAGACAGCTGGCAAGTTTTTGCGCAAAAGCGGCCGCAGCCTATGTGTTTATGTCTTCCCATTACTAATTCTGTTACCGTTATCTGAGCCTTTGCTATCTCAAGAATACTCTGCTGCAATATGTCCTACTATAGTTAATGCACTTTCTATGGGCTAGCATCTTCCAAGCCCTTGTGTGGCCCTAGAGGAGATAGGGGTGTGTGACAGAGTCCTTGGTAGTTCCTCCCTCAGGGAATGGGGGGAATTTGACCTCACCCAGTTATCTACATGGGGTGGTCACATCTCCAGCCTCACTTCCCAACTATTCACTATGGGGGGCAGGAGGTTCTGCCCTTTGTGGGTCTCCTTAGGTCTCTCCAGCTAAGGGATCAAAATGACAGACACAACCCTCTCCACATACACACATGCACCCAGGAATACTTCCTCCTTGCAGTCCTATGGGAAGAGGGCAACTCTGCAGTGCTGCTAATAATATAGTCCCCAAGTTATGGGTTTGGTAAAAATCATTCTGGCTGGGTCAGTCTTAGCCTGGGAATCCACTGTGCCCTCCTCAGGAGCAGGGGAAAGCTCTCTTGCCTAGGAGTTCCTGCAGCCTGAAGAGCTATTTCTGCATTCTGGAGCTTAACCACAGTCTTCCTTCTCCCCCACTGCCAGCTGCAGCTTCCTCCCTCTAAGAGCATTCCTCCCTATCTTGCATGACTGACAGTGCCACAGAGATGGGGTGGGCCCTATTACCTGGGCCTCTCTAGCCCCTTCATCATCCATGTGGGGCATATGCAGTTCTTCACAGGGTGGAAGAGGTGGATAAGCTATCCTGTTATAGTGGCACCCCATAGCTAAAATCCAGGCAGAATTGCAGCCTCTATGCTCTCATTCTTTGCTCCCCCGAGGACAAATGGTGCTCCAAAAAGGATGGGGGCCTTGATGCTGAGGTCATCACTTGGTGCCAGAACTCAGGGGAGCTAGCTGGCTACAGGCAACTGAGGAAACAGTGATTATCATAGAATCATAGAGCTGGAAGAGACCTCAGGAGGTCATCAAGTCTAGCCCCCTGCCCAAGGCAGGACCAATCCCAATTAAATCAACCCAGTCAGGGCTTTGTCAAGCCAAGACTTAAAAACCTCTAGGGATGGAGATTCCTCCACCTCCCTAGGTAACCCATTCCAGTGCTTCACCACCCTCCTAGTGAAATAGTTTTTCCTAATATCCAACCTAGACCTTCCCCATTGCGCCTTGTTCTGCCATCCGTCACTACTGTGAACAGCCTCTCTCCATCCTTTTTGGAACCTCCCTTCAGGAAGTTGAAGGCTGCTATCAAATCCCTCCTCACTCTTCCCTTCTGCAAACTAAACAAACCCAAATCCCTCAGTCTCTCCTCAGAGGTCATGCGCTCCAGCCCCCTAATCATTTTGGTCACCCTCTGCTGGACCCTCTCCAATGCGTCCACATCCTTTTTGTAGTGGGGGGCCCAGAACTGTACACAATACTACAGATGTGGCCTCACCAGAACCGAATAAAGGGGAATAATCACTTCTCTAGATCTGTTGGCAATGTTCCTCCTAATGCATCCTAATATGCCATTAGCCTTCTTGGCTACAAGGGCACACTGTTGACTGATATCCAGCTTCTCATCCACTGTAATCCCCAGGTCCTTTTCTTCAGAACTGCTATTTAGCCATTCCGTCCCAAGCCTGTAACAATGCTTGGGATTCTTCCGTCCCAAGTGCAGGACTGTACACTTGTCCTCGTTGAGCCTCATCAGATTTCTTTTGGCCCAATCCTCTAATATTCACTCTGGACCCTATCCCTGCCCTCCAGCATATCTACCTCTCCCCCTAGCTTAGTGTCATCTGTGAACTTGCTGAGGGTGTAATCCATCCCCTCAACCAGGTCATTAATAAAGACGTTGAACAAAACTGGTCCTAGAACAGATCCTTGGGGCACTCCACTAGAAACCAACCACCAACCTGACATAGAGCTGTTGATCACTACCCGTTGGGCCCGACAGTCTAGCCAGCTTTCTATCCACCTTGCAGTCCATGTATCCAATCCATATTCCCTTAACTTGCTGGCAAGCATATTGTTGGAGAGACTGTATCAAAAGCTTTGCTAAAGTGAAGGTATATCAAATCCACTGACTTTCCCATATCCACAGAGCTAGTTACCTCATTATAGAAGCTAATCAGATTGGTCAGGCATGACTTGCCCTTTGTGAGCCCATGCTGACTATTCCTGATCACTTTCCCCTCTTCCAAGTGCTTCAAAATGGATTCCTTGAGGATCCCCTCCATGATTTTTCCAGGTCTGAGGTAAGGCTGACTGGTCTGTAGTTCCCTGAATTGTCCTTCTTCCCTTTTTTAAAGATGGGCACTACATTTGCCTTTTTCCAGTCATCTGGGATCTCCTCCAATCTCCACGAGTTTTCAAAGGTAATGGCCAAAGGCTCCTCAATGACATTTGCCAACTCCCTCAGTACCCCGGGATGCATTAAATCTGGGCCCATGGATTTGTGTATGTTTAGATTTTCTAAATAGTTCCTAACTTGTTCTTTCCCCACCAAGGGCTGTCCATACTGCGTTGCCTCATGCATTTGTCTGGGAGCTGACCTTGTCCGTGAAGACAGAGGCAAAGAAAGCATTGAGTACTTCAGCTTTTCTCACATCATCTGTCACTAGGTTACCTCCTTCATCCAGTAAGGGTCCCACACCCTCTCTGATCACCCTCTTATTGCTAACATGCCTGTAGAAACCTTTCTTGTTATCCTTCACATCCCTTGCTAGCTGCAATTCCAATTGCTCTTTCGCCTTCCTGATAATTCCCCTGCATTCTCGAGCAATATATTTATACTCCTCCCTAGTCAACTGTCCAAGTTTCCACTTCTTGTAAACTTCCTTTTTGTGTTTAAGCTCACCAAGGATGTCCCCGGTAAGCCAATCTGGTCGCCTACCATGTTTGCTTTTTTTGCTGTACATCGGGATGGTTTCTTCCTGTGCCTTTAATAAGGCTTCTTTAAAATACTGCCAGCTCTCCTGGACTCCTTTCCCCTTCATGTAAGCATCCCAGGGAATCCTGCCCATCAGTTCTCTGAGGGAGTCAAAGTCTGCTTTTCTGAAGTCCAGAGTGTGTATTTTGCTACTCTCCTTTCTTCCTTTGGTCAGGATCCTGAAATCTACCATCTCATGATCACTGCTTCGCAGGTTGTCACCCACCTCTACTTCCCCTACTAATTCCTCCCTGTTTGTGAGTAGCAGGTCAAGCTGCATATGGCCCCTGGTTGGTTCCTTCAGCACTTGTACCAAGAAGTTATCCCCAACATTCTCCAACAGATGTCAACAATCCCCAACAGATGTCAGGGTGATTAAAGTCCCCCATGAGAACCAGGGTCTGAGATCTGGAAACTTCTCTCAGTTGTTCAAATAAAGCCTCGTCTACTCATCCACCTGATCTGGTGGTCTATAGCAGACACCAACCACAACATCACCCCTGTTGCTTCCACCTCTAAACTTAACCCATAGACTCTCAACAGTCTTTTCTCCCTCTAAATACTGGAACTCCGAGTAATCATACTGCTCTCTTACATACAATGCATCTACTCCTCCTTTTCTCCCCGGCCTGTTTTTCCTGAACAGTGTATACCTTCCATGACAGTGCTCCAGTCATATGAGTCATCCCACCAAGTCTCCGTTATTCTGATCAAATCATAGTTCTTTGACTGGGCCAGGGCTTCTAATTCTTCCTGTTTGTTTCCCAGACTTGTCACATTTGTGTACAAACACCTTAGATAACCAGTTGATCGCCCTACCTTCTCCATCCAAATCAGGGGTCCTCCTTTGTTGCTCGTTCCTCCTTGGTGTATGTTGCCTTCCTGCTCCCTGAACTCAGTGTTCCTGTTCCAGGCCAAGGGAGGTGTATGCATAATGGTGAGTGTATGCAGTTTCTCAGAGCCCATTGCTACATAGCTCCTGTTCTGCTTTGTTCAGACAGTTGCTGACCTAACGTGGTCCAGCATGTTGCTGACCTTACAGCCTACCGGCATATCTTGCCTCAATTTTTGGTGTCTTTTGGATTGCCATTCGGAGGTGCATCAGAGCCGGGGAGTGGTGGCCAGAATGCCCAGTGCCTGTACCCCTCTCCCACTTAAACTCCTTCCCCTGCACTTGCCTATGGCTCTGGGAGGGGTTGGGGGGGGGGGATGCAGGCTCTGGCCCAGGGCAAGGGGTGGAGGTGCATGAGAGTGAAAGGGTGCAGACTCTGGGAGGAAGTTTTAGGGCTGGAGGGGGTGCAGGCGGTGGGGGGTGGATCGGGGTGTAGCCTCTGGGAGGGAGGGAGGTATGCCAGGAGATGTGGAGGAGAGGATGCCATGCTTACCTGGGGCACCCTACTCTGGCAGTGGCTCCTGAGGGAGTGGGAGTGGGAGTCTCCATGCGCTGCTACCCTCCTCCCCCTCCTGTGCATCCTCCAGTCCTGGGGGCCTAAAACAGCCTGGGTGTCCCTGCCACCAACACTGGTAGTGCAGTGGGGCTAGAGTAGCTTCCAGCCGCTCACTCCTGGCACATTCCTGTGCCTCGGGGGAGGGAGCAGGGGTGTCCTGCATGCACTTCTCCTGGGACTCCCCGCAAGAGGAGCATCACGCAGATGCCCAGGGGCTGCAGGGATGTGCTGGCAGCTGTGTGGAGTGAGAGGACCGGAAACCTTTCTTGCTCCATTGTGCTGCCAGTGGTGGCAGTGGGGGCCCCAGGCTGTTTTAAATCACCCTGGGGCTGGGGGATGCACCGGCCGAGCATGCAGGAGTAGCAGGCTAGAGCAGTGCCCCAGGCAAGGAATATTCCTGTTGCCCAGGCACCATGGGCCCATAGAATTCACCGTCTATCATCAGAGCAGAACATAAACACTCCCCTACAAAGCATGTGAAACAATGGGCAAGCAGACTGTAAGCCTGGGAGTTCTGAGAGACATTCTGCCACTCTAAGACAAAATGTCTCTCTATGCCCCCCCTTGGGGAAGGGCAACTCAGTACAGAACCTTCCTATGGGCTGTCACTAAATGTTACAAGCTAGCCCTATGTTTTTAATTAGTTTACACTCCAGTTCTGTTCTTGGAGCATCAAGCATTCACCATGAGTATCGAGCTACATATGGTGCAAAATATACATTAGTCCACTGGCAGCCATTACATGACAGTGTAACTAAAATGAAATAACAGGTAGGTGTATTTTTTCTTGTTAATTAGAAACCTAATTTTCTATTAAAATGTATGAGATGACAAAATCTCATACTCTTTAAAACGATTACTAGCAGATAAAGTATTCTACCAAAGTATTAATATTAACATCATTAAAAGTGTTTTATCAAGTGTGCCTTTATCTCCAGATTGCAAGCAATCGCAGCCTGAAGGAGAGATATGCCCTTGTGTATTGTGGTATGAAAACCAACAGCAGTTTTAGAGCCATATAAAGTCTTCTTGTGGCTTCAGCAATAGGGAAAAAAAAGTCTTGGAACCACAATTATAAGGAGTAATAGAGTAAATGAATCTATTTTTCATCACCTTGGGCTTCAAAAAGAAAATATTTGAGCATTATATTGATATGAGAAAGAGCTGAGATATTCAAATGCATTTAAAGTTGTGTTAATTGATTAAACCAGATCAGGAGCATTTGAAAATATAAAAAGGATTTCTTTTTGCATAAACATTCAAAATATATCTGTTTCAGAAGACTAGTTGCTGCTTTGTAGACTGGTGTGATACAGCGTCCAAAGACTTCCCAAATATCTGATAACTCTCAGATATTCCTTAAAATCCAGAATGTAAATAATCTTATGATTTTATTGCTTCCTTGAGTTGACCCAGATATCTTTTCATCTTCCTTTTGACAGGCTTCTTCATGATACCACATAACAGTTTTCCTTCTTCTTCTACCTTTTTGATAGTGTGGTTCAGTAGACAATTTTGTGAATTTCTTTCTCCATAGTCTTCCTTCTGTAGAATACCACTTTGTTTTCATGAATTCTCATGTTCATGTATTTCATGTAATCAGCTTTCAGGGAGATAGAGGAGAAAGGCCAGTCAAATTTGGGCTTATGTTATTATTATTCACAATCTTGACAGCATCTCTTTAAATGTTTCTGCATTTCTTCATCAAACACAGAAGAAAATCCCCTTTGGCACATTGTTCTGAGTTGAGGACAATGTGAGACTATTGTACTGTAGATGTCTGTCTCCCAGCTGCATTGAGTGATGAGAATCTTGCTTCCCTGTATGTTCATAACAGGTAATTTCTTCTAAAGTATCTCCATAAAAAACTCCTTACAGGGGGTCCACCATTAATCTTGAGCACAGTAAGCAATAGCTAATGTGGTAAGAAGAACACTGGGGGGGGAGGGGAATCTTGTCCCTAAACTGTAGAAGCCTAAATAATGACAGTAATAGTATAATCTCCCACACCCGAAGTTGTAGCTGACAAAAATAGAGAAGTCATGCAAAGCTGGGCGTACAATTACAGCTGAAAACTCCAGGTTATTTAATAATTCTCAGATAAATAACACTGAATATCTTGCCTTTAAGTGCTTCACTTGTTTTAAAGAAATATTTCTTAAAGAAGTATTCCTTATGTCAGCCCTTCAAGAGCACTTTATAAAAGGGTATTAATTATATCCTGAAAGTTACAAGTGTCACAGAGTAAGAGAACTGCTTTATAAAACACCAATATACCATCTTACTGAACTACTAATTTAGGCTACTCCTGATCCTGAATTTCCAGCTGAGAACTGGAATTATTTAGCAATTATTTATCCGAGCATAAATATTTAGAGACAAGTTCTGCTAACAAATCTTGCTTCTAGGAGCCAGGCCCATAACAATATTCTTGGCATTAGATTTCCTCAGATAAATCAAGTCTCTAACTTCACACTTTCCTTATTTCAACTTTTTTATAATATCCCAGCTTGTTTATCTGTGTGTCACTATTTCTAAGATTCTATCCATGATGGCTGTTATTAGAATTAATTCAGGCTACATCATGGTCCTTCCATGTAATCATACAGTGTATCTTTAGACAAGGAACGGTGGAATTCTCAAAATATTGTTGGTAAGAAATATTAACATTTTTAGTTGAGAAAAAGTGCTTTTAAAAAAAAATCTGTGTTCTTCTCCCACCCTGTCCATCCTCAGCCATTTTCTCCTAATGTTTGTATCCCCTCCAATATCTCTGCAGATCTCTACTCAACATGGTGGCCAAAATCAACCTACTTCATGGCATTGCTCCGTTGAGCCCCTTCCTGGGACCCCCTCCACCAAATAATATTGTCCATAGAGCACTTTGGGAAAGCAAGGGGTTCCAGGCAGACAACAGTGGGTGGAGGACAGAGAATGGCAGGCCTCAGGATGTGAAGGCAGGAGGTAGATGGGAACCAGAGATTATGTCTGCCCTACAGCTGGGAATGAGTCACCAGCCCAGGTAGACAGACTCATGCTTAGAGCCCCGCAAATCCACAGAGATCCGCTTTATATCCACAGGTATCTGCATCTGTGGATTTGGATGTGGATCTCCACGGCTCATTTTTGCAAATGCGGATGTGGATACGAATTTCATATCCATGCATGGCTCTACTCATGCATGAATACAACACAGCAGCTCATACTCTCAAGCCTCCCTGACCCACTAGGCTTGAGAACCTGAGCCATAACATCCGCACTGCCATTTCCAATGTGCTAGGGCGAGTCTGTCTACCCAGGCTGAGAGACTAGCTTCCAGTTAGAGTACACACATACCCAGAGAGGCCACATCATCCCACAGCAGCCCTGTGCGTTTAATCTTCTAAGAGGGATCCCTGGGGCAGCCCAAGCGGGACCAGCTCCAGATCTGCAGCTGATTGGTGCTGTCAGAGAACTGGGAAGAGCCAGAAGAGGTTCTGCAGCCAGGGGCAGCCTATAGAATGTGTTAGGTTAAGAACTAAATCGATACGAGGTTTTGATTAAGTCACACTAAGCATAGAGGAGCATGGGCAATTGGGTTTGTTGGCATGAGTAAAAATTAGAGATAAGGGGGAGATAGTAAGATGGGAAAATTGAAGTTAGCAAAGACATGACCTAGGTTCTGGATATAACTGGTTTTAGCAGGGTTTGCAATGAGTGTTTCTGAGAATGGTAAATGTTGTATTACAATGCTATCTGTACTGATAGCCTGGGAAGGACATTGGTGCAGATGTTAATTAAAACCATGTGTTACATACCAAGTCAGTAAAAAGGTGGCAGACCTGTGAATATGGCAAAGGGTAGGTTTCATGTTTATTAGTATGCCAGTGGGTTATAAAAGGAGTGGCCTTGTTAAATTGGGGACAGCTCCATTAACAACAAATGAGCATTGTTAATTTACAGTGTTACACAGCTATCCTTCATTCTATTATTATGGCCTGATCACCCATTGATATTCACTGCATCTTTGAATGTGAGCATAATCGTAGGACCTGTGTAATTGGTAATTGTTTGCCTCTTTGTTTAACTAGACATTTTTACTTTTCAATAAAGTTTAGTTCCATCAGTCAGAGTGTCATCCAGGGTCCTCTACTAAATTAAATTGTCTATAACTGGCTTGGAGGCATAAACCTTAGAACTGAATGTGTCTCATTGCACAAGTAGCATTAACAATTTAATATTAGCTGGGGAACATTTTAAAAATCAAGGTAGCAGCGTGGGGAGCTCTTGCCTCATGGAGACCTTGGAGGAGCAGCAGCATTGGGGGATAGAACTTTGGCTCATACTATAGAGAACAAGCACACTGGCAGTGAGTCATATATAAGATTAGTGAAGCAATTATAGCAATTCACTTAATCTAAGGAATAAAAACATTATGTATCAATTAAAGCCATCTTAGATGTGGCATTAACAGCACAAGTTTCCTTTTTGTTAAACCATATAGGGTAGCATTTCAAGGTATTGTGTTGGTTTTAACTTGTGCTTTGTGAAACACAGTCCTTTTGCCTCCCAGGAGTTCATGGAAACATTTCCCTCTTATGATATGCACTCAGACAAATCCAAACACTCAAACAGACATAAATATCAGGAATATTAATTAATTACATGGTACATTGCACTTTTCATCCATACACAGCAAGGTCTGTAAGAATCCTTATCCCAGTTTTACAGATGAGGTAAACAAGGCCTAAATTTTCAAATGACTTCTGATTCAGGGTTCTTTAATTTTTGAGGTGCTCAGCTTTAGATGTGTGGTGAGAAAACCAGCATCGTATAATGTTCCTCTGATACATGTGCAGATCTCCCCTGCACCGTATGGTGGCAGAGATCAACTATCTCTGTGGCACTGCTTCCTTGACCCCTTTCCTAGGGCAAGAGAAGCCATGTTTGAAAATTTGAACTAAGTGATTTGCCTGAGACTACATAGTGAATCAATGGCAAAATCAAACAAAAAATCCTGGGGCTTGATTCTCTGTTCCTTCTGAGATACACATGGTGTCTTCCCGTTTTCTGTGCCTTGTCCCCAAAACAAAGTTAGCAGGGACTGTTGTAGTAGCTGAAAATAATCAGACTGCAGCAATGCTCCAGCCAGCTGGGTTTGAAAAGGAGTTGTATAGTGTCAATAGAATTTAGAGTCATTTGGCGAAGCTGCAGAAGGGGCATTTCACACTAGTTAGACCTGATAGGTTTAGTGCCCCTTTATGCATCTGGAGTTGCTTTAAGGAACCAGATCTCAGACAAGCGGGCCCTATGCCACCTTTGTGCTCAGTCCACTAGGACTCAGATGCTCCTTGCAGTTTTTACTGGGTTTCGTGTTCACAAAAGTTGTATAGTTGTGATCTGTAAATAGCCAGACCACATTGGATCAAAATGGACCAAAGCTTTTTCTGACCGATTCGCATACTTTAGCGATCCTTTTAACCACCAATCTATGTGAGTTTTGAGTTTGAAACAAACCACAAAGCCAGACACCTTTTGCACACGTTTTGGGGCTATTTTGGCATTTCACTCTGTTCTAGCTTTAGCCTCCTGATTTCTGCCAACTTTAATCCTTTGAAAACATGCCACTTAGAAGAGTTTACCGGTTTTTTTCAACATTAAATACAGAGGAAGAAAAGTAGCAGCAGCAACAGCAGCACCACAGCTGAGTTCTCTATAGATGGTAAATAAATCATGGGAACAACAATCCCCAATTTCACATTAATTGTTTGGAAATCTCTACAACATCAAACAGTTTGATAAAAATCTAGAAAAAAATAAGTATGGTCCTTTTGTTGTTTCTGTTGTTGTTTTGCTTTAAAATGATTTGTTCTAAATACAGCTTAACATGCAGATGACTGGTTTGAGAGGAGAGTATCTCTCCAAGTTGAAAAAAAGCAGTAATGACTTGCACAGGGATGTCAGCACAGAAGCTGTTTTATAAAGGAGGTACCTGGGAGCCCACTCAGCATTAGACCAAGCTAGGTGAGTCTCTCTATAATAGCATGGCAAACACAGCTATAGGGACCAATGGGAACATTATTACTTTAACAAACAGGTTGGTGGTATTGATTGAATGGGAGCATTCACAATTTCCAAGGTCTTTTTTTTTAAACAAAAATTACCTTCATGTTAGCTTGTTAGCCATAGGCACTGGAATTTGTGATGCTGGGGGTGCTTCTGTCCCCCACGCTTGAAGTGATTTCCACCATACACAAGGCTGACTGGTTGAATGACTCTCAGCACCTCCATTATACAAGTGGTTATTGGCAGAAGAATCATAGAAGATAAGATGACTCTGACCTATTAGGATATTCAGTCTTTCCTTTTGCTAATGCAGAGTTAGTTGTTCCTTATGAATCCTTGTCCAATCTCACTGGGGCATCCCAAGCAATGGAATTTAAACTAATTCCATTGGCAAATGGTCTCCAGTTCAATATAGCTTACTCTCAGGAGACTTTCCTGTTTTTCCACTCAGTTGCTAAATTATATTCCAAGCTATCTGCTGTCCTGAGTAATTCCCCTCCAAGTCCAATATCCACACCATTCAAATATTTGTTGGCTCCCTCCCTCAATCACAGTAGATCTTTAGCCAAATAATCTATGTAAATGCTGTGGTGTATTGAGGACTGTGTTGGAATTGCAAGATATCAATTGGGCTCTGGGGGCAGGAGAAGCAGGTTTCCTGGTCCTGTGTGTAGAATAGGGGACTCTGAAAAGAAGTTTGCAATCTAAATCAGTTGGCAGCCAGCTAGTCAAGAGGAAGGTAGGGTGAGTGGTACCACTCTGTTTGCAGTAACAGCCTTTCTCTCTCTGTTTTGTGGGTTCTTGTGTGTCATTTTTCTAAGTTCTAGGAAA
The DNA here is from genome assembly GCA_032595735.1 of Pelochelys cantorii. Classification (NCBI taxonomy): domain Eukaryota; kingdom Metazoa; phylum Chordata; order Testudines; family Trionychidae; genus Pelochelys; species Pelochelys cantorii. The sequence continues at coordinate 194,766,616 of CM064327.1, forward strand.
TAAAGGAATAGAACATTACAACATTCCAGCTAGAGCATTTTATGTTACTAATTTGTGTGTGTGCATGTGCATGTGCACGTGCATGCTGCAAATGTAACATATAGTTTTAATTCTTGCTCCTTCCTCACACACTAAATCCTTCAGCCTCCTCCTCATTTTCTCTGATCTCCCTTGAGTTTGGCAGCAGCTTTCTGCCAACGTGGTGCTCAGAAGAGAAGAGAAACTCTAGTTTCTGAAGAGCTGTTACCTCTGTGCTCCATAATACAATGTCTCTGTATATATAGCCCAGCATAGCACTCGCCCTTATTTGCAGACATAATTGCAGTTCAAACACACCTAATATATTGTTGCGGTGTCTCTTTCTTCTAGCATTACTTCTTCCCACTGAATTTCAATGTTTTAGATTATTACCAAACAATGTTTTGAATTATTTGATTTCTTGAAGTTCCTTTCAGCCCTACACTCTTATGAGTCTCTTTTTTTGCTGATGATTCTAGTTTCTTTATGTCACTTTCTATTATTTCTGTTCTCATTGATATTTGTAATTCCTCCCATTTACTAACAGCTGACTGTAAATTTTATTAACATGTCATTGATTTCCTCTTCCAGAATGTTAGTGGAAAGTGATAAATAAGACCATGCCTAACACCAGTCCCTTGGTTCCTAGCCACTTCCCACACTGCTTAAACCATTACCACTGCTCTTGTTTTTAGGGTCCTTTAGGCAGTGTTCCTACAAAAGCAATTTTATATAACTGGGAGAATAAGATTTTTTCAGACATTGAATCTGAACTCCCAGGTACCTTATATAGTTTTTTGCCTGTGCAAAGTGAGTATGAAACATACAATTTCGAAAAAATAATCCAAAAGAAAACACATTCAATTGGTAAAGACACATGAGTTATTTTCTAGTATGTAGTTGTTTGTTCCAGAAAAAAATACAGGCATACCTATTAGCGTATTCACCAAACCCACTTCTCTGAAAGAATTATGTCACAAACTTTTACTCCAGCAGAAGAGTGGGAACACTGCCTCTCCACTTAGTCATTTCTACCTAATGCATTAGCCAGAAGGAGCAATTAAGGAACATGAGATAGTTCCTCCTCCTCAGAGAGCATAGGGCAGAATTAATTCCTGGTACATCTCTAATAATTTCAATTAATTTACTGTTGACAATAAATTGCAGGTAAATTTTTAGCTAAAACAAGGATAATTGAAGTACTCCAAAATTCACTTATAAAGCCCTAAGGCCACCTGCCACACCATTAACACCACACCATAGCTTATTCCTAACAACAATTCAATCAATACTAGTGCAACACCCTCCATGGTAGGTAGCACTTTAGAGCCTCCCACAATGCTTTGCAACACAGCAGAGCAAAGCCTGATAAATGAAATGTCCTTTAAAATGATATTTGAACTTTTAAATATTCCTTATTTTAATTTTCCCCTGCATATTTTTGCTAGCAGGAGGTAGAACTAAAAATAGAGTTTAGTAACAGTTCAGTTGTACTGCTGAGTCACCAGTCTCCTCCCACTCCTTCCAATGAGCATGCTCCAGTTGGATGCTTTTAAAAGCAGACTCACCAGCTCACCTGATTCTGAAACACACATATTTGCAGATGTTCCCTATCCCCCCCCCCCCGCCCCCGCCCCCCCTGGCACAGACACACACACTCTGCAAATGGTGGCTTTTTATTTATATTCCCACTAGGAATAGAAAGTATTTTTCTGCAAGAGATTGTAGAAGGCATCTTGCATACCTGCTAAATGGAGAATTCAAGTTCTGGACAGAATTCAAGTTCCCGAAATAGTCTTCTTCCAACATATGGTATCTCAGATGTGTAGAAAGATGAAAAAGAGTTGCAGTTTTATGTCACTTAACAAAAAGGAGAAGCAAACTCCGAATGAGAAACATTGAGAACCTCATCACGCTTTCCTGACAATGTTTTTAGAGAAGTCAAGCATAACAAGTCAGTTTTTAGTGCAAGACATTATATTCTATTAATGAAGCTTTTTGGTTAGATGCTACAAAATAAGTTTGTAAGTGTGTTGGACTTAGACTGCACTTGAAATCTTTGTGAGAAAATATTAAAGTTTCACTTGTATCAAAATATCCACCATCTGGGCCACTCTCCAGTAATAGTGAAATGTCTGTTTCTCAGAGGCATTGGACCCATTTTAATCTGTTGCAGGACAGAAAACCTGTTCCACATATCATGTCGCAAAGGAGTAATGGACATTCCCACCAATGACATGCAGTGCAGCCAGAAAAAAACTGAGGTTTCAAATTGTCTTGGTGATTTAATGATTCAGATGCCCCTCATCATTAGACCTTATTTCCTATCTGGTATTAAATCCCAAAGCTAACACAACAAGCTATGTGCTAGCCTCAATTACCTCAAAAAGCACCACCAAAATAGCAAGGGGCATTTAGAAAAAAAAATCTCTCCTGTTGAGAACATGCATTTCTCCTTCATTATAAGTCTGCTTGCAAAACCAGTTAGTACCATGAGCCAACTGCATCTTGGCTGCCAGTTACATACAATAATGTATGGCCCCAAAATGAATGGAAGACTGTAATTCACTTGAGGGACTCTGCTGATGTCATAAAGGGCTTGAGCAGTTTACGAACAGCAGTAGAGCCTTGAGAGTGAATTACAACCCTGCATTCACTCCTAGGACATCTGGTGTTCAATATAGAATGTACTTTTTTGTAAATTAAAAAAAAAACCTACTCCTTCACCAAGTCATCAGATTCCACAATTTTTTTTTCTTACGCTGAAATCAAATTGAGGAAGCTGAAGTTTTCTATAGCATTATCTTGCCAAAGTGGCCATTAGCATTTTAATTTTCTCTTTCAGAGCTGTCATTTAAAGGGTACGGTCGCCTTTGTGACATTAGTGAAAAGATGTTTTCACTCTTACTTCTATCCATGAAGGGCAATTACAGGTTCATGTTCAGACGCTGGCAAGAGACGGGCAAATTCTGCTCTCAGCTCCATTGGGGTAACTCTCCACTATCTATATACCAAAGTGCCTGCCATTAAAGGATTATGCCCTACAATCTATTTTCTTGTATTCTGTCCCATCTAAAGTTAAAAGTGCCTTGTGAATCTCAGTATTTTCAATGGGAGACACAACCAGGACAATCTGAGAGTAAGCTTTTGCATTCTATGCTCTCTGCCAATTCAAATGAATAAAATTTCTTGCTTTACACTGATGTGAATTAAAACAGAATTTGGCCCAGGGAATCTAGTTAGCATGTATACTATTACAGAGGTACTTGTGGAAAACTTTATAAAACATTCCATTTAGGAACATTTCTGTCCATATGTCATATTTTCTGTAGGTTTCTTCCCTCCTTGTATTTTATTACTAAGGACATTTGCCTGAAAACAGACTATTTGTTACTTAGCAAGTTCATTTGCTCCTGCTGCTTATTCCTCACTTGAAGTCACTCCTGTGAGTGTGGCATCATAATTAGTGGATCTGGAGATGATTATGATGTCACAGAGGACTGTGTGTTATATGGCTTCAAGTGATGAATAAGCAGCAGGAGCAGATGATCTCTCAAGTGATAAAGACCATGTCTTTATGAAAATGTCCCTAGTAATGGAAAGGCTGAAATTATATATTATAACAACAGAATAGTTGTTCAGCTAGAATGTGTCAACACTTTCCACATTATAACAATGATCTTTTATGCCCTGTTATTGTCAGATGTATAAAATACTTTTAAAATTAACTCTGGAAACACTTGTCCTCCAGTTATTATGTTATGAGGAGGATAATTTCTATAAATCAATAGACCAGATGTGACACATAACAATAGCATTTTTTCCTTTTGATAACCAATAAGTTACTTCTCCAAATCAAAACCCTCCTGACAGATGAAGATATTTCTTTTGCAGTAGGTTTACCAACTCCTAAATGGCTCTAACGCGCACGATGAACCATAATGTTGTCCCTACTCCCAGCCCAACCAAGGAGCTCAATGTAAGGGGGTTACTTACAGCACTATGGAAGAAGCATAGAATCCATGTTCACCCAGGACATGATTCTACCATGCTCGTCTCTAGTCTTCCCAAAATACTGACACCAAGATCTTCTTTCTCACCTGCTCCTCTTACTATAGTAGCCCTCTCTTTGAAGCTGTCTACTGGCATCTTGTCCTAATCTGTAAGGCTGCTCACTAGTCCATTCTAGTCTACATCTCCCCCAGCTCTCACTTTGCTGCACCAACACTGCCCACATCACTCTTCCCTTTGTATCCTCTCCCAGGGTATGTCTACACTGCAGAGTTTTTTTCAGGAAAATGACTGTTTTTCAAAAAAAAACCACTTCACTTACGTCCACACTGTAATCGCATTCTTTTGAAAAAAATCGAAAGAACAGAGGGGTTTTTCCAACATTGGTAAACCTCTTTCTACGAGGAAGAAGAAGCCTTTTTCTGAAAGAACTCTTTTGGAAAAAGGCATGTGTGGACGGGGAAGAGGGAGTTCTTTTGGAAGAAGAGGAAAGAGAAAAAAAAGCACAGGTGCCCTGGTGGCCACTCCATCCATAGCAATCACAGCTTAAATCGAGAGCTCTTCCATTCTGTGTGGATGCTATTTTTCAAAAAAGCAGATCGCTTTTTCGATGCGCTTTGGCAGTGTGGACGCTCTCTTTTGGAAGAAGTTTTTTCAGAAGATTTCTTCTGGAAAAGCTTCTTCTGAAAGAAGCCTGCAATCTAGACGTATTCTCACTCCCTACCTATTATAGACAGGAATTAAGCACTACAAAAGAGTGGATGATGACTGTTTAGGGAAGGATAGGTTACAATGTGAATACCAGAGGGTGAACTCTGAAAGATGTAGGAAGCATGAGGAGGCACCCAAGTTTCCCTCTATTCCTTTAGTTCTGAGCCACTGGAGACACCATTTTTTGTCACCTCCAGAGAATTTCAGTCTTTCCAAATATCAAAGCTATGAATTAAGCATTCCTAAAAAAGGGGGCGTTAATGTATTGTTTGATATGTTCCGGGTTGCTCTGTTCCTTGAATTGGTTAATGTAACTTAATCTAGCAGGACAAAAAAAATCTGCTTGGCGCCACACAATGCTTCTCCCCACCCCCATCCTGACTACAAATCTTGCTGTTTCATTGTACAAATATTTGTGGGTTTGGCTAAGGTGAGTGCTAATTTGTTATTTTAGCAAAAACTTCAAATCATCTAGGTTATGTGGAGAAAATATTCCCTGCCTTCATGCATACGAAGGCGTGCTAAATGTTTAAAAGAAACCACTGTGCTACTGAGAAACCATTGCAAGTAGATGCTTGCAAGGAAAATACAAGTGACATTTTCAGGGGTTATTTACTGGTATGTTGAAAAATACAGCTTGCAAGAACCTGCCTGCTAGGTAAACACTCTTTCTCTCTCTCTCTCTCTGTTTTTATTAAAATTCTTTTTTACCTCTCTGTTACTTGTGAAGATTCTGTCATAGTAGATTTCAGGGAGTAAAGAGTTTTTGGGTGCTTAACTCAGGGAAGTAGGCATGAAGATTCTTGGTTCGTTTAGTGCAGTGTTTCTTAAACTTTTTAAGACCGAGGAACACCAAACAATAATTTTTTTTTTTTTGAGGAACGCCAAGGATTTTTTGTTGAGAAAAAAAAAGGCAACTGCCCCTTTAAGGGTGGCCATTTTGAACTCTATTGTTCTCCGCGGCACACCTCTGATTGCCTCGCGGCACACCAGTGTTACCCAGAACACAGTTTAAGAAAACACTCTTTTAGTGACTAGCTATGTGATCCTTGGCACATCTCAGTCAACCATATGTAAAGTGGATATAATAGGATTTGCCTTACTCATAGGCTTCCCACTAACAAATAAAACTATAAAACAACAAATAGTCTAGCAGCACCTTAAAGACTAGCAAAACATGGCTCTTAAGTAAAGTAAGTTGTCATGGGATAAGAGGGAAGGTCCTTTCATGGATTGAAAACTGGTTAAAAGACAGGAAACAAAGGGTAGGAATGAATGGTAAGTTTTCTGAGTGGAGAGACGTAACTCGTGGGGTCCACCAATGGTCTGTCCTGGGACCAATCCTATTCAACTTATTTATCAATGATCTAGAGAAAGGGGTAAACAATGCGGTGGCAAAATTTGTAGATGATACTAAAGTGCTCAAGATAGTTAAGACCAAAGCAGACTGTGAAGAGCTTCAAAAAGATCTCACCAAACTAAGTGATTGGGCAACAAAATGGCAAATTAAAGTTAATGTTGATAAATGTAAAGTTATGCACATTGGAAAATTAATCCCAACTATATAAACAATGTGATGGGGACTAATTTGGCTACAGCTACACAAGAGAAAGATCTTGGAGTCATTGTGGATAGTTCTCTGAAAACACCCACTCAGTGTGCAGCGGCAGTCAAAAAAGCAACTAGAATGTTAGGAGTCATTTAAAAAGGGATAGAGAATATGACAGAGTATATCTTATTGCCTCTATATCAGAGGTCACCAACCAGTAGCTCGGGATCTACTGGTAGATCTTAGAGCCTCTAACATGGGATCCTGACTGGTTTGGCCAAGAGGCTATCAAGTGCCGGCACTTCAGCTCCCTCTCCCCCCACTGCTGCCTATCTCCTGCCCTTTTCCTTGGAATTGTCCCCTCAGGAGCCTCCTGCTTTCTGTGCAGGGCAGGTGGGGGAGAAGAGGGACAGTGATGTCAAGGTGCCCCCTCTCCCACCTTCTATCCTATCTCCAGGACTTGGGATGGAATTTGCTGGCTGCTTTTGGGAGTGGTGCAGGGCCAGGACAGGGGTGAGCTGGCCTTAGCCCCACTGCACCCACTGCACCCAGGAGTCATTTGAGGTAAGCAGTGCCCAGCTGGGGCTGGTGCACACATCCTGGAACTCTACCCCAGTCATGAACCTCCTCCTGCACCTCTAGCCCCGAGCAGCCCTTCCAAATGCCCTCCCAGAGCCTGCACCTAGAACCCTCTCCAACTACCTCTCCAAAGCTCAGCTCAGAGCCCCTCCAAATCCCTTAATCCAAGACCAGAGCCTGCACCCCAACCCACTGCCCCTGCCTGGTGAAAGTGAGGGTGGGGGAAGGGAGGGAGGATGGAATGAGCAGGGGCAGGGGCCTTGGAGAAGGGGCACGAAGGAGATGGGGCAAGGGGATTTGGGTTTGAGGTAGATCTTGGATTGCACTTAAATGCAAAAAGTGATCTCATGTTTTAAAAGGTTGGAGATATATATAAATCCATGGTACGGCCACATCTTGAATACTGCGTACAGATGTGGTCGCATCTCAAAAAAGATATATTAGCATTGGAAAAGGTTCAGAAAAGGGCAACAAAAATGATTAGGGGTTTGGAACGGGTTTTAATCTCTCCTTATGAAGAGAGATTAAAAAGACTTGGACTTTTCAGCTCTGAAAAGAGGAGACTAAGGGGGGATATGATAGAGGTCACCAAATGAAATTAATAGGCAGCAGGTTTCAAACAAACAAAAGGAAGTTTTTCTTCACTCAGAGCACAGTCAGCCTATGGAACTCCTTGCCAGAGGATGTGGTGAAGACTAGGACTTTAACAGGGTTCAAAAGAGAGATAAATAGATTCATGGAGGTTAGGTCCATCAATGGCTATTAGCCAGGATGGGTAGGAATGGTATCTCTAGCCTCTGTTTCTCTGGAGGAGGGTGACGGTGGGGGGGTTAAATGTTGCAGAAATCATCCGTCAGTGTCAGGATAATTCTTTAACCTCTGATATGTGAACCTTTGTTTTTGATATAAAAAATGTTTCTACTAGTAAAGTTTAGAGAGGACACTACATTTGTGTGGACTGTGAGTAATTTTGTAACAAAAATGAGTGAAACCTCTTAAAATGAGGGGCCTTTGTGGCGGGGATGTTAAAATGGTTAACCAGTTAAATGATAGCACTAAACCAGTTAACCGTTTTAACCTAGCTCCTGCCACTTGGCATGCTGTCCAGCACTGCCACAGCCATGAGGTTCTGCCACTGGCCCTGCCACAATCATGAGATCCTCCTGCTTGGCCCACTGGCCTCTCTGTGACAGGGGCTGCTCTGGCCTGACACGGCTGGCCACCTCCAGAGTTTATAGGCAATGGCCAGTTAACCATTTAAAATCCTTACTTTGTGGCTACCTTTTCCATTGTATATTGTCCATCCCACTTTTACATATTCCCAGTGAGAGGAGTTTCAACACTTCCATTGGGTAACTATGGCACAGCCAAATTCCTTGAGGAAGATTTTCCTGACATTTAGCCTGCGTTTAATCTTAATCATGCTAACCCTAAAACATTCCTCTCTATTCCTGATGTCAGCAACCATCAGATGACTGAAGACTGTTAATCACATTTTATCCCTTTCCCTTCAGATTCTCCTGTGAGGAAAAATATTAATAAAACAGATGAATTTTTATCATTTCTCTTAAAAAATTAATAGAAAATGAAAGAGAACAGACAGCTAGAGGGCAGAAAGAGATTCTAGCAGTTTTTAGAGAACACTTAGAAGTTCCCCCATGCCTATGAAAGCTGTAGAGCCTCTTTCTCCCAGTTGTCCCTGTTGTCAGTAAAAGTGCTGCTCACATGGGTGATCATATGGGTGTCATTACTTCATAAGAACATAAGAAGGGCCATACTGGGTCAGACCAAAAGTCCATCTAGCCCAGTATCCTGTCTGCTGACAATGGCCAACACCAGATGTCCCAGAGGGAGGGAACACAACAGGTAATCATCACATGATCCCTCTCCTGTCATCCATTTCCAGACAAATAGAGGCTAGCAACACCATTCCTACCCATCCTGGGTAGTAGCCATTGCTGTACCTAACCTCCATGAATCTATTTCTGGTTTTTTTTTGAACCCTGTTAAAGTCCTAGTCTTCACCATGTCCTCTGGCAAGGAGTTCCACAGGTTGGCTGTGCGCTGAGTGAAGAAAAACTTCTTTTATTTGTTTTAAACCTTCTACCTATTAATTTCATTTGGTGACCCCTAGTTCTTTTATTGTAGGAATAAATAAATAACTTTTCCTTATTCACTTTTTTCCACACCAGTCATGATTTTATAGACCTCTGTCATATCCCCCCTTAGTCTTCTCTTTTCTGAGCTGAAAACTCCAAGTCTTTTTAATTTCTCTTCATATGGAACCCATTCCAAACCCCTAATCATTTTGGTTGCCCTTTTCCGAACCTTTTCTAATGCCAATATATCTTTTTTCAGATAAGGCGATCACATCTGTATGAAGTATTCAAGATGTGGGCATACCATAGATTTATATAGAGGCAATAAGATATACTCTGTCATATTCTCTATCCCTTTTTTAATGACTCCTTACATTCTAGTTGCTTTTTTGACTACCACTGCATACTGAGTGGATGTTTTCACTATTCACAGTGACTCCAAGATCTCTCTCTTGAGTAGTTGTAGCTAAATTAATCCCTATCATATTGTATGTAGAGTTGGGATTAATTTTTCCAATGTGCATTACTTTACATTTATCAACATTACATTTCATTTGCCATTTTGTTGCCCAATCACTTAGTTTGGTGAGATCTTTTTGAAGCTCTTCACAGTCTGCTTTGGTCTTAACTATCTTGAGCACTTTGGTATCATCTACAAATTTTGCCACCTCACTGTTTACCTCTTCCTCTTGATCATTGATAAATAAGTTGAATAGGATTGGTCCTAGGACAGACCACTGGTGGACCCCACTCGTTACCTCTCTCCACTCAGAAAACTTACCATTCATTCCTACCCTTTGCTTCCTGTCTTTTAACCAGTTTTCAATCCATGAAAGGACCTTCCCTCTTATCACATGACAAATTACTTTACTTAAGAGGCTTTGGTGAGGAACCTTGTCAAAGGCTTTCTGGAAATGTAAGTATACTATATCCACTGGATTCGCCTTGTCCATATGATTGTTATCCCCCTCAAAGAACTCTAGTAAACTAGTAAGGCTTGATTTCCCTTTACAGAAACCATGCTGACTTTCCCCCAATCACTTACGTTCATCTATGTGCCTGGCAATTTTATTCTTTACTATAGTTTCAACTAATTTGCCTGGTACTGACATTAGACTTACTGGGTTGTAACTGCCAGGATCACCTCTAGAGCCCTTTGTAAATATTGGTGTCACATTAGCCATCTTCCAGTATTAGCTATGGAAGCTGATTTAAAGGATAGATTACAAACCAAAGTTAATAGTTCCGCAATTTCACATTTGAGTCCTTTCAGAACTCTTGGGTGAATGCCATCTGGTCCCATTGACTCTTTACTGTTAAGTTTTTCAATTTGTTCCAAAACCTCCTCTAATGACACCTCAATCTGGGACAATTCCTCAGTTTTGTCACCTAAAAAGAATGGCTCAGGTTTGGGAATCTCCCCAATATCCTTCAGCATTTCCAAAAGTGTTGTATCAACCAATACTCTTTTTGAGGTCCTGCTCAACAGTGGAATGAATGCTACATCAAGCATTCATTTCACTTTTAGTCTGAAATGCTAGACAAGGTGAATGGATTATATCCCTTTTCCCCTGCTGTGTGGAACAGTCCAATATGCAGAATGGCTTTAATTTGGGGGAAGCCATTTGGCCCAGTCTCATCCCTGTGAAGTAACAGAGGGTATGGCTAGACTGCAGGGTTTTTTTCAGGATACCTCCCGAAAAAACTCTGCCACATCCAGGGAACGTGTTTGCTCTTCCGTTTTTTTTTTGCAGAAGAGCAAATGTGCTCTTTTGGACGCCCCTGTATTCCTCGTTCTACAAGGAAGAAGGAGGCTTTCGAAAGAGGGGCTTTTTTCCAACATTTGGCCCAGTCTAGACGGGCCAAATGTTGGAAAAGCCTCTTCTGACAAAAGAATTGGAAAAAGGTACACAAAATACAGAGCGCATTTTGCGTACCTTTTTTCAACAAAAATTTGTAGTCTAGCCATACCCAGAGAGCTGTAACTAAGGGGGAGTCAGGAATAAAGGCTGAAATTAAAATCTTTTAAAGCAAATGGACATTTAATAGGCAGCAGTTTAAAAAGGGAGAGAAGGAAGTATTTCTTCACACTATGCACAGACAACCTGTGGAACTCTTTTCCAGATGACGTTGTGAAGGCCAAGACTATAACAGGGTTCTAAGAAGAACTAGGTAAGTTCATGGAAGATAGGTCCACCAATGACTATTAGCCAGGATGGACAGGGATGCAAAAACAATATCCCTCTTATACTTATCTCTGTCTTTCTAGATCAGTCAACTCTGTTAAATATGACATACGCCAGAACAGACCATGAAACTATCCTTTACTTTGAACACTCTTGATTCTATCTCATCCTCACTAGGGCATGTATGTCACCAAACATGTGACTTAAAATAAGAGTAATAACAATCATTGGAAACTGGCAAAAGCAATGTTGGATTTAGATTTTATGTGACGTCATTGGTATTGTAGGATGATCTAACCACTGGCTTCCAATCCAGCTTAGTTATCTGCCACATTAACATTATTTTTCTCGTAGCAATTACCACAGTAGCCCCAGAAAGTGTGTATTGTGTGAAAATAGCACCAAATCTCAAAAATGGCTCTCAGTCGGTTTTTGTAGGCTACTTTGGAGGGCCTGCTGTTTGCTTTTGTTAGCGCACATGACCTTTATGTTTATTTTATTCCTTCCTGACTTGACTTGGGCAAATTTTGTTCTCTGCAGGTATAAGGGATTACAAACAAGAGACATTCAAGTTTTTGTTTGTCTACAAGACAAATACAAACATACAGTCTCATCCAAAGCCCATTACAGTCTATGAAAAGAGGACTCACACCTTACATACGTGCTTAAATATGGGTTCTACTGTCCAACATTGAACACCCATATCTAAGAATTTTGAATATATGCTTCATTAGAAAGAAATGGGCTATTACTGCCCCTATTTTTCCTTTTCTCCTGAGGCTTTTTTAAGCAGAAACTTTCTGTTTGACTGAACTTGTGTATTAAACTAATATGTAGCCAAAGGTTATCCCCCAGATCTGGCCTGAGACCAGTTTTCCCTTCAAGGATTTATGAAGTCATTCTTTCAATGATTCTAAGCAGTATGTAAGCTAATTCTCTGACCCACTAATCCTGCTGTGGTGTGTGTCACTCGTAATTTGTTTGTTTTTGGTGTACATAAAGAATGCAAAACAGATCAGTATCTCATTTGCCAGCAAGAGATGAAACAGAGAGTCATAGAGTAAAGGGGCTTGACAAACAGCAAGGGAAGATAATGAACTAGGAACAACACACACTATACTGCATAGAGATAGTCTTTGCTTGATATATGGGAGACTTTAGCATGTATATCACCAGAGGATTGATGGGAGGTAAACAAAGGAAAGGCCTCTGAACAACACATAAGCATACCCTATGTATGGAGGGTGAATTTATTAAAAGTGACCATATAACATACTAAGTAAACAAAGAAACAGCAGAATATAGGTAAATTAGATGAATGGTTTGCGTATAAGAGACAGGAACCTAATAAGTCAAATGATTCTAGGCTTCCAGAAGGATTTGCATATGAGGGGGGAATGTCTACAGGTATAGTTCAGCTACCTGGGAGCCTGCCCGGGATAGTGCCTTTATGGATTGAAAGAGCAAATAAATAGAATCCAAAACAATTGAGATTCTGTAATCATACATTACTGTAACATTAGCAGGGCAAAGAAAAAGGAATATGGCTCAAGACTCGGGAGATCTGAGTTTAGTTCCTGGCTCTGCTAAAAACTTCCCTTGTGACCTTGGCTAAGTCACTTAATCACTAGTCTGTATTTCCATTTCCCATTTGTAAAATCCAAGATAATACTTATCACCTTTTGTTTATTTAAACTGTATGTTCTTCAGATCTGAGATTTTCTCCTAATATATGTATATATAACACCTGCCACAGTGGGATTCTCTTATAAAAGTTGGGGCTTCCAGACACTATTGTTATACACATAAAGATGTGTGGAATCTCGGAAAAACTCTTTTATTGCATTGCATTTAATTTTTCGGAAGCTATGGTGTCAAAGTCATACACTTTTCTTCCATAGCCATTAGTATACTTTACCAGAGGGCACAGAGACATGAAGGGAACCTGAAGAAGAGATGCTAACAGAATGTGTAAGTGCAGACTAGCATTTCTGTCTCCTGTTTCTTGGGTCTCAACAACAGCAAATGTATTTGCAGCTCCTGCAGTATAGTAACACTCTTTAAGCCCAGTCAACAGGCCGTTTTGCATTTCCGAGCACCCATCAGCAAACCTTGTTGCTCCCATTTAAAAATATATTTGCTGTATCTCACCAAGATCTCCTTGCTTCAGCACACTGCCTACAGCCTGCCGCCATGGCCGCTGGACTGAAACAAAGCTCTCAGACACACTGAATACTGGCAAGCGCAACAGTATGCCAAACAAAACAAAACAAAACAAAACAAAACAAAACAACAGCCTTTAGTTACAAAGTAGTAGAACTAGAGAGGTGTGCATCCCAGTCTCCCAGCTCACTTTGGGGGATGGGGTCTCTCTCAATAACTACTGTACTAGAGCTAGACTCTCCAAATGGGTGAGGCCTAGGTATTTTTAGATTGTAAAATAGTGCTTAATCCCTGAGCCCTGTTTTATCCATTTTGTATTGTTAGGGCAGCAAGAGAGCATCTAGGTAGGGGTGGTGAAGGCAGCTGAGGATTTCCCCTGACACTAGGGAATCCCTAGGTGGTTTAAATCCCTCCAGCCAGACCCCTCCCATCACAAAATGAGTGTGACATGCATGGGGAAGGAGTATGCTGTCAGAGTGCACAACTGACACTCGGGTGGTAGCGGTAACTAGCTGTAGCTGGTATCACTTACAGACGCCCTAAGACTGTGCTAAGTCACCCTTGAGGTCATTTCATGTGTAAACTTGGCTCAAGAGATGACTGAACTTTGTGATATCAAAGTATCAGCAAATCATTACTTGGCAAATCTATGAAGTACTGTGATTAAGTAATCCTACTGGAAATAAGGACATTCAGGATAGGAGTGGACATCCATCTTATAATCAGGCAAGGCAGGCTAAAAACAATTTGCATCTTACCGTCCGATTACTGCACAGTCCTTTGATCTGAGTTATCCCACTCTAGGATGGATATGTGCAGCCCACTTCTATTCTTAACACCTGTGCAATGTTCCATAAAACAATCCCACAAGCCCCGTTTGGTATCTCCAATGTGCACTCTGTTACATTTTCTGTTGATGAGGCAGCACATCACTCATTTAGAGGGGCATGCGAAGTGTTCATGAATGACAAATTAAGATTTAGTTCAAGCATCCCTGATGGGGTCTTGGTGCATTTACCAGGCTTATAGATCTGTTTCTTGGGAACGTACCTTATAAAGTTGAATTTGTGGGTTGTTTATTCAATGAACAAAGTGATCCATTATGTTTTTGTCTTGGTATTAGACAGGAATGGAAGGTTGGGAAATAATTTCTGTAAAAAGCTCTTCTTTCCAATTTTCACAAGACTGAAAGTTGCATCACAGTAAATGGCATAATCTGTTGAGGACCACAAACTACAGCCCAAAAAGTGGTCCAATGCATTTAATATTTTTTTTCCACATTTTCTTCCTAGGGTCTCAGCAAAGTGTAAACATTCTATGGCTGGTAAAATCTATTAAAAATTAAATAAGACACAAGCCTAGCATTAAATGAAATCTTACTGTGATTGGAGTTTAAAAGTTTTGCTTACATTTTTCTCCTTTGAATTCTGTTCTTGTCAGATTTTTTTCCCTAGTTTGTTGACCAAACAGGTTTGGATAATTTGCCTATGGTTTGTAGAAGCATCCAGCTCTTTTGAGTTTTGCCCATCACTGATGAGAACTGTGCACAGACACAGCATTACAACAAGCATACTTATGGCTACAATTTACTAGAACACCAATAATGTACTCTCTGCTAGAGAGGACAGGATTGGGCCCATTGCAAGCCTTTTACATTTTCAATCACAGATGTTTCTCTGTAATATCTTAATGACTAGCATGATAGCCAAAATTCTCAGTCTTTACTCACATGAAGCCCAGACGAGAGAGCATCAGAGGTAAGCATCATGGGTTTGCCTTAGTTCTGTATGAACAAGTGGGACGAGACCTCCAACATGAAAAGATGGTCACTGCTCAAGTTTAACAGTAACGGGAGCAAGAATTTCCTCTGCCATTAAAGTGCTCTTGAGCATCGCAGTCTTTGAGAATTTCAGAGTGGGGAAAGAGTGAATAAGAACTCTTTTACAGTCCCCAAGTCCATCAACAGAAGGTTTGTGCACGCACAGCTATTTTACATGGGCATTATCAAGGACTTGGAAGTCATTGTTTACAAAGGGTTTTCCTGGGGGAGGGGGGCGAAAGACCTAAAAACAGCTCTTGGTATCTTGGTAGCTCCATGCATCCAAATAATAGCACATTCCTAAGACTGTACTGGAAAAAAGAGTGCTATATCAGGAGAGGCCAATGGAATTTGGCCTGGGGCTCTCTACCATGGTGATGAGACTGGAGAGTTATCTTCCAAGATATCTAGGAGTAAACATGCTCATTTACATAGATGACACAGGATTGAAGCAGCATCAGGAATTTTCCTAGTGCTGGCGCTGTATAATTCACTTGTCAAAAGCCTTGGTCTTTGTGGTAAACATCTATTTTCCTCCATCTCCCAGTATGGACATTTTGGAATTCATAGTATAGTAAATGCCATAGCTCTAACACGACATATTCATTATGTAAAGGGGACTACCTACATTTGTGCCAGAAGGTTTGTATCAAAAATTTATAACAGGAGGTGATGTCCCTCTGCTACATGGTGGCATGTGACACTGTTGTATGGAGTCTCTGGTAGCTTCCCTCTTTCCTTTTCCTATGTTCCTTTCTTTTCAAGGCACATCCAGGGGCGCTTGCAATATACCAAAGTAAAATTGTTTCCATTTGGCCAGCAAGTAGAGCTAGTCTTTTCTCCTAAGCTGAAACTTCCCACAGGAACATGTCAATTTCAGTGACATTTCATTTTGGAATTGCATTTCAAAAACATTTGATGAGGGTGAAATGTTCCATTTCAACATTTTCGAACATTTCTGTTTTGTATCAAAATCAGTTTTCCTTTGGAAATGTTTTATCTAAATTATAAACATATCAAATATGCCTAAATTGATTGACCACAATATTTTTTCAGAAATGTCATGTCCCAGGAGATTTCAATATAATCATTGTTTACTTTCCACTTTGGAATTAAATGAATTTTGAAATCACAGAATTTCCCTCAGAATGAAAATTCTGCTTCCTGCTTAGCTCTGAACATCTTAAATGGAACTAACATGGTACAGCGTAAAATTCCTCTGACTGAGCATTCTGCAATGCCTCTCAGCAGGCTTAAGCTTGATGAGTAATTCCTGAGCCAGAGAGTGTGATTAGTCATCAGAGGCAATTACCTGAAGTTTTTGTGATAGCTATTCAACCAATCCACAGGATAGGTCTGGAGTAAGGATGTTAAGTGTAGTGTAATTCACTAATCGAATATTTGATGCATTCTTGCATTGACTATTCGATTAGTCGATAGGGTGATGCTGCCCCTTTGAAATGTCTCCCACGGAATTTCAAAGGGGCAGCGCCGCCCGGAGCCCAGCATCAGCTGGGGACTCCCCAGCTGACCCCAGCTCCACACAGCACTGCCGCTTTGAAACACCGCAGCAGTGTTTCAAAGGGGCAGGGCTGCACAGCTGATCCTGGGCTCCCTGCAGCACTGCTCCTTTGAAAGGCTGCTGTGGCATTTTAAAGCAGCAGCGCCACACGGAGCCCGGCACCCCAGGTGCTGCCGCTTTGAAGTACCCTTCTTTTCTCCCCCTTTGCTGCCTTTATCTGATATAGTTGGGGGATAGTCGACTAGTACTTACCATCCTTAGTCTGGAGGCAGGCATATGGGCTCCCTGAAGCAGTCTCTTCAGCGTGTTCAAGCACTACCTGCCCAGGAGCATTCCTATTGCCAGACATTTCAAGAGGTCACTCCTGCATCAGCTGTTCTTCTTACCAGCAATGGCTCTTGCTGTTCTTTGTCCTGCCTCAGCTGGCTGCCTGGTGGTGACTCTGATGCTCTTTCTCACCATACACAAGTGGATAGGGCATGAGAGTAAAAATGGGAACCCGAGGTTGGGAATGGAAGAGTCATTTTGAAGCTGAAGTCAGGACAATGTCAGGAAATCCTTGCAAAATGCTGGATTTCTAGGAACAGAGTGTTACACATTCCTGTCTTCATCTTGGGAAAACTGCAGCCAATCAACCATAGAGCTCAATTTACGCAGACTTGGTGGGGGCGGAGTAAAAGCAAAACAAGGTTTAAAGATTTCACTTTCCAGAACTAAAGCTCTATTCTTAGACTATTGGGTCCCGTTAGCTGCAGCCAAGAAATATATTTTCATTGTTGAAAATAAAGCGTCTCCTTTGTGCTGCCAGAGCTCTCTACATTCTCCTACTACTCCTTTTAGCCCACATAATAAGAGGAGACTCTGGCTAGCTTGCTAGAGCTCTTCAGTAATGCTCCTCTGGTCTAATGACACTTTGGTGCCATAGACAGCATAACTTAGAGCAGCCCAGGAGCTTCTCTAAATTATTCCAGGTTGAGCTATGCAGAGGCCTGGCAACACAATCAGGGAATTGGGATTAGGAAAAGCAAGATAAAATCTAGTTTAATAATTTCTGATTACAGATCCCTGATCCCATTCAATATTTTATGGATGCCTCTCCCTTGTTTGTCTAGATGAAAGACAAATACAGTAAGCTTCCACCTCTCTTTCCTTTTCTTGGTGTATAAGAAGAGAAACAACAGCAGACTGAGGAAGACCAGCGTCTCTCCTTTATCCATTAAGTAAAGACAAACATCTCTGGCTGTGGGCTTACTGTGAGAGTTGAGAAATTTGGAAATGAATGTTCACCTTGTTTTTCCTAGTTGCAGGAATCACCTGTCATCTCCCACCTAATGAACCGAAGAAAAATATCTTCCATTCCTCATGTTCCTGCTCATAAGTTATGCATCTATATGACTTCACATATATTCTAGATTATACTATGCTATTGGACCTTTCTCCCCTGCTGGGAATTTTAATCATACTATGTCAAATTCAGACCAATTGTCATTTACAAGAGCCTTAGCATTTGTTATGTTAATTTCTCTGATTCAGAATCATTGATGGAAGTAACCTACCTTTTGTAGGAGGAAAGAAATTTGAACTTTTCTGTGGGAGGGATCACTGGGACCTGACACTGATGGCAGCTAGCAGTGGACGTGAATAAATGTTATGTAGAAAATTTGTATAATTATTCCCAACAAGTGAATTGAATTGCCTGTTCCTAGAATCAGAAGAAACGCATTATAATAGGTCAGAACTTTGCGCTACAAATTCTCCAATACCACTTACAATCAACAGAGCCAAAAGTGATGATCCATTACAATGTACTTACTTCGGGGGGGGGAGAAGGCTAGCTATAGCCTATATCTGATAAGAGTTGTGTGAGCTTCAAACTTCTTTCCTGCTGTGGGGAGAATGCAAAATATTCCACTAAATTATTCTACTGGCCCTGCTTGCAACTATTAGAGGTGACTAAGATATTTGGAGACTATAGTTTACGTGTAAGGCAGACAGATTGCATTTGTACCATTTAACACATAATAACAATAATAAAACAAACTGACGTGTGTTTTCTATGTAAACAGTTTCTTCTGAAGATGGAGCCAGTGAAATGTTTTGAGAACTTTGACATTTATAGCTGTATTTATAATCTCTTTTGGATAATTTCTTCATGGAGTCACATATTTGTGTATTTTAAATTCTCTGGAGAGATAAAAATGTTTAAACATAAAATAATGATATGATTGTCATTTTATGAGGGCTTGTTCAGCATCTGCACATATGCATGTTGCACTGCAATGATTCTTAAGAGACTGGGTGGGAGTATTGTGAATGTCCGAGGTCCAGAAAAGGGTCTTAGTGTTAAAATGATTAGAAAAAGAGACACAGGGATATGTCACAGTAATTTCTGTACTGTTTTAAAATAATGTTAGATGCCCTCACGATGTGGAGAAAAGATACCTAAAATCAAAGATATGCACACACATCACATATATCAATGAATTCATATCCATATGTATATGTATATTGTATATGCACTTGTAGTAGTATTATTATTGCAACTGAGTTGATAATATGCAACAGACCATTTATTTAATTAATTCACTCTTTTCCTGCTCCTAGTACATCTGTGAACAGATTGTAGTTTGTTTGAATTTATTCAACATTCAATAACAGTTGATAATTTTTTTACTCAGTGGTGTGATCACAAACAGGCCAGTATAAGTATTTGATACTCGATTCAGAACTCTAGCTCTATCCGCTGTGACTGGACATGTGAGTCACATGGTATTATTCTTGTTACCAAACTCAATGAAAATAACTCTTATAGTAAGGAATTAAAGGAAGGCTAAATTTCTAAGGGAGAAGCAGTAGATTAGCAGCTGGTTGTACCCAAGGCATCGTTAAGCTACAGAAAAATTTCCTGGCCTGGTTGTAAAGATTATATTTAATTTTGTCTCCCCATATTCACACAAAGTAATTGCAGGTTTCTGCTTAGCCCTGGCTGTGAAGGGGACAGTTATGCTATTGTCTGGCTCACTTAAATGTCTCGTGCCAGGGCTCCTGCAAAGTGTTTTGGGAACCCGGCTCTTCTGCCCTGTTAAGCAGTGCCCCATAAAATATCCTAAATGCCATTACTGGTCATCAGTATTCAGTGAAGAAAAGTAGCCAGTGCAGCAGAGGATGGAGAGACTCTCTGTCAAAAGACACGTTCAGGCAAAGACCAACACAAGAGGCAAGCCCCTTTTGTTCCCCATCATGTAGAACTTGTGCCATCTACAAGTACGCCAACGCAGGAGTTTACACTTCCCCTTCTGAGAGCATAGCTGTATCTCAGTGGCTCGGAAGGCACAGAAAAAGCCGCAGAAGCCCAGACAAAGGACATTGGTTTTTAAATATGAATATTTGTGCAAAAGGTGTCACAGTGCTCACACCTCTTTCCCCATCAGTATTTCATGTTTACACCACACTGTAGTTCAGGCACGGTTATTTACAGAAAGAAAAGAAGCCACAAAGAGTTTACAATCACTGGGAAATGTCTCCCAAGACAGCTTCAGATTTGTCACCAAGGGTTAGGTTAAGAAGCTTGACAGAATGGTACCAGAAGCTAAAAGAGAAAATTGATGGTTCTGTAAGGGCCTCATGTAACTCCTATTATGTTATGACATAGATTATGACATAGGTTTCCGTCTTTATCAGTCATGCCTAAGATTTGAAATGATGAAAAGGAGTGGCTTTTCTATAATCAGAATTGAAGGGGGTTTTTTCAACTGTCATAATATATCCTTATGTTATAGTATCTTTATTCTCAGGATTTACAAATATTAATAAAGTTTCTCAACCCTTCCCTGTGAGATAAGTTACTAAAATGTGCCTTCTCCTAAACTCTGCTGTTATGCTGGATCATGGCAACAAAAGTCAGTCTTCATTCTGTAGTACTCTATATTGAATCCCAGGTAGAGCCAGGCAGTGGGGGAAAGCTCACAAAAGACAAGAAATGCTAGTATGTGGCATACTTTGGCCTGATGACATTTCTTGTAAAAGATGACATACTTTGATCCGAACTTGTGGATGGAGGAATATTGTCACTAGAGTAGTACTTCAGGATGTGAAGTGGTTTAGGCAGTGATCCCTGGGGAATGAAAGTGAAAGCAGGAGGGAGAAGTCTAGCATATAAAGCTCACGTAAATAAAGCATTGACCTTTACTCCTGACACTCTTTTTCAAATCCAACTTGCTCTCTTAAGTGAAACTGGAGAAAGGCTGGTGAAGGTTTGCACATCTGGGACTAGTATAGGCCCATCGGACGTCCCATGGGAAATAACTGAAAAGGTCATACATAGTTGCTGACTTTCTTTTAGCTCTGCAAAGGCACCCCCAAAACTTTATTTGAATTAAGAGTCCTGACAATTACAAATTTCCATTTCCTGTGAATGCTACCTCTTGACATGTGTTCAGCTCAGCTCCAAAGCATTCAAAAGAGTAGGAAATTACATATCAAATGTAAATGACCAAAGTCATGACTTTTGGCAGTCTCCGCTAAATAATATTTTGCTTGTTACTTTCTGCAGTCTATCAGTCCACCCATGAAAGGTCTGCTGTTGCATACTGTTGCTTTCTTTCTCTCTGAAATTTCTTAACCGCTTCTGTGCATGCCATTAGTCATAGGAGTCCCCAGAGTATCCTGGGAAAATCAACACAGTCCAATAGCGTTTCTTAGCTTAGTAGGTAAGCATGTTGTGAAACCCAGTCCATCAAAGATAGCTTTGAGGTCCACACCTAGAGGATCAATATGAGAGATTAAATATTTTAGGAGTCACATCAAATGGTTATAAGTAACTTTTGTATTCTGCTATAGTAAAATTATTTCCCCAGTCCTTATGTTTCCCCCTTTCACTTTCTCCTCCTTTCACTTTCTCTACTTTATCCTTTATTTTTGACCTTCCTTCCTTCCTTCCTACTCACTTTCATTTAATTTTTGTGTTCCTGTACCTTGCTTCTCCTCCTCCTCTCCCTCTTCTTTTGTCCATCTCAGACCAAGGATCTCCCAGAATGCACTAAACTTTTCAGAACAAAATGTCCTATAGGCGAAGGTCAGAAGTGCTGCTTTGTGCTTGTTCTAACCAGCAATATCTGTTCATGTTAAATCAGGTTGAGATTAAATTGGGGGTCATCTACTATAAGGCATGTCATATTTCTCAGGATCACAAGCTTGAACCCCCATCCTCATCACTGAGCATGGGATAAATATATCAATTTATTTTGACCACCATATATTACCATAAATAGTGTACCATAAATTACTGAACTAAGTGAATTAATAAGCAAACCTTTTTCAGGCTTCTGGTCAGAAAGAACTGATCAGTAGTAATATGATTACTTTCTGTAGAAAGTGGCTAAGGTATGGAGTGTTGCAATTGAGTCGGGGCAGCGCTAATAACTGTCAATATTCTCAGAATTCTACTCATTGTGATGATGCTTTATAAATCCTTGTTGTGTCTTTGGTGCAATAGAGTCACCCAAATCCATTTACATTTCAGATAACACATTAACATAAATAGCCAAGTAGGAAACAGGAAACCCAACAGCTTCATTTAAAAAAAAATTTACTATTTAAAAAACAGTGCATTTTCTTCCATGTTTGCTACAGGGGTTTTTTTTCAGTGAACAATACACACAGAGAAAAGGAGCAGGTATATAAGTTATTAATGCATTTATAGCCTAGCAATTGGGAATTTAACATTCCTATGGATAAGATGTATTCAGTAGCATTACAAGTATTTAAAATATTTAAAAGAAATAAAAAGTCTTGTGTATATTAAGGGGTTTTTACATTTATTATGAATGCCTCTCAGATTATGTGTTTCATCCTAAATTAAAGTCATTTACTGTATCGCACAAGCTCATAGCTTGTGCTTATCATTCTACATTATGGGCATGATCCTCACCTGGTGCGAATCAGTTTACACTAGCTGAGGTTCTGGCTGTTTGTTCTCAGACTTTGGCATGATTATTTCATCCATTTTCTGTGCCCATCCCAGATCTGCACCAGAAACGGATGACAAAAAATACAGGGAAAAATAACTTCTCATGTCTGAACTAAGTTATTTGTAGTCATGCCAACATAATGCAAATGGACGAATGGTATCTGGAGTCAGTTACAATCTGCGTCAGTTACTAGTTCTGTAACAATCCACCCACGAATGCCAATTCAGAATTCAAAGGTGATCTTGGATGCACCGTGCTTGGTTGGTTCTGTAATATTGCCACCCCTTTGCTTTCTGGCATACCACCCTTCTCTTCCTGAGCATTCCTTAGCCATGCTGTAAACTTCACCACATGATAAGTATAAACAAAAAACAGGACTATGTAGCACTTTAAAGACTAACAAGATGGTTTATTAGGTGATGAGCTTTCGTTGGCCAGACCCACTTCCTCAGATCAAATTGTTTTTTTGTTTCAGCTAGACTAGACTAACACGGCTACATCTCTATTACTATGATAAGTACAGCTCTCCATAAAAAGAGTCCATTAGCCAATGTGTCAATGACCTTATTCAATGTGAGTTTGGGATGCCCAAATACTCAGAGATTAGGTTAATATTCCCACATTCATTTTCATTTTTAAAGTAGTATTTGAACTCAAATCCCCATAGGTAAAAGTACTAAACCACTGAATCTTTTCTTGCTCCCTATAGCCCTTAGCAACTGCACTATATAGAGAAACCATAGAATAATCTTTTTAAAAAATAGCATGGAACTTAAAGCCTGTATAAACACAGGGATTGTTTTCTGAAAGTAAACATTTTTCCTGTGTTATAACCCTTTAATTTACAAGGCACATGTACCAGGAAAGAACTATTTCATTGCATGGTGACTTAATAAGACATATGGTAAATACCTCTCCATAACTGCCTGAAGGGTATGTGTGTGTGTGTATGTGTGCATATGACAGAGAGAACAGAATATCTGTATGATTAGACTTGTGCACAAAAGTAATTACCATGTTGCCTGCACTCTGGGTTTGGAGGACAAAAATAATCATGTATCCCTCTATAATAATAATAATGAGTAAGGTAATTACTATGTAAATACTATGTCACTACATGGTAATTACTTTGGGCTAGATTCTGCCACTCTCGCTCATTTTGAATAGTGTCTTATTTAGTGAATTGACCCATTGATTTCAGCACAGCTACTTTGGGGGAGTTTTGTATTCAGTATGAGTAAGGGTGGCAGAATCTGCCCTCGTGTAATTAAATGGTCAACAAGCAATTACTGCATAAGTATCACATAACAGAACCCTATAAAAATCTCTAACAAGAACAACAAATATATTTATATATTTTATTCGTAGAATAGTAGACTCATAGATTCATAGAATCATAGGGTTGGAAGAGACGTCAGCAGGTCATTGAGTCCATCCCCCTGCCCAAAGCAGGACCAATCCCAACTAAATCATCCCAGCTAGGGCTTTGTCAAGCCGAGACTTAAAAACCTGTAGGGATGGACATTTCACAACCTCCCTAGGTAACCCATTCCAGTGCTTCACCACCCTCCTAGTGAAATAGTTTTTCCTAATATCCAGCCTAGACCTCCCCCACTGCAACTTGGGAGGATTGCTCCTCATTCTGTCACCTGTGACCACTGAGAGGTTCCATCCTCTTTGGAACCCCCCTTCAGGAAGTTGAAGGCTGCTATCAGATCACCCCTTGCTCTTCTCTTCTGTAGACTAAATAAACCCCAATCCTTCGGCCTCTCCTCATAAGTCATGTACTGCAGCCCCCTAATCATTGTTGTTCCCCTCCACTAGACACTCTCCAATGCAGGGGTGGGCAATAATTTTTGAAGAGGGGCCACTTCACACATTTTTGAAGAGGCCCGTGTTGGGGGAAGAGACTTCGCACGTTCCCCATTCCCAGGCCCTGATTGGCCTGGGGAGCAGCAAGGCATCCGTGGGCCAGATCAACCCACAGAGGATTTCTTACCCATCCCTGCTCCAATGCATCCAATGCATGCATTCAGCCTACCCTACTTCTATTAGCATTAGAAGGACACTTTGTACTATACCTTAATCTCCTTTTCCCTGTTCCCTGGCATGCCATTTTTTGTTTGTATATTTGAATCAAAGAACAAAAAGATGACACAACAATGGAGGAGAAGCATCAGAATAAAAATATGCCTCTTTTCATCTACCTATCCCCACAGATGCCTGGGAATATCCTGGCAGATACCCTGTTGAAATAGTCCTATAGAAAAAGCTGTAAGTACACCGCAAAGAGGAACAATATTTTAGTAAATGGGGAAATGGACTGGGACTCAAAAGACCTACATTCAGATCTTGGCTTATCTATCTGCTTCTTGCAGCTACATATGTCTGTGTGGCGTACAGCAAGTTACTTAATCTATCTGGCAGGTTAGTAAAATGCAGATAGTACTTTTCTACTTCACAGGAATGTTGAGAATAAAATCTATGAATAATTACAAAGCGCTCAGATTCTGCAGTAATGAGAACAATATAAGTAGATAGATAATTTTTTCCATAGGTGCGAAGTCCATAGGTGCTCTGGGGCTGGCATCATACTCACTCACGCCACTGATGAGTTTGATCATCTGTCTGATGCTCTATGCACCAGGCTCTATGACAATGGTTAACAGAGCAGATAAAATGAAGATGAACAATCAAGAGGCCAAAGTGCCACCCCTCTCCAACAATAACAAAGCTACGATAGTGTACCTAAAAGGGGCTTCTGTTTCTGAAGCAGTCTGTCACACAACCACAGTCAGACTCATTACAGATATAACTCACCAGCATCTAATTGGCATTCGAACAGCTTTTAGCTGTGACCTAGAAAGAAAGAGTGGAGCTGAAGAAAGTGATACAAAAAAAATCTTGTTATGGTCCTTGAGTTGTAGGGCAAATGCCTTTCCCTATACTGTACATTCATAAACAGCTCTTTCTCAGCTGAGATTTAATGTCGCTATACCTTCAATTGCAATTACATTGAATCACATTGCAACAAATCTTTGTAATGCCAATCTCATCTTTCCACCTCATTGACAGCTCTGGAGATGCATCTGAAATTCATAGTAGCCTCATAGCCTATGGCAAGAGAAATCCATGCTGCTAAAATTTTATTTTAGAGTTCAAGCTGGTTTCCCTCAGACTAGGACTCTCCGTTTTTAATCTTTTCCTGCCTAGCACATTGTATCAAAATAACCAGCCAATACTGTTAAACTGTCAGGGGTCTCTGCTGCCTCTGAATTTTATCAGAAGAAATAAATACTGCATCATAAAAATAACCAATAATCCATCTCGATAGGATTTTTAGCATTGATAGAAGTAAGATCAGAAAAAAAAATGGGCATCAACGTTGACTTGGCGCCACCGTTCACTTTCACTGAAAGAGAAAGGTTGGAGTAGAATATTCAGTCTGATTTAGTGCTCAGGCTGATAGGGACTCCAGGCTGGAGCCCAAATTTGAACACCATTCAAAGGGAGAGAGATTTAAAAATCTCAGAAAAAGAGATATTTCCAAATTAATGGCATTGCCCGAATGCCTTGGCTCCTTGCACCCCACCAGGAAGGTTTATTATTTTCTGGTAAAATGTTGCTTGAATGGGGAGTGGTAGTCAGTGATGCGTCAGAGCTGCTCTTTGAAGACATTAAAAAGCTGAATGCACAACAAAGAACAGATGTTCCAGCATGCTTTATTTATGCACCCATCAGCAATCTTCCAATGACCACAAAACACAGGGTTTTTTTTTTTTACTCTTCACAATATTATTTTCTGATCAACTCGCGCTCTATTTTTTCTACAGCTGAAGTCCTGTGTGTGTGTGTGTGTGTGTGTGTGTTTGTGTGTTTGTGCTTGAAAGTCTGTTTCCATCAAAAGCAGGCTTCTATTGAACTGTAGAACAGGTGTGGATTCTGCAATTAGATCACATTTCAGAGAGAGAGACACTGAGGGTAGTAATGGCAGTGAATTCTTCATAGT
Organism: Pelochelys cantorii; assembly: GCA_032595735.1. Lineage (NCBI taxonomy): Eukaryota > Metazoa > Chordata > Testudines > Trionychidae > Pelochelys > Pelochelys cantorii. Next base: position 194,793,251 of record CM064327.1, read on the forward strand.
CAAATGCAGCACCATAGCGACCAGTAACAATGAAGAATAAAAGGTATTAGTATTAGGGTGATTATTTTTAGTTTATGGAACCATTTGACTGAATACTGCCATAAGGCACGGATAACGTGTGCATAGTACACGCCAGCTGTAGAGCAAACTTGTTTTACTGGCACTTATCTGAAATTCTCATCTCTCCCACCCTCTCTGCTCACAATTGGAATGAAAGGAGCGATTCGGAAGTGAGTTGTAATGCAGATTAAATGTTATGATGTACCAAGTTCCTGATAGGTTATTAAAACTCACTTGTATTCATTGTGTTAAAGGTATAGCACTGGCAGATTTTTCAGCCAGCCTACATTTTTTAAAGATCAAACAAAGGGACATTTCAAAACTCCTTTTGTAATCAGGAGTCTTTTTAATAGTAAGCTGCCATATTTATGAGTTTGCCACGTGCGTTTTACACCTGCATGCTGTAAACATACATTAAGTATGGAACAACTTGTGGTGCTGGCATTGGTGGAGCTGATTTAAACTGGTGTCAGGCCTCAGAGCTACCTATGCATAATGGGCCAAATCTTCAGCTGATGTAAATTGGCATCGCTCCATTGAAGTCAAGGGAGCTATATCAATTTACACCAGCTGAGGCTTTGGAACAAAGAGTATCAACTAGAGAAGGACAGCCCTCACTTGGAATTTCCTTGCCTTTGTTGGTATAACTTAGAGGCCGGCAGTGTTTCCTGTAAGCTGCACACTTGTGCGGCTGCTCAGGAGAGATTCAAACGCCACCCAGCTAATTAACAGAGCACCCACAGCTAGGTTTTGTGTTTGTATTGGTGGTACACACTCCCACACACCTCATGTCACATAAAAATATTCCGCACATGGATGGAAAAAATCCACACATGGATGGAAATGATCTGAAGGAACACTGGGACACTGCACAATGAGACTTACATAGATGCTTAGAATTTTTAAACACTGAGCGAACTTTTGACTCATCTTTTCCTCTTTTCCAGTTGTCCCCATTTTGCATTCCAGGGGACATGGCTCACGACAATATTCAACAGGGGGCAAAATTCCTATCTCTTTTCATAGATCTTGAAACAGGCATTGTGTTCTCCTTTCAGGCTCAGAATTTTTTTCAAATTTATCACTATTACTCATGCTCCTTTCCTTCTTTGTTACTTGAGGACACTCACTGGCAAAAGAACACCCTGTTGTCACCCATATCCTGACTCTTTCATTGTGCCATCTTCAGTTATCATTAGCAATAGTAGTAGTAGTAGAAGCTGTAACATTTGACAGTGTCTAAACTACTAGAAGCCTCACAATACAAATGGATCCTCTAATCTTATCTTTGTATATTAAGCCAACTAAATCGAAATCTTACTCAAGGGCTTAGCTTGCACTCTGTAAATATCATAGTAACATTTCAATTCCCTTTGTTTTGTTAATTATAATATAATTTAAATTGAATACAAGGAACTATTTTTTCAAAATTCCTTTTATATTGGTTCCATGATTTTTTAATTTACATTTAATTCAATGGGTCAAAAGCAGCATTACTACTATTTTCTTTGACATAATGCCAGTTTATTTGCAGATGGTGAATACCAACCATTTTTGCTATGATTTTGTATTACAATCTTCCTGTGCATGGACACCCTTCCATTTATTTATTTGATTGAATATAACCACAAGACACAGATAACATATGATAACAGTGCACAGCATGCATTACCTTGCATTCTTATTTCACAAAGATGCTGGCAAATGTAATATTTGCTGCACATACACAAATTTTGCACTGAATTTTGGCAAAGGCTGGCAAAAAACACCTCCAAAGGGCACATCCTGTGATGTAAACCTTGATATTCATTATACAAGTCTCAAGAACAGCAACAGGACTCCATACTGCATCCTAGCACACACTGAGCAATATGTTACCAAATCATTTTTGAAAGTAGCATTGCAGGATTTGTAGCTTCTTTTCAAACATAAACAGTTCAGATATATCATTTACTCTTATGCTTGCTCTTTGCTTTTCTATGAAGGCTAGTGGTTTGAAAGGCACAAAAATAGACTCGCTAGTTTTTGTGCCTTTTCCATTTTTTCAAAAATAAGTCAAACTAATTTAATTTGCTTTAAAATTGCATCTTGGGTGAAAAGTTGCATGCCAACAACTTTTAGCCTACTGAACAAAAGAATTGCTGAGTTACAATAGTCTATTCAAATAAGGTTTAAACTAGAAATGCAGAAGCCTACAAATTCATCTTCTCATTTACCAGTCCATATTAGAATTACCCATATCTTTGTAGTACAATAACCAGAACTGACAATGTCTGTTGAGGAGACATGTAACCATACAGGCCACCCGCTTACACAAGCTCTCTATAAAATGTTCTTCAGTACTCTAATAAACACTAACAGGAACAGTCAAATTAAAAAAGCACATGGAGAGAAACCTACATATTAAAGTACAAGCCAAAAACATTCTTGTCTGTTCTTTAACATAAAGGGGGAAGATCAGTTATATATGTAGGTTTCCTATGAAAAAATAGCAGGTGGAAAAACAATATCATTTCCTCAGATGAGAAGCTCATCCCAACATTCTCACTTAAGGAAGGAGGCCACCAGTGAGAAGCATTATCAAGAGAGAGACAATGGGGATGGCCAAACGTATCCTAATGCATGCAGAGAAATGTTTGTCAACCAAAAATCCAGGGTCATTCTTCTACCACTGACTGAAGGACTTGCTAGCCAAAATCTGCATCAGAGGAAGAAATTAAGTCAAGCTTATAATGCTTCTTGAAAGTATGCATGTTTGACCATATAGTGGCTAGCTAAATACTGTGTGTGTTTCAGGAATGCCCAAGCCCTGTATCTTGTTGAGTGAATTCTAATGCCTTCAGGAGGGAGAGGCTTCTGGTTTTGCATGCTTCCCTAGGAAAAAAATCTTTGGAAATTGATGACACAGACGTGAGGATGGATCCTTACCAACCATTAATCCAGTCTTGAAAGTTGTGATGCTGCTGAGGTAAATCTTCATTGTCCATCTTGTACCACTGAATTCTTTTGAATGATTTAGCTTACATCAAAATGATGGCAGGATTATATCCCGTAACCTGTTTTAGGAAGGAGTACTATGAAGTAATGATGACAACGTTGTTTGAGGTAACATGCCATTAACACACATATCCTCTTGCATAATGACTCTTATGATGGTTCCCATTACATTTCTAGTCATAAAAGAAGATGGATGTGTCCTTGAGTGGTTTTATAGAGTTGAAGTAACTGATTGATGCTATGCGAGGTACTTCATGAGTTGTTTACCCTAAAGCAACACATTGTAGGCCTTTCCTGAGATATGCTGACCTCTTGCAAATACTATGGCCATTAGTAAGAGTTCTGGACACTCAGCATCTCACAGGATAAGAACCTATATTTGAAGAGGACAACATATAGTTTTCCTTGGTATCCAATAAACACACTTGGGCAGTGGTCTATCCATAAAACTCTTCATTGTGGAGAACTGAACATAGGCATCAGTTCAGTTTAGCTTTGAGGAAACCCTTAGTTATACTTCGATGCCAGTGTCCAAGCTTTCACTACATTGCAAAATTAGCTCAATTGATTGGAATTTTCTTTCTGTAACAAATAGAAGAGTATTAATACCAGATTCGGGATATGTCTTACTTACTGTGTCCTGCCTTTCATCAGCCATGTGGTCCGTGAAGGGCAGCTCAGGTGTAATATGGAGCCATGCCTTGGTGCAGGTGATCCACTGAGAAATGTGAAAAGATGGCTCTGCCATAAGTACCACTATGCCTGGAAACCACAACCTTTTTGCCCACCATAATGAGGCAACAATGCCACAGCATTTTCTCTACAGATTTTAGAAGAACTCTAGAGGGAGAGGGTTAGAGAGTGGAGCTGGCTCTGCCATTCCTGAAATAAAGTATATATGGTTACAGTCCAGGATTGTTTTTTCCTGTAAAGGTGTTATGACATTTGTCACTGTTGGGAAGTGAGCTCTGCATGATAAGTCTCATTGTTATATTAGTGCATGAAAAATTAATGCATTCAAGCTCCTGAATGAATTGACCTCTGGCTGAACCATTCTGCTGTTTCTGTGAATCCCTCCTTCATTTATTTGGGGACAGATGCTACCATTCCTATTCATGAAAAAAATAGTATTTTATACTTGTTTCATCAGAAGAGACAGTTTAATGTGAAAAAGGACCTCAAAACTAAAAGGTTTCGCCACACTGAGATAGTTTGGTGAAATTATGTTTTCACTTTAAAATGAATATAGGTGGCTGTGGCAATGGAAAGATTTGTAATCTAGTTAATAGTGTCCCAAATTGTGCTAGGCACTTTAAAAAAAGCAAAAAGAGATACTCCCAAGTTTGTATTTTACATGCTATGTATGATTCAAGTGACAATTTCCAACATTAGTGAGGGGCTGAACTAATGAAAAACAGGATTAGAGCACCACAGTTACTTGAGAATTCAGTTTGTAAAACAGTGATTGATTCTTCAGTTCTTATTCAGGCAAAACCTTTGCTCCACTGGAATCATTTTGAAAAGTCTGAATGATAATAATGGGCAAGTGGTGAAAACACTCTGGAGATACAATGATCGCATCATATAATGTGAGAAAAATATGTTGTGAAACTAAATATAAGAGTTCACCTGTATGAAGTTAGATGTATTTACTTAACATTAGTATGAGATGAAGCCACAAGGAAATATCCGGTAAATAGAAAATACTAACCACCTGGTACTTAAAGAACTGTTATATTTATTTCACACAAATGATAAAAACGTAAAAATTATCTATATTATTCACCCTTATGATACATCATATGTTAAAACAACATGTTATACCCAGACAACATATTCATTACCACATCGTTTGAGCGGGAACTATTATTGTCATCATGTATTGCTTTCACAGCATGTATTATTAACATGATGTTCATAAAACAGTTTCCTCGTGAATTGCCACCACCTGATTTCTTGGCTATTAATGTCCCCACCACCAAACACCTGGACAACATCTTCCCACTAATGTTCTTTACAGTGTGACATAATGACTAGATATGCTTTAGAATGACAAACCATGATTGCAGCAAAAGACTTAATTGATAAACCCATGATGAAGAAGTAACAACTGTGGGATCGCCAGGGAATGCATGTAGTCATTTAGTATTCCTGCTTGGTGTTTAGTTTCTATCTAGGACTACCGAAAGTAATATGAACATGAATATTTTGCAGTCTAGAAGAAATCTTATGTCATGTAAGAGATCTACATCTGAACCATATTCAGTCCTTCAGAAAGAAGAATTAAAGCTAATTGTGTCTTAGAAAGCTGAATGATTGGACCCTAAAGAAGGGAGATTCTTGAATCAGCCTGCAGAGAGTCCTCTAACCTGTTTCCAGAACATCATTGATGGACTCTGGAAGGAGCCTAATTTAACCATCCTCTGCTAGAGAAACTACCTCTGAGCTCCTGGTGTGTGGAGGGTAAGTAAAAATGAAAATATGTGGCTATTGCTTGGGGCCCCAAGGCAATAATACATGGTGTAATGTGCATTACAGTTATGTGTAACCCCTATCTCTCTGAGGTTGATACAAATTTTGTGAAGTCAACAAACAGTCAAAGGATACTCATAATCTTGGGATTCTTGAAAACACTTGTTCTGTATTTCCATCAGGATGGAGCACATTTCATGTCACTTGATGCCGTTATTATTCAATTCCCAGGCACAATTCTCTGTCACTTAACAAGATGAAATACTAGGTCACCCACATCAAGTTCCAAATTTTATTTATTCAAGAACAGTTAGGTTTTATGATTTATGTTTCTTAATGGCTGACGGAAACTTTTCCAGAAGAAAAACGATTGGCAAGCACTAAGGAAATGTATCCTTTTACAGGCAATTTGGTTTTGAAGGGAAAGTTTAAAATTATTAATATGATAATTCCTTATGTCTAGAAATATTTCAAAGGCAAAATATATGCTACTTTGAGATTATATATACCTTGTGATACCGACAGGTAGGCAAGTAACCTTCAATATTTTGTTAAACAAAAAACACCCAAAACAAATCCTTCTGAGATCGGACAAACTATTGTTTCCTTAGTGATAGAGATGCAGCCGTGTTAGTCTGGGCTAGCTGAAACAAAAGACAGAACTATGTAGCACTTTAAAGACTAACAAGATGGTTTATTAGGTGATGAGCTTTTGTGGGCCAGACCCACTTCCTCAGATCAATATGTGGAAGAAAATTGGCACAACCATATATACCAAAGTGATACAATCAAAAAAAAGTGAACACGTATAAAAATGACGAATCAGGTTTAAGAACAGAGGACGGGTGAGGGGGGGGAAGGTTAGTGTCTGTGAGATAATGACATTAGGGGTGATAATTGGGGAAGCTATCTTTGTAATGAGTGAGATATCCCTTCCTCATCACATAAGTGAAGATGGTTTTGGGTAGGATTAAGAAGGAAAAAGTGGCTCTGTAACACTTATGGATACCAAATTTACATCTGTAAATAATGTTCTTCTTCCATTCTTCTCATTTCTACAACAGCTTCTTTTAGGTTATTTTAGCGTTGACCAGTGAAAGAAAAGGAAGCGGGGGAGGGGAGCTCTTGGTGTTGTTTGAAATGATCACTATTTTTTATAAGGAAGCTACTTTTATACAAAAATTGACCCATTTTCTATTGGGAAAGGCCTAGTTTTGCTCATAAACTAGCCTAGGGGTCAGATTAACTCTCTTAGGGTATGTCTAAACTACAGCGTTATTTCAAAATATCTAATTTCAAAATAGTTAATTTGAAATAGCTTATTTCAAAATAATGCATCTACACACAAAATGCATTTCGACATAGTGTTTTGCTATTTCGAAATAGCACGTCCACACTGAGTGGACACTGAATCGCATTGAAGGCCGGCTGGAACCAGGTCCGGCAGGGCATCAGGTCAGGAGTTACTTTGTGTGGCTGCTGCCTGAGGCTAGCGCTTAAAGGGACCCCTCTGGACAGCTGGTTCTCAGTTTTCCCTGCTTGCTTGCCTACCTCGCTGAGGGACAGCCAAGCATTTTTGTCTCTGCCTGCTTTGGTTGCCCTGACTCAGGACACCATAGCATTCGGCGCCATGGAACCAGAGCTACCCCTGGGCACTCTGGTGCTTCTGGTGGATGCGTTGCTGCTAGCCTGGCTGCACTTTCTGCAGGCTGCCATCCGGGAGGTCCATCGGGGGTTGTCAGTATCCAGGAGGCCCTGCAGGAGAGCTTCCACCCTGATGAGCACTAAGAGCCTCCCTGGTCTGCCCCACTTGGGGGCGTGTGCCTCATTCCTCCCTCACGTCCTTCCACTTACCCCTCCCTAACCCCCCTTCCTGATGTCAAATAAAATACATGTATTTTCATGAACACAGACTCTCTTTATTTAACAAAACTGGGGGGGGGGAATGAAATTCTGGTGAGACTGGGGAAAGGAGGCGGGAAAGGAGAGAAAAGAGGGTGGGAGAGGGGAGGGGGAAACCTGGGAGGAGGGAGCTAGAAGGGGGAATCAAGGGGAAGAAGGGGGGGGGAGCTCAGGGTTCAGGGGGGGGGGCTCGCCGGACCAACTTGATTTTCATGCAAACCTGCTTCTGGATTCGCATGTGGCCTTTGGTGGCCAGGCTGGCAGCTATCCTGCCATAGACGGCCACGTTCCTCCGTCTAGTGCGGAGATCATGGACATTGGGGGCATCCTCCCCAAACCTGAATAAGGTCCCTGATCTCCACCCTGGACCAGACAGGCTCTGGCAGGCTCCTGGGAGCTGGCAGACTGCTCCTGGGGAGCGGTGGAGGGCTGGCTGGCAGTGGCTTGCTGGCTCATGTTTTGGGGCCACTGGGTCAGGGGCAGTGACTGCTGGCTCTGGGCTGGCAGGCTTGGAGCTGGCACAGGCACAGTAGCCAGAGTCAACCCCTTTAAGGGCTCCAGGGAGGAGAGGAGAGAGAGGAGTGTTCTTGGTTGAGGCTGGAGTGGCCACCAGGGCACTCTGGGAAGGCTGGAGGCCCCCTATTTCGATATAAATGTCTATACAGCACTTATTTCAAAATAGCTATTTCGAATTTGGCGTTATTCCTCGTGGAATGAGGTTTACCAAATTTGAAATAAGCGCTTCACTATTTTGAATTAATTTCGAAATAGAGGCTTGGCTGCGTAGATGCTAGTAATGTTATTTTGAAATAACAGCTGTTATTTCGAAATAACTTTGCTGTGTAGACATACCCTTAGTTAGGTCCCTAGAGTTGCAGATGAATGCATAGTGGGATTTAAAAAGCCACTTAAATGAGCTAGTTGCATAACACCCATTGCCTTAAAACGGGAATTGGACACCTAATCTGTTTAGGCAGGTTTGTTAATCCCATAGAGCATATATCTGCATCTTTTTAGGTGCCTAAATTCCTTTGTAAATCTCGCTCAGATTCACAAGACAATGATCCCATTTCTTGCTTAGAAAAGTTACCTATTTTAGCAACAAAACAATTTTTTTTGCAAAAAGTACCCATTTTTTAGATAAACAAAGAAAGAAATCTTTCATCACATTCTTTAACCCACTATGGAGGTGTAAAGGGATTGCAAGTCAACTTAATCCTCTTTCAAGTAATTCCCCAGTGCAAGGAAATCACTTGATAGTATAGAGCTTGAGGATTAATTCTGTACCCCCACATACACATCAGCACCTCCCCCACCACCTCAGAAGATGTGTCCAGGAGGAAGTAGAGGTGGCTGGTGAGGCTGTGCATGCCAGCTGTTTCCTGCCTTCAGAACTTTGGGATTGAGGGCAGCTGGAAGTAAGATGGAGCATATTTCACTAATGCATGGTAGTTTGAATCCTTTTCTAAGGGAAAAGCAAGATCTATAGATCAGTATAGCATGTAAGGACATTTTCCATTCTGGACTATCTCAAAAGAAAGAGGGGTTTAGCCTGAAAAGCCAACCATGCAATCAAAAAAAAAAAAGGAAATGATAGAAAAAATTTTAACGTTAAGAAAGAAAACAAGGAGAAAATTGGGTATTTTTATCATACCATGGGATTTACCTGACATTTATGACACCATGGGATTTATCTATACTGCAATATTTAAAGGATTCCCTACTCAGACTGTGGGATACTGAAAATAACAAATAGAAAATTTATCTAATGTGAGCAGTAAATGTCACAATTTTAATAGTGCCTACTGGATGCCAGTTGGTTAGACTGTACAGCCATCCATGTGTGTTAATATATACAACCAAATTCTCACCTCAGTTACATCTGCATAAATCAGGAGTAAATGATCAATTGACCACTGAGATCAATCTGTGTGAAACCCACATGACATCAGAATCAGGCCCTATTCCTCTAAAAAATGGGGAAAGTTGGGATCATAATATTGGGCTAAATCTAGAGGTCTTCCCTCAATTCTTATTTAAGAAAATCTCTCCTTGGAATCAATGGACAGAACATGGGCCTCATGATTTGGCCCATTGTTCTGATGATGGATATGCTGCTCAAGTCTCTACAGTTAGGGAAGAACTGAGTTTTGCACATACATCTACAGCAGATTCCGAAAACCCTCTTATCCATTAGGACAGAGCTGATGTTGCCTCTCATACAGTCAGACTCAAAACGAAATACCAGCTGCAGCATCAATAGGAGATTTGAGTGAATTTCTGTGGTCGCTGGGGATTTTTTCCCCTTTTCCCTTCAGTTTTTAGTATTGAAACCTAGAATGTCGGGGGTTTAGTGCTTTAAGGACACTTCTTCCCTCCCCTTCCTTGATTATGTCTTAGGGTATGTCTACACTACAGCGTTATTTCGAAATAGTTATTTCAAAATAGCTTATTTCGAAATAACGCATCTAGACACAAAATGCATTTTGAAATAGCGTTTTGCTATTTTGAAATAGCGCGTCCTCACTGATAGGATGCTGAATCACATTTAAAGCTGGACGGAACCAGTTCTGGCAGGGCTTCAGGTCAGGAGTTACCGTGTGTGGCTGCAGCCTGAGGCTATCTGAGGCCTGTGCTTAAAGGGACGCCCCCGGACAGCCGGTTCTAAGATTTCCCTGCTTGCTTGCCTACCTCACTGATGGACAGCAAAGCATTTTTGTCTCTGCATGCTCTGGTTGCCCTCACTCAGGACACCACAGCACTCTGCAGCATGGAGCCAGAGCCACCCCTGGGCACTCTGGTGCTTCTCCTGGATGTGTTGCTGTGAGCCTGGCAGCACGTTCTGCAGGCAGTAACAGTCTCCCTGGTATGCCCCACTGGGGGCTTGTGCTTCATTCCTCCCTCACGTCCTTCCACTTACCCCTCCCTAACCCCCCTTCCTGCTGTACTATAAAAGACACATGTTCATTACAACAAAGCCTCTTTATTAAGCAAAACTGGGGTGCGGGGGGGAATGAAACTGAGGTGAGACTGGGGAAAGAAGGTGGGAACGGGGAGGGGGAAACCTGGGAGGAGGGAGCTGGCAGGGGGAGGCAAGGGGAGGAAGGGGAGGAGAAGCTCAGGGCTCGGGGTTGGGGGGTCTCACCGGCCCAACTGTCTCCCAGCACTGCGGGTGCGGGGGCCTAGGCATCTCTGGGGGTGTGGGGAGGAAGAAGCAGGAGCGGGAGAAGGAGTGGGAGGAGGAGCGGTAGCTGGGGAGTCAGCAGGGGCTGGAGCAACAGGAGGCAGCAAGCTTTCCCCCAGGGTCATGACCACCTGGGGGGCACGGACCATCCTGCCCCCCAGGATGCTGTCCACAGTATCAAAATAGGGGCAGGGGTCTGGGTCTGCCCCTGGTTGGGAGCTGCCCCCTGTGGCCCTGGCATACGCCTGCCGCAGCTCCTTTATTTTCATGCAAACCTGCTCCTGGTTTCACATGTGGCCTTTGGTGGCCAGGCTGGCAGCCATCCGCCTGTAGACAGTTGCATTCCTCCATTTAGTGCAGAGATAATGGACGTTGGAGGCATCCCCCCAAACCTGAATTAGGTCCCTGATCTCCGCACTGGTCCAGGCAAGCGCCTGCCTTTTCCGGCCCCTGGCAGGTTCTTGGGAGCTGACAGACTGGTCCTGGGGAGCGGTGGAGGGCTGGCTGGCACTGGCTGCCTGGCTCATGCTGGGGCCACTGGGTCAGGTGCAGCAACTGCTGGCTCTGGGCTGGCAGGCTTGGAGCTGGCACAGGCACTGTGGCCAGAGTCTACCCCTTTAAGGGCTCCGGGGAGCGGAGGAGGGAGAGGCGTTTTCTTGGTTGAGGCTGGAGTGGCCACCAGGGCACCTGGGAAGGGCTGGAAGCCCCCTATTTCGAAATAAGCATCTACACAGTGCTTATTTCGAAATAGCAATTTCGAAATTGGCACTATTCCTCGTGGAATGAGGTTTACCAATTTTGAAATAAGCCCTCCGCTATTTCAATTTAATTTCGAAATAGCGGTTTGGCTGTGTAGACGCTGGTAAAGTTATTTCGAAATCATGGCTGTTATTCCAAAATAACTTTGCTGTGTAGAAATACCCTCACAGAAAGGCAGGGAAGGACAGCAACACTTCTACCAGCTGATGTAATCCTAGCACAAAAGGGTGATAATTAGTGATGCAAGGAGCAGGCATTTTCTCTCCATGCAATCCCCTCCATGGTCTCTGTTAGCTATCCAGGCAGTTTAATTAGCTAGTGAAATATGTATCCCGAAACAAAGTGAAACAGGGAGTCACTTCAAAATAAACCACTGGAGCAACATGAAGAGCCTATTTTGTGCACCAGTGCTTACTTGATAAAAGCAACTGGTCTGGTAGGATTCAAGAGGCAAAGAAATTTCTATTTAATCAAAAGGACTCTCGTGATCAAAACTCCTCTATGGTTAGTCCAACCTATTAGACCAGTGGAAGGCCATTTGCAGCCCGAGGGCTATGTGTGGCCCATCGGGGTTCTATATGTGGCCCACGAGACATTTTGTTTACCATTTCCCCTGTGCAGGGTTGTCAGAGTCTGCTGGTTTCCATCTGTGTAGGTTTTTTTCCGACTGATATTACTAAAGCAACACACATGTAAAGCAAGGACACATAAATCGAGCTGCACTCTGATTGCACACAACTTTGATTGCGAAAGCCATGCATTCCCTCTGTGTCCAATCAAGGTGCTGCCATAGTGCAACTGGCACACCCTGTACATTCTAGGCACACAAGCATTGTTATCTCAGGAGACCATCTTGATTATAACAATCTGGTGGCCCACCAAGATGAAGATGGGCCATTCATGCAGCCCACTCACTAGCTTAGGTTGCTCATCGCTCTGTTAGATTATTGCAGATGACAAAAGCAATTACTAAGCACAGATACAATAGCAAACTGCCTGCCAGACCCCCAGGAATCTTCCGTCAGAAGAATAGCCTGGGCAGAGATAATAGTTTCTTCAAAGCACCAGCCTTCCAATAGCCTAAACCTTATGGGCTGCAGATGTGAGACACTGCATAGTCCTACAAAGGTTAAACTTTTCCAAAAATAGCACATTTGAAAACAATTCTTAAGTTTCTCAAATTCTATTAAGTATGAGGGAAAGTGCCAGGTTGTGTTTTTTTCTCATGATTGTGATTTTTCTTATATGAGCATGAGCTAGGTGGTTATCCAATTTTTATATTTGATTTGAGTCTGACTTTGAGTTTTGGACATTTTCTGAGGGCTACTCTGTGATTCCATTATACCACGGAGAGGCACTCCAGACCCTTCCATTTTCATACAGCCTCATTCTAAGTACCCATAATTTTATTACACATAATAATTGTAGTTGCATATACTAAGATAACGGTAATTATGTCTCATGCTTCACAGTAATTACCTGCTGAGGTAAGGGAGGGCTTCCCCCCCAGCATTTTACACCCAGACAAGTTGCATTATGGGGTTATTCACCTTTCTGAGACACATTAGATATTGGTACTTCCAAAAGCAAGCTAACAGATTTAATGGATTAAAGGTCTGATCCATTATCAGACATCTTATAATCATATAGAACCATAAGTCTTAACTGTAATTAATCAGTGAGAGATTAGTGTATATTCCCAGTGGGAAGATACTATGTCGGAGAAATAAGTTTAGTTTGGTGATGTCCCTAATTAGCTATTAACTTCATTATGCAGAATGTTTGTGCCTTTGGACACAACCGCCACATATCACAAAATCCTATTTGTATGTCATCCTTGCATCATAATAATTCCTGTCTCTTACATATGGTATCTCCAGAGTCTTCTATAGATGTGATGGAGGACTTTGATTGAGGCTTCTTTTAGTGAGCTAGTGGCACACAGGCATATAGTGAATCCAAATCCTGTTCCCACTATGCAGCCTGAGTAAATATGATGAGTGTTGGGAGTCCATAAGCCCTGGCCTCCACTCAAAAAAACACTCAGCACAGGGAACCTCCATGAAGCTTGACTCCCTACCAGTGTGCACACCTCTTTTGAGCACTCCTGAATCCTGTCCGCCCAGGGATAACGCGTCGGTTTTTCTGGGTCTGGGACCTTCCTCACCCTACATGGCAGTGGATATAGAAACAGCCCCCGTTTGTGCCTTGGGGCAGAGCGGTGGGTGAGGACTGAGGGAAAAGAGGCCAAACAGAAGTGAGACATAAGGGTTGAGGGGCAGGGAGTCTGGGTATGGGGGCCCACAAAACATGAATGCAACCCCTCTGGGTGGTGAGCACCACCACCACCATCTTTTTTTTTTTTTTTTTTTTTTTTTTTTTGATGAGTGCATGAGCCCTGGAACATCCACAGATTCTTATACAGAGATCCATTTTCCTTTACACAGTGATGATTGCTCACTTCATGAGCTTGTCTTTAACAATTCCTGTACCAGTCTCTGACTGTTTACCATGTTGATTATCAACTTCAAGACTGAACCTCTTTTATATCAGCTTTTACTGGGCTCCATGTGTTATCAGAACACTAATGTGACAAAGCCACATATATGCAGACTACAGATATCCTTTCCTTTAAATCAGTTCCTCTTGTACATTTCATTATTTGTAATCTTTGGGGGAAAAGAAGACATTAGGTCTTCATGAGAACCCTGATGATATTTTGTGCACTTATACACACACATATTCATTTTGTGCAACTTATTAGGACATACGGGGGTACGTCTACACAGTGGAGATATTTCAGGAAACTGAGGTATCCCAAAATAGCTACCCCGCATCTTAGAAATGTGCCCATTGTGTCAAAGTAACGGGTGTTCTATTTTGCCATCCCTGTAGCCCTCATTGCACAGGAGTTAAGGGATGGCTCAAAATAGCATGTTATTTCAAAATAGACTTGAAATAAGCTACGCACATTGCATAGCTTATTTCGAGTTTAGGGTGCTATGTACATACACCCACAGAGAAGAGGATCCCATCATTCTTTCTTTTCTATTTATTCTTGTCATTATGACTGTATATTTAAGGGCATGAATAATATGTCCTGTGATACATGAGTGATATGTATCACAAGCTAATGGACTACTGGCATGGGACAGTTAGGGTATGTCTACACTACCGAGAAGATCGAAGCTGCCACAGTCCATCTCCAGGGTTTGAATTAGCAAGTCTAGTGAAGACCCACTAATTTGAACTGAGAGGGGCACTTTGGTCGATGCTGGTAGTCCTAGCATCCATGAGGAGTAAGGGCAGTCAAAGGGAGAGTGTGCTCTCTTCGACTTCCTGCAATGTGGACAGCACCAAAAGTCGAGTTAAGCTACTTCAAATTCAGCTACACAGTTAACATAGCTGAAGTTGTGTATTTTAATTCGGCCTTGTCCTATAGTGTAGACATACTAGTAACACTATGTAAAATCAATACTATTCAGTGTATGATATGCTTCCCATAGTTATAGAAAGTCAATTATATTCCATGCATGAATTTAGGTATGTTATTTCTACCCAAATGAGCAAGACCCGACTTAGGGTATGTCTACACTGCATGCTTATTTAGAAATAAGCTCTTCCAGAATAGTTATTCTGAAATAGCTTGTTTGAAATACCATGTCTACACTGCAGGGAAGTTTCAAAATTAGTCCGAGGCAGGCTTCCCTAATGTAAACATGTTAACTCGATTTAGAGCCCAGGAGGCATTGGGGAGGAAAAACTTAGAATGACCCTGGTGAGGGGCTATTTCAGAATAGCAGCAGTGGAGCGTCTACACATGCCTTATTTTGAAATAGCTATTTCAGAATAGGCATTTTTCCTCAGGGTATGTCTACACTACAGCGTTGTTTCAAAATATCTTATTTCGAAATAATTAATTCGAAATAGCTTATTTCGAAATAACGCGTCTACACATAACATGCATTTCGAAATAGCATTTTGCTATTTCAAAATAGCACATCCACACTGATTGGATGCTGAATCGCATTTAAGGGCAGCTGAAACCGGGTCTGGCAGGGCATCAAGTCAGTAGTTGCTTTGTGTGGCTGCTGTCTGAGGCTATCTGAGGCTTGTGCTTGAAGGGCCCCCCTGGACAGCTGGTTCTCGGCTTTCACTGCTTGCTTGCTTACCTTGCTGAGGGACAGCAAAGCATTTTTCTCTCTGTCTGCTTGGTTGCTCTCACTCGGGACACCACAGTACTCGGCACCATGGAGTCAGAGCCACCCCTGGGCACTCTGGTGTTTCTTTTGGATCTTTTGCTGCAAGCTTGGCAGCAAGTGCTGGAGACTGCCTGGCACCATCTGCGGCAGCCCAACCCCCAGGTCCTCTTCCAGACCCCCCCCCTGGGGGCCATGGAGGAGCAGCGGCCGGACGCCAGCATGCCCCGCCGCATCTGGCGCCTGGACACCAGCAGCGACCACATCATCCTGGAGCGCTGGGGAGACCGACAGTGGACCCAGAACTTCAGGATGAAGAAGGACACCTTCCTCGAGCTCTGTGAGTGGCTCACCCCTGCTCTGTGGCAACAGGACATGCACATGAGGCCTGCCATTCCCATCCAGAAGTGTGTGGCCATCGCCCTATGGAAGCTCTGCATGCCAGATAGCTACTGATCCGTCAGCAACCAGTTTGGCATGGGGAAATCCACCGTCAGAGCAGTGCTCATGCAGGTATGGCAGTCTCCGGCCATTGTGCCAGGGGCTGCCCCAGAGAAAAGGGAGGGGAGGGGGTGCAAGTCCCCTCCATGGGAGGGTTTGTTCTGTCCCAGCTGCACTTCGGACTGCCTGCGGTGGCCAGGATTGGGGGGGGGAGGCTGCTCCTGGGGAGTGGGGGCACGGGGCAGTGGTGGGGAAGGAACACTCTCGGCCACCCTGGCACCCTAGTGACTCTCGGTTTTGTGTGTCCCTCTGCAGGTGGTCAAGGCCATCAATAGAGTGCTGCTTCACAGAGTCGGCCGCTTCACGTATTTGGATGCGGTCATCAAGGGGTTTGGCGCCCTGGGCTTCCCCAACTGCGGGGGGGCAATCGACGGGACGCACATCCCCATCCGTGCCCCAGACCACCAGGCCTCCCTCCACATTAACCAGAAGGGGTACTTCTCGGTCATCCTGCAGGCCGTGTCTGACCACCGGGGCTGCTTCCTGGACATCAACTGCTGGGCCGGCAAAGCACACGACGCATGGGTGTACCGCAACTCCTCCGTATGCCAGAGGCTGCACGCCTGGACCTTCTTCCCCAGCCACTACATCAGGGTCGGGGACATGGACATGCCTGTCTGCCTGGTGGGGGATGCGGCCTACCCGCTACAACCCTGGCTCATGAAGCCCTATATGGGACACCTCAACCCCTCCTGGCAGGCCTTTAATGCCAGGTTCAGCAGGGCCCGCATTGTGGTGGAGGGGGCCTTCGGCCAGCTGAAGGCCTGATTTAGATGCCTCCTCACCCACCTTGACCTCTCCGAGAGGAATATTCCGCACGTGGTGGCGGTGCGCTGTGTGCTGTGGAAGGGGGAGGCTTTCCTGCCAGCCTGGATGGCAGAGACCAACCACTTGGCTGGCTTGTACGCACAGCCCCACACAGCTGCCAGCCGGGAGGCCCATCGGGGGGCTACTGGTATCCAGGAGGCCCTGCGGGAGAGCTTTCAGACAGAGGAGGAGTGAAGTCTCCCTGGCGTGCCCCACTGGGGGCTTGTGCCTCATTTCACCCTCACATCCTTCCACTTTCCCCTCCCTAACTCCCCTTCCTGATGTACAATAAAAACAAGTGTGTTGCCAAAAACAAACTTGGTTTATTCATCATACCTGGGGTGGGGGGGGAATGAGGGTGGTAGAGATGAGCAGGAAACCTGGGAGCAGGGAGCTGAAAGTGAGAGGCAAGGGGAGGAAGGGGGAGGAGAAGCTCAGGGTTGGGGGTCTTGCCGGCCCACCTGTCTCCCAGCACTGCGGGTGTGGGGGCCTCAGCATCCCCGGGCGGGAGCGGGTAGGGGAGCAGGAGTGGGAGGAGGAGCGATAGCTGGAGTGGCAGCAGGTAACAATCTCTACACCATGGTCTGCAGGTGGTCACGGATGGCACGACCCTGGTCATGCAGCTCCTGCAAGGTCTCCCGCCGCAGCTGGAGGTCTTCCTGCACCCAGGGCTCCTGGCTGTGGACCTGCCTTTGCAGTAACCCAAGGTGCTGCCACAGGTATCCCTCCTGGTTCCGGGTGCGCCTGCTGGCCTGGGTGCAGGAGGATGTCCTGGGCGGGGTGGTGCTCCCTGCACTCGCAGCTGGTGCAGCTGTGGAGAAACCAGACAGGTGGTCATTTCTCCCTGGGGACACAGTGGGTGAAGCCCAGCCCCCCTTTGCAAGGTGAGGACAGCAGGTCTCCGCACCATCATGTCCTCCTATCCCCAGGAGTGTGAGCTGGCCCAGGACTGTACCCATGCCCCTGTGCTGTATATAGTGTGGGTGTGGGGGGAGAGGAGGATGTGGCCTGCCTCTGCATAGAGGGGGCTTGTGGAGGGAGGGCATTGTGCAGTGTCCCTCCCCGGGGTACAGAGCATGTCATGTGCCTTCATACATACATGTGTGTGGGTAACGGGCCAGGGCCCCGTGTGGCAGCCAGCCAGGGCCACATGCTCCAGCTGGCACGGCACATGCACAGGTTGCTGCATGATCTGTGGTCAGCAAGGCCCACACATGCAGTCCCTGGGCTCCCTCTCCCCCCCCCCCCGCCCCGCATAAGGGGACAGTGATGGCACTCACATGTCAAGGCCTCCCAAGACAGCGGTGAAAGTGCTGGTGGTTTTCCTCGGGGGGTCCAGGGTGAGTGCCATGCTCCCTCCAGGCTCCTGCGACCCCTGGCCATCATCCTCCTCCTCCTCATCCTGCACTGTGCCCTGGTCAGGGCCCCCTGCCCCAGGGTCGATGACCACCTGGGGGCCCGGACCGTCCGGCCCCCCCAAGATGCGGTCCAGGGCCTCAAAGTAGGGGAAGGGGTCTGGGTCTGCCCCTGGTTGGGAGCTGCCCCCTGTGGCCCTGGCATACGCCTGCCTCAGCTCCTTTATCTTCAGGCACACCTGCTCCTGGGTGCACATGTGGCCTTTGGTGGCCAGGCTGTCAGCCATCCATCTGTAGCCAGCCGTGTTCCTGCGTCTAGTGCAGAGATCATGGACATTGGAGGATTCCCCCCAAACCTCAATGAGGTCCATGATCTCCGCCCTGGACCAGGAAGGCGCCCACCTTTTGCGACCCCTGGCAGGCTCCTGGGAGCTGCCAGACTGCTCCTGGGTAGCGGTGGAGGGCTGGCTGGCTCGCTTATGCTGGCAACTGGGTTAGGGGCAGCATCTGCGGGCTCTGGGCTGGCAGACCTGGAGCTGGCACAGGCCCTGTGGCCAAACAGACTCTACCCCTTTAAGGGCTCCCGGGCTGCAGGGGGAGCAGAAGAGTTTTCCTGGTTTGGCCCAGAGTAGCTACCAGGGCACCCTGAGAAGGGCTGGAGGCCCCCTATTTCGAAATAAGCATCTACACAGCGCTTATTTCAAATTAGCTATTTCGAATTTGACGTTATTCCTCGTAGAATGAGGTTTAACTAATTCAAATTAAGCACCCTACTATTTCAATTTTATTTCGAAATAGCAGTTTGCCTGTGTAGACGCTATTAAAGTTAATTCGAAATAAGGGCTGTTATTTCGAATTAACTTTGCTGTGTAGACAAACCCTCATAGAATGAGGTTTACAGATTTCGGAATAAGCCGTCTGTTATTTTGAAATTATTTTGAAATAACGGAATGGCCATGTAGATGCGTACGTTGTTATTTCGAAATAACACTAGTTATCTCAAAATAATGGTGCAGTATAGACACACCCTGTTAGTCTCAGTCATGGTTAAAGGCTGGATGTTCAGTTGACGTAAATCAGCATAACTACATTAAAGTCAGTGGAACCGTGATGATTTACAGCAGCTGAGGGTTTGATCCATTGCTAAGTTATCTCTTGGGACTCCTGTTGGGATTCCATATCCTGTCTTCACATGTTTATAATATTTAGTCCAGCAGTTCTATAAAATACATTAAGCAACAAGAGAAACAGGAGGCAATGTTAAGGTGTCTGTGACAGACATTTTGATGTTAATCTGTCAGTAATTTGATAAAGAGAAGGATTAATGTTAAGAGTGAATTAAGCTTTATATGTACCCTGCTTTAAACTCAGAGGCAAGCCAAATACTGAGTTGGATTTAGGTAAATATCTCCAGACAAGAAAAATAGCATGCAGTAGGCTGGAAGGGCAATAGGTGGTTGGAATAGTAGGTGTTTATTTGGGGGGTGGGGGAGTTGTGAAAATAGGCAGGGGGAACTATTGTATGTGCATATACCATCAAAATATTATTTTCATGAAGAACATGATCCAAAATGTTTATCTACAGCAATGAACGGAATCATGAACTTATAAGAGGCACCAAAAATGGATCATTCCAAAGAGACTCCTTGTCAGATGGTACCGGTGAGAAAACAATGCATCTGGTCAAAAAAAAATTGTTGAAACTTTTTTATAGCTTTTTAACAAACCAGAAACATTCTATTTTCTTAAAAAATATTTTCTTAGAAAAACAGAACACCATTTTAATATTATATATATACATATTATATTATTTTAAATTAATTTTCATCAACATTTTTCACAAGGAAAAGATCATTCTGGATCAGTTCTAGTGCATACCTTTCTAAGTAAGGTCATTGGCAGTGGAGAAAGATCAAGGTAACTTGATCAAGGAGTGAGGAAGTTGATATAAGATACCTGAGATCAGAAGTCATACACACTGCTTGTGGGTCAGAGAAGAGATAAGACACACACTTTAGAAATGTAAGGTATTGCATATTGTCCTGCAGTGACAAAGGGGGACCTAGCAAGATGAATTTTTGTAGTGTTTCAAGCTACATAAATTAGGCAAACCATCTTTTTTTGTACAAAATATGAAATTCCCTTTAATCTCTCAGCTGATATAGGGAAGGAAGAGAGTCTGGTGCCTATGGGACTCAATATTCTCATTCCCAAAAGCATGGAATAAGTGTTGCATGAGCTGTGTGGCTATAAAGACCACTGATCTAATGATAGATGGGAGCCCCGCTAGGAACTATGGAATGGAATTGAGTTTAAGGAGAGATGTTCACAGTCCCACTGGATTGTATCACTTCTCTGGGAGGTGCATACTAGAAATGACCCAAATGAATAAATAGAATCAGAATCTTGATGAACCTGGGAAGTAGCTGTGGATTGGACCCGTTGTCTGCCAGATGCAGCCAAACCAGAATGCCAGATCTGGGACTCATATTCTGAGGCTAGGACTCATCTTTAGTGCACAAACAGCATCTCTCCAGCTTAAAAACTGGTTCTTAAATCTCATGATTTCTGTGATTCCAAATCCATGCTTGCACTCAGCATAGTCAAACACCTTTACAGTGTCCAGACGGATACTCCACAGGTAACTAGCAAGCCACCCTCATCCTTGTCCCTGGCATCTCAGTAGTTATTTCATCCTCCTTCTTCTCACAGGTTTCTTCTCACTTTTGGATCTGATTTTCCTCAGACTCAACCTAGCTTTACATCACTGCAGCTCCATTGACTTCACTGGAGTTAATTCTGACTGAAGCCTGGTAAGTGATCCAAAGCCTATTTAAGCCAGTGGAAGCCTCCCTTTGATCCCAGAAGGCTTTGGATCAGGTCTTTAGTCTCCTCCTTTTTTTGGCTTTTGGGCTTTGCCCCCTCACCCTGTTCTTGGGGCAGTCTCTCTCTTGCTGTGCATCAAAGCCACCTCTGCGTCCTTCGTCACTTCCTCCTTTCAAGAGCTTTTCTTTCTTTATGTTCCTCACAAATCATCTCTCTTCTCAGACCCTTCCCTCAGCTCTCATGTGTCTTGTTTTTCTTGGGCTGTAAGTTTATTAGAATAGGAAATATTCTTTACTCTGTAAGTGCTATAGAAAAGATGTTTAGTAACAATATTCCCCAGCCAATGGTCTTTCCTGGATAAATCACATGTGACCTTTATTGAGAATTTTATGAATGGCTTTCCCCCCACCTTTTCTAGGCAATACTTTTTGCTAATATTTTTATGTAAGCATTTAAGTAAAAGAGAGAAAAAGACTATGGCTGCTAAAAATAAAAAATAAAAGACAAAAACATTAATTGCTCAGATCAAAACAAAATCTGAGAAAGTGACTCATAACCTAGAAGAAATCCAGGAATATCTTGTCTTTTACTTAAAAAAAAAAACCATTGCTCTTGATACACCCAAGTGATTATCATGATCTTAAACTTACCCAAACTAGATCCTACTGCAGCTCATACACCCAGCCTGTAATGAAGAAATGAAAGATGTCAATAAAACATGCATGAGTGGGAAGGCAGGAAAGCCAGACAGCTTGAGTTTTACAAATGAAAGATAAATAAAATTGCAGCAGTGCTAAATAAAAGGATTTAATCAAAGCAGAGAACGCAGACTACTTCTACTCATGCAAAGCCAATAAGTACACCCAATAGAGGGCTGCCTGCTTTAACAATGTGCCAGTTATCAACCTATCTTGCAACCAGATAATCTGTAAATAAACATCTTGTCTTTCTTACTTCCAAGCAAGGTAGGAAAACGTTTTGGTCACGTCAAGGTATAGAAATTGAAGGAAGGGCCATGAATGCTCACGAAATTGGGGTTGGGCTGGAAGGGGGTGAGGTTCCAGCTGTTGGGATGGGCTCTGAAGTGGGGCTAGAAATTAAGAGTTCAGGGTACGGGAAGGGTCTCTGGCCTGGGGCAAGAGGCTGGAGTGCAATGGGGGGACTTTGTCCGGAGGCGTGGGTCTGTAGATGAGGGGTTTGGGATGTAGGAAGATGCTCTCGGCTGAGATTGAGAGGTCTGGAAGACGGAAGGAGAATTGAGGCTGAAGTTTTGGGTTTGGGGGTACCTTCTCCCACCCCCCACCAGCTCAGGTCCCTTCTCCATCCCGCCTCTGCCAGCCTGGGTCCCTTCTCCCTCCTCACTCACCCCGCCAGCAAGACTTTCTCCCCTCCCCCCACCCTAACTCCCCTCTCCTAGCTGTGGTGTGCACCAGGCCCAGCTCTAACCCTGGTGGCCAGGGAGGCACAAGGGTATCTGCCCACCCCACATGTGCATGCGGTGCTCCAGGGAACTGCAGCCTGCTTAGGTGGGAAAAGCAGCAGCATGGGGGCCACTGCCCTGACTTCTCCCCCGTGTGGTCCCGCCTGCACTGCTCACTGCCCCAGCTCTGCCCGCAGAGTCCAGGGCCACCTGTCCACCCACCGGGAGCGGAAAGGAAGGAGCAGACAGGTTGGTGCAGCAGTTCCCCCAGGTGGTTCATGATGCTCTGGTAGCCACAGTAAGTGCAGCCACTTGGGAGGCGGGTGAGTCTCCAGGGGAGGCAGACAGACTCCGGGTGGTCAGGCACCGCGCTCCAACTTCCCAAGAGCCTGCTGCTGGCACATAAGCCTGGCTGGGAACCCCACACCTAGCGCCTGTCCCCAAGCTGCTGTCCCGAGCACCAGACAGCACCCCCGCCCTGCTCCTGGGCTGTCTGCCGGCTACTGTGCCATATTTCTTGGCGTTGAAAGCCCTGTGAGGTGGGGGTGGAGGAAGAGGAGTAGGGGCTTGCTTTAAAATAGCAATTCCAAGTGGCGAGGGGAAGCAGCGAGGTCGGGCTTGAGCTGGAAGAGTGGGGAGAGGAAGAAGGCAGGCGGGATGCAGAATGATGTGATGATGTCACTCTGTCCTCCTGCAGGAAAACCTTTTTTTAATATATATAGAGAGAGATCTGTGACAATGGAAGAATGCTTAAATTGCTATTATAATATACACATTTTGAGAGAGTGACTTCCAGTACTATTCATGAGCCATCAGATAGAAATGATGTACAGGAGAGTCTCAGGGATCTCTCCAGGATCCAAGCTCCCCCGCTTCCCGCCACCTCCCTGCCTTCACCTTTCCCATTTCACCCATTTCCTGGCCCCAGGGGGTGTGGTTTGGGGACGGTCCTGTTGCAGAGCAGTAGCAGCAGTCAGCCCCCCGCTACATACACACACACACACACACACACACACACATTCACTACAGTGGCTGGGAGCCACAGGGAAACAGAGCAGTTCCTTTCTTCCTCCCACCCACAGTATTTGCAGATTTTGCCATTCGCAGTCATGTCAAGAATGTATCCACCATGAATGGAGTTGGTTTCTTGTACAAAGGAAATAAAGCTGCTTGCTTTATAGTAATCCTTACACTCTTCTTTTTTTCTTTTTTTTTTGTGGTCTGAATCTAAAAATTAGATTGACATAGCTATATCACTCAGGACTGTGAAAAATGTTATCCCCTGTGTGATGTAGATAGGTCTACCTAACCTTCATTGTACATGCAGTTCAGTCAACAGAAGGGTTTTTGTCAGCCTTAGCTATCACCTCTCCCAGCTACAGATTACCTATCTGGAAGGTACAAACCTTCCTGTCGATGTAGGAAATAGCTATACTACAGCATTACATCAGCACAGCTGGAGCCCCTTAGCCATGCCACTGTATTGCAGACATGGTTATAGGGTTTGTCTTCATTGCAGCAATAAGCACAATTTATTCCCCTAGAGCTAGACTAAACTAGAGTGATGGTGATTATACTGCAAAACAACATGGAACTACATGATTAGCAGCACAGAATGATTGGTTTAGCATCTGAAGAGTTCTTCCAAGCCTTGGTCTACACTACAGAAGGCAGCTTAAGTTGACCTACCTCTGTATGCATCTGTGCTAAAATGTCGCTCCCACCGATGTAATTCATCCACTGCGTCAACTTCATAACTCTACCTCCATGAGAGGCTTAGCACTTAGGTCGACATACTTAGGTTGATGTTGTATCAATGTAGACACTGCATTGCTCACATCGACTGTTGCTCGCTTTCAGAAGCCATCCCACAATGCTCCACTCTGACAGTTAAATCAGTGCAAACACTCTTGGTGAGGAGGCACACCTATGAAAGCAAGTGTGGACATGCAAAAGTGATTTAATGATTGTGGTGGCTGTCCATTGCCATATCTTAGGTCAACATAATTTTGTAGCATAGACATACTCTAGCTGCTGTATTACTAGCTCTAGCTTCAACAGCACTTGAGCTTCAATACAACCACAACTCCCTCTCCCCTCCTCCACACACAGACACACACACACCCCCCCACCCCAGCTAGGCCAACTTGCTCAAGTTTTAAAGCATCACTTAACCTGAGCTAAAGATTTTTTTGTGTGGTCAGAGTCAGGTTAGACACCAAACTCAATTTTATCACTCAAGCTAACACTGCAGTGAAAATAAGCCCGTTGTACACCCCCACCTTGGGCAATTTACCTGAAAGTAAATTACGCAGATTTAGCTATGTGTAATTTATACCACACTTAACATCAGCATGGACTTTGGTCACATGCATGTATATTTTGTGATCACGGTGATCATAAAGGTCTCACTTAAAGCTGATTGAAAAGAGGGGACTGGGTAGCTCAGGGAATTGAGAAGGAATCAGAAGTCAGCTCTCTGGGTCACTGATTCAAATATCACTAAGGATGGCAGTACCAGAAATCATTGCTGACTGAGAGCCAGCCATGCTAAAGTTTATGCATTCTAAAGTTTATGCAAAGTGACTTAGTGGATGACGTCAAGTTCTGTTGGTTGCCCATCAAGAAAACCACTACCACCATTGACAGCCAGGACATCAAGCAAGGACAGTGGGAAGGCATCAAGTTGCTGTTCATAGCAACTGAGCTATCCTCCTCTAGCTCACAAAAAAATACTGTCAGATACTGTGACTGTGGGGTCTTTATAAATGCCATGGATAGACAGATAAATCTTTCTTAATATGTGCAGAAACTCTCAGCATGCTCTGCATTCGGTGCTAACTGCTATCATTAAAAATGTTTACTCCTTCTCCTGTGCATTGTCAAATTGCACCAATTTTCATAACTAACTCTTTGCCCCCAGTATAAATTGCTCACTCTTGCAGATCTGGCAAAAAAAAATATTTTTTGAATGTTTTTCAAGTCTTGCTCTGACCTCTTGAGGTGATTGATCCCTAGAAAGGTAGAGGCCATGGACTGTTTGGGAATGCTTAAGTCCTCTGCAACTCAAGCCATATTTTTTCAAGGGATAAATGGAAAACTTTGCTCCCCAACACTAGTAGTTACCACAAGCATAAAAATTGTTTTAAAAACCTGATTTGGGGGGCATTTGCAAGTTTGCTTAAATATTGAATAAGAAGGATCAATCCTATTGCTGTAGAACTATGTCTAAACTTTAAAAGCTCTGATCCTGAAACTGACTTCATGGAGGCACACCACTATGCTGCTGTGGGCCCCACCGAACTCAGCAGGGCTTCATATTCTTCATGTCTACCTGCTCCCAGGCACTCAATAGCAGAATCTGGACCAACATCTGGTTTCAGAGCCAAATTTACCTAAGTTCATGGTTATTGACGAGGAGACTAACTTAGCATTCTCAGAAAAAGGGAATCTACAGGAAAAATTCAGAGGAGTAGAAAGCAAGGGTGAACAAGGGTGTGTCTAGACTACAGGGTTTTTTCAGAAAAACGGCCATTTTTCCAAAAAAAACTTCACCTACGTCCACACTGAAATCGCATTCTTTTGAAAGAAAATCGAAAGAATGCAAGGGTTTTTCTGACATTGGTAAACCTCATTCTATGAGGAAGAACGCCTTTTCTGAAAAAGCTCTTTCAGAAAAAGGTGTGTGGTGAAAGGAGGCTGTTTGAACAGCCCCGGACAGCTGCCATCCGCCAGGCCTATCAGGCCAGGGTGCATATCCGGGAGGCCCTGAGGGAAAGGTTCTCTGAAGGAGCCCAGTAACTCTAGTCAGGGTGTCCCCAATGGGGGCTTGTGCCTTGCCCCCCCAAAACCTGGAGGAGGAGGGACAGCAGCTGCAGGACGAGGAGGACACTGGCAGTGTCGCCACCCTCAGCCTTGAGCTGGTACCCCAGGCCCTGGACATCTCCCAGGCATCATCTGACGCCGGGGAGGGAACATCAGGTGAGTGCTGTCAGGTTGGCACACACAGAGGACAGGGGAGGAGGGAGCACAGGGGATGGGGCGTGATTGTTGCTCAACATGCTCAGCCTGGACAGCGTGTGGATGGCCATGCATGTGCAAGAACGTGCAGCAGCAGTGTGCACCACATGGTCCCCGGAGCCAGTCCCAGAGCACACACCGGCTGCTACTCACAGCCTGGGGGGGGAGGCCTCACTCACATCCAACCCCTGCGATGGACATCCTCCCCCCCCCCCCCCCCCGGCAGGCACTGCCGGAAGCAGACTGGGCACAAGGGCACACGCGCGACCCCACACAGACCGATGAGTGTTGCACATAGCAGACGGCCATGCCTGTACACGCGATCACCACCCACTCCTGCAGACAGTGCTGCCAGGTGCAGGTGTGTGTGTGTGTGGGCCCCAGGGAGGGCCAAGCCACTCCAGGTCCCTCTCCCACCCATGGGAGCCCACTCTGGCCAGACACTTCTCTGGCCTGCTTGTCCATGGGAGGGGGGAAGCAGGCAGGATGGTCCCCTGGACACCTTGGGGCCCCTGTGTGGCCGGGTCTGCAGTGCAGTTTGCTCTTGGGACATCACCGTCCCTTGTTCCAAGGACAGTTGCTCACTGCTCACAGAGTAGGGCATGGCCTCAGGGACAGTGTCTGCATGGATGACTGACCGCCTCTCCCTCTTGTCCTCCACAGCCGGACCAGCCGTCGCTGAGGGGTGAGCCACACCAGCCCAGGCAGCTGACCGAAGCCGGGGGAGCCGCAAGCACTGGAGGGTCCACCACAACCTCATGCGCCAGCACCTAGCAGTCCTGCATGACATGCACCAGACCGTGGCCCAATTGCATGTGGGACCAGCTTGTGCAGCAGGGTGAAAATATGTGTGCCACCATCCGGGAAGTGATGGCATACCCGGGTCCTGTCCCCGTTCCCGCTCTCCCCGCTCTCACTCCCCCCACCTTTGCTCCCCCTGCTCCTTCCCCCCCTGCCATCCCTGATCCCGCTGCAGCCCCCCTCCCTCCTGCCCAGCCACCTGTTGTCCCAGGCTCCACCCAGCCCCAAGTCCGTCGAGGTCCCTGGACCCGAGGCAGCACTTGCAGGCACTTCACACACCACTCCCAGCCCTGAGCCCCCCTCCTCATTCTCAGCCCCCCTCCAGGTTCTGAGCCCCCTTCCTCCCTCTCCCCTCCAGGTTCTCAGCCCCCCTCTGCCCCAGTTACTTGTATTATAAAAAACAATATACAAAGTTTTTGTTCTTTTCAAAACTGGTGTGTTTATTAATTGTACAGGGAATGGGGACAGGGAAGGATTGTGGTGGGAAAGGTTTTTGGGGGCAAGGCACAGGGCCCCATTGGGGAGGCCCTGGCGAGAGTTACTGGGCTTCTTCAGAGAACCTTTCCCTCAGGGCCTCCTGGATGTGCACCCCGGCCTGTTAGACCTGGCGGATGGCAGCTGTCCGGGGCTGTTCAAACAGCCTCCCCTCACCACCAGCCTCTGTCCCCCACCCCGGGAGAAAGGCCTCCCCTTTGCTCTCCACCAGGTTTTAAAGCATGCAACACGCTGAGACCACCTCGGGGATGTTGCACTCCCCCACGTCAAGGCGTATCAGCAGGCACCTGAACTGGGTCCTGAGGCACCCGAAGGCGCATTCCACCTGCATGTGAGCCCAGTTCAGGTTCGCATTAAATTGTTCCCTGCTGGGTCCAGGTGGCCAGCGTAGGGCTTCATGATCCACGGCATCAGTGGGTAGGCCACGTTGCCCACGATGCAAATCAGCATCTGCACATCCCCAACCGCAAAGTCCAGCTGGGGGAAGAATGTTCCAGCCTGAAGCTTTCAGTAGAGGCTAGAGTTCCTAAATATGTGGGCATCATGTGCCCGGCCTGACCACTCTACAAAAATGTCTGGAAACTGTCCCTGTTGGTCAACCAGGGCCTGCAGCACCGTTGAGAAATAGCCCTTCCTATTAATATACTCGGCTGCTCAATGATGTGGTGTGCAGATCGGGATGTGTGTCCCATTGATCGCTCCTCCAGAGTTCGGGAATCCAAGGGCAGCAAATCCGGCCACAATGGGGTCCAGGTCTCTGAGGCAGATGACCCTGCGCAGCTAGACAGACTTGATGGCCCTCATCACCTGTAGAAGGAGACATGGAAACACACAAACAGCGAATGAGAGGTGCCTATCCCCCTCCTTCTCCCCCCAAACTCTCCAGGAGCCACCCCCTATGAGGCTGCCCCCCAGCAGCAGGGCTGTGTGAGGGTGGGACGGCACAACTCCCTCCAGGGATGGGCCTTGCCCCCACCCTCACTCCATCTCCCACTCCCCCTCCCCTTTCCCGAGGATCGCCCTTTTCCAGGCCCCCTCCAAAGGGAGTGTACCCCGAGAGCACCTTACCTCCATAAAAAGGACCCCAACGGTGGACTTCCCCATGCTCAACTGGTGTCCCATTGAGCAGTAGCTGTTGGGGGTGGCGAGCTTCCACACGGAAATTGCAACCCTCTTCTCAAGGGTGATGGCGGGCTGCAGGTGGGTGTCCTGTTGTCAGAGGGCAGGGGCGAGCCAGGCACACAGCTGCAAGAAGGTGGCCTTCGGCATGTGGAAGTTGCTAAGCCACTGCTGGTCGTCCCATTGCTCCATCACAAGGTGGTCCCACCAGTCAGAACTGGTGTCCAGACTCCAAAATTGTCTGTTGACCATAGGGTACAGGGGCAAGGACATTGCTCCCTCATCCAGGCAGAGGTTCTCAATGATGAGCTCAGAATCAAGCTGGGGCAGGACTGTCATGATGGTCTGCTGAAACTGCTGCAGAAGCTGCAGCATGACCGTGTGGGGCCATCGTCTGGCCAGGGGCAGCTCTGGCTCCATGGCAAAAAGAGAAAAGAAATGCTGTGGCGTCCAACAAAGCTGGGTAACCAGAGCACGCACTGCAAAAGCTTTGCTGTCCCTCAGAGAAGTAAGCAAGCAAACAGCAGAACCTGAGAAACGGCTGTCGGGGGGCGGGTCCCTTTAAGCACACATCTCAGAGAGCCTTTGGCAACAGCACCCAGAAGTAACTGCTGACCTAATGCCCTGCTAGAAGTGGTTCCAGGTGGCCTTTTATGCACGAGAGCGTCCAATGAGTATGGATGCTCTCTTTTGAAAAAGCAGATTGCTTTTTTGATCCGCTTTTGAAGTGTGGATGCTCTCTTTTGAAAGAAGATTTTTCTGAAGATCTCTTCCAAAAAAGCTTATTTCAAAAGAAGCTTGCAGTCTAGACGTAGCCCAAGAAGTGGGACACTATTTCCAATATCAGACTAATCAGCTGCATTTTCACAAATTAGGTATTTAGGATAGTTTTGGGGGGGGAAATGCAGCAAGAAAGTACATTTTAAATGCTAAATTTTCAATTAAATTTCAGAATTTCAGCTGTAAATGCTCTGTTATTTTGCTTTTGTTTTGTCTAAGCACCACTAAAATATGCAAAAAATGTCTATCTCTGTAAGATCATGATTTTTCAAAAAGAAGTGTATGGTAACTGCCCACATAAAAATGCATATACAATAATGTGCCCAATTTATGTATTTGCCATTGTTGGCTCTGCATTTTGTCTTTTTGCAAGCCAAAATGGTCAGTTAAATATCTAACTGGTAGTTTCTGCATACTTATATGTTTGATTTGTGTGTATAATGTAATTAGCAGTACACAAATAAGGCTCCGAGAACAATATAATTATTCTGCTTGGAAGGGTTTTAAATAGTGAAAGTTTCCCTTGATATAGCATACAAATGTGTAAAATTCATGTTCCAATTAAATATGAGAATATTGTTCCATTGTCATTCCTTATAAAAAAATTAAGAAAGATTAAGGTTTTTAAAAATAATCCTACATTTATGTGATACTTCAAACAGATTAAGGTTTTTAACCTTAAAATTGATTTTAGAAGCTATTTCTGAGGTGCATATCTGCTTTTTATGGATCACAACAAACTTTATCCTAATATTTAAACTGTACTTTTGAGTGTTGTAAGAGGTATCCCCTGTCTCACAATAAAAATATTATGGAACATTATATTTCCATATAGTAATGGCACTCTTACTCGTAGGAAACGTATTGTATTAATGTAGTCAACTAACATAAAAGTCTCACAAGCAAAATCAGTATTTTATTTTCTCAACAGTTTTTATTAATGAAGGTTTAATTTCTCATGTATAGAGGATGTTTGTGTGTCCCACAGTCATCATCAGAGGTGCAGTCTCCTTTGATGAGGAGAGACTTGTGACTAAAACATAACCATGGGGGCCAGGATGCGTAAATTCTACTACAGACTTGTGTTGTGAGCTGGGCTAAATCACTTAAACTCTCCAGGTCTTAGTTTCAACATCTAGAGAATCTGAGCCATAGTCTAATCTCTGTTGTAGTGGTGTAAATCAGGAGTAATTCTACTGGTTTAGATAGATAGATTGATTTCTCAAATGTATAAAACTGGAGAATTACAAAATAGTATAGTTGTTAAAATGATATTAGAATCATGGGAATGTTCATTTATAAACTCACAATTTGGACCAAGTTCTATCAAAGGACAGCCAAGATTCACCAACCTTTCCCTGAACCTAAG
Organism: Pelochelys cantorii; assembly: GCA_032595735.1. Lineage (NCBI taxonomy): Eukaryota > Metazoa > Chordata > Testudines > Trionychidae > Pelochelys > Pelochelys cantorii. The sequence continues at coordinate 194,824,317 of CM064327.1, forward strand.
TCTGAGGAATGTGTTGAGTGAATCTGGGCCACTTTAGCATTTAGCATGGAAAGCACCTGAAACTTGATGGTCAGGGCTGAATTTGATTTGAGCTTCTGGGCTTGTTCAAATCCAAAACTCAGTGAACACAAAGAGATATTTAATTAAACTCTTGAGAGTTTTACTAAGCTCTGTTTAGACAGTAAACTACTTAGTAATTAGACTTATTTAGTGCTAGATTCTTCATCAAAAGCAAGAGGTCATTCCTACCTGTGGCCTTTCCTATGAAAGTTTCATAAACCAGTAATGTGGTATCTACTACAGAAGTAAATATCAAGCTTTATTCATCATGGACAAGATCAGTCTGAATTTTCATTTCCCCCTTTTTTTTTTTTTTTAAATGACTCAGTCCTGCAAGTTCAGAATGGTGGCAGGGTATATTGACAACTATTAACATTACAAGCTATCTCTTTTAGTTTGGAAGAGATTTCCTGGTCCTGCTTTCTGGCTAGCAGACTCCATAGTCTTGTGATCTGGGTCTTCAGCAGTTAGTCTGCAAAAGAGCCATTCTGGAACAAGGTGGGTTGAGTCATGCCTCTCTGTCACCTATAAAAGTCTGTTTCTCTCTCTAATTGGTTGTTGTAATGTTAGATTTCTGGATTCTAAGAAATAAAATGTTTTTTTCAGAAAGAGTATAGTTGTTTTCCCTATCTCTCTGTGTACATGTAATGAACATAACAGGTGAAGATGGAAGAAAGGAAGGGATCAGGACAGGAAACAGTGAACTCTTTGAAACAAGGATTGTTTCTACAGTACCTTAGCCCAATGACCTTAATTGACAACTTTAGGTCCTACTTCTAGGCAAATAAATAATAATAGCAAAATACCAAGAAAAAATAAAAATAACATTAATATCTGTATATAAAAAATAGACAAAGATTTGTCCTTAGACTTTAGGACACTTTTGGTACTTGGAGTGTGTTCACATGAGATGGTTTAAGAATGCCTCCTTTTCTGCTATGTAGCGTATAAAAAGAAAGTAGAATAGAGAAGAGTTGAATTGAAAAAAAGTATTTTTAAAAGCTGATTCCTGGAGGAAAAATAAGTAAAAGAATGTGGTGTGAGAAGACAAAGACACTTTAGCCTCCTGCTCTCCATTCAATCACAGCATTGTGCTTCCTATTGTTACAGATTGCCCCTGGGTAACACAGAACTAGATTTATTCTGCGTAAAGCGAAGATGGGCTTTTTCCCATGCTAAACACAGACCTTTTGAATCTAGTGCCTGCTTATCCATATTCAGTACAATTTTTTTTTCCTGAGTACAATATCCTAACAGAATAGACTTAGGCAGCTGCTAAGATGTTTTGGGACCCCTATATACAGGCCTGGATTAATATTTAACAACTTAGGATGATGATGTGTCAAATAGCATAGTCTGTGAGTGATACTCTATTTTTCTTTTCCACTGAGAGCACATCCTTCCATTTCTTTACTTATATAGGGCCCAACTGTGATCTTCCTGCTCATACTGCTTGCAGGTGAAAGTTACTATTCTGCAAGAATACGGCCTTCACAGTCTGGCCCTTGGCAAACAGAAATCTTTAAAAGCATCCTCATAATTGCATGTTCCTTTCACTAGATTTGATAAATAGCATATGTGGTGAGGTGGGAAAGGTGCTCATATTTTCCAGCTGAAGTATTGCCTGGTGAAGTGTCAGCTTGGGTTACATAACTCATATATAACCAGAATTTTTGTGGCTGGTGAGAGAATACTTGGTTCACCTAGTCTATTCCCCTATCTCACAATGGCCTGTTATTTCATCAGGCAACAGAACTTGGAATGACCGAGACATTCTTGGCAAAATAACATTTCTAAAAATAAATTGTGTCAGGGGGCAAAATAACAGCAGGTTTGAACTATTCAAATCTCCTGAAATGACACAATGCTTTTATTGCAGTGTGAGGTCACTAGCTACCTTCCAGTTGGGACACCGTCAGATCTCAGGAATCAGGCTCATTCTCATGAGAGGGGATAGCCTTGGGGTTTGGATACTGGCCTGGGTCTCATCAGCAAACCTGCTGACAACAGGGCTTGAGTGGGGCAGTTGCCCTGGAGCTGGGTGATTCCAAAGAGCCTGGGGCTCACGGTTGCTACTGCAGCAGCGCCGGTAGCAGCTGTAGCCCTGGGCCTTTTAAACTGCCACAGGAGCACCAATAGGCACATTCCAGGCAGCTCTCAGGGATACCTGGGGGTTGGGAGGGCCAGCACAGTCTGCTCCAGGCAGCACTGACGCCTGACTGCCCCCAGCCCTGCCCCTTCTGTCAAAAGCCCCGCTCCTTCCATGAGTGGGAAGCTAGCCCCACCTCGCCCAGGGGCCCAGGAAGTCTGTCTGTGCCTCTGCTCATCAGAATAAGTTTCAGTTCTACCAATTTTCTGTATCACTTCTCCACTGCTCTTTGCCTCAGGTCCCAATCTGTAAAATGGAAATAATAACCCTTTCTTCCCTGACCATTATCTGTCTGGCCTGTTCAGATTGTGAGCTCTTTGGGATACAGGTTGTCTCTTGCTATGTTTAGAAAATTAGGATCCCGAAGCTTAATGAAGGCACCGAGGCATTACTGTAAAGCCGATAATATATCATCACCACTTATAACCCTGTTTTCTGGTAGTGATATCAGTAGCACAGGTTTGGTTATAGGACAAACTTACCATGTTGATGCAGTGAGATGACCACCAAGAGTATTAGGGTTTGGGTGAGGTTAGTTTTATGAGTCTCCAGACCAAATCACATTGCAGTATGTTATATATTATTGCTTTCTTCTGTCAATGTGGGATATGGGAACATCATAGCAGCACAGCGGCAGCATTATCAAATGGGAATGCAGTGTTCTGGTGCAACGTTCTCACATCACAGATCCGCTGTTATTTCAGGTGACACTATTTCCATATTTTCTTCATCTCTTCATGTGGGTGGGGGGGAGCAGAGGAAGAAAAAGGAGCAGCATTGTAAAATTATCCATAGCCACCCCATACTTGCACCCTCACTGCACAAACATATCAACACATGGTATTCCAAGTTCTGCTGTATGGACAGACTCCTCCTCCTCCCCAATCAGACTTTCCTCTAACAGTTTTCCAATTCACAGCTGGCTTATCTTCCATCACCTCTCCCAAATCTCCTTTGAGTCTAGTTCATCCGGCTCATACTACCCCCTGCTGCATCATTCTATTCACGTTAGACCAGAAAAATATAGGAACATTACTGACTAAAATGAAAATGTTTAAAACGAGAAAAACAGTGTGTCTTTTTGTGCTTTCAGTGTCCCTTTCTCTATGCCTGTATGCTGCTCCCTCTCACCTTGGCCTCAGACTAGTCACATGCCTGAAACTCTGCCTCAGTTTTCCAATCTGTAAAATGGGGACAATAAAAATGATGACCCTTCCTCACCTAGCTCTTGCAGACATCGTGAAGAGTTATTAGTTAACACATGTTAAGTGGTTTGAGTATGACCACTACTAAAATAAGTGTTTAGTATGGGAGTAGTATATTAATTACATACTGCCAGGAACTCAGCTGCCACTGGGGTTGGTTGCCTAGCAACCCAATGAACTCCATAAGCCCGTACTACGTGACCATGTGCCTTGCCTAGTCAGGTGAGCCACCTGATCACTATTCATGTCTTGAAGCAACAGCATCACAGTGGCTGCTCAACGCATTCTATGCCCACAGCAGCCCCATGCCCACAGCATTCCATGCCCACAGCAGCCCCTTATCCCAGACCTACTTCCTGTCAGCCATTACTCCATCCCTTTCCTGCTCCACTCCAGCCCAAGTCCTTGCTAGCATTGTACTCCTGATTCCTACCTCTTTGCTCTGACTGCTGACTTGTCTCCTGATGATGTCTCTGATTCTGCTCTGACGACTAGTTTCACACTGCCTAAACCTTGATGTGTGACACAGACTCCTATGGAAATAGCTCTGTTTCTTTTCACTGTTAGAAAGACTTTTCCAAATGGCAGTAGGGAATTCTCATGTAGGTGAGTCAACTGTAATTGTGCACTGTAACAAGAGGTATGCTGGAATATTTTGGCAAATCACAGGGGAGCAAATAGGTCATTGGGTATTGTTTATATTGCCTGATTGGATTATGGGCAGGCTTCTGGAATATTTCTGTAAATATCTGAACTTAAATTTCACTGTTGGCAACTATTAGTGCCTCTAAAACGTGATCGGGTAAATGTTCATAGAAAGTGAAGACAAGCAGGGATTGCAAGTATGGCCAAAGAAAATCTGTTTAAAATTTTGAATATTTAGTCACAAAACATTTCCTCAGCATTTGTCTGGCTGTAAATTATATGTACAGTCTGTAACAGCAAATTATTTTCTTCTTCAGAGTGTCCAATCAAAGTTACTCCAAGACCTTCTTTCCCAATTCTCAGAATGCAGCGTAGAGAGCAATATAATAAGGCCCCATTGACAAAAATATTCCTTGATTGCAAGAACCTTTGATATCCTGAAAATGAATGTTCACTACACTAGAGGTGCACTTCAGCTCACTCTGCCAGGTGTTTGCATCGCAGTAATAATTTACAGCACTTTGAAGCTGCTGAATCTGGCCCCAAAATGGAAACTCTGGTATCTGAATATTCAACCCAACCCAAAGAAGCTAGACAAAGAGTAGCACGGACTACATTATGATGACAAATGCGAGGCCAGAGTTAGCAGTCATTCTGACAGCTTTAAACCAGCAAAAATTTCTAATCGGGCCAATGAAAAAGCTCAGCTCTTCTCTTACAAAGTCAAGTCTTTCTTTTATTAGCAAGCATGTCTGTTGTGTTAAAACTAAAATACACATGCACAACACCCTCCTCCACCTTCCCTGCTACCCGCACACATATTACGAAGGGCATGTCTTAGGTGTTATCCCCTAACCCAGCTCCCACACACACATACACACACAAAAATCTCTAAGCACAGTTTAGTGGTGCTTAGAACCCAAACCAGCTGGCCTGTAGTGGGCTGCAGACTGAAGTCTGATGGAGCTTTTTACGCAGGCTGCTAACCTGCCCATTTTGCAGTGAAGACACAGTATAAATCACTCATATTCTGATAATTCTCCAATGTCTTCCCACAATGCCCCCCATGTGCCCAGAAACACAGACAACTTCTCATGTAAGTAGCCCACTTAGACAGAATCATAGAGCCACGCAGCTTACTGCAGCACAAAAGAACCATGAGATAAGCCACCCACCATAAATCCTACCATCTCATCCAGGGGAGGACAGAACCAGCGAGTACCCAGCGTGGCAGCTCATGGTTATGCTAGGCTAATCCAAGTGCTCAGACTCAGGTGCTGCTTAGCAGAGTTAATCCTGCAGTGAAGGTGCACCCTAAAGCAGCCTATATTTAAAGCTAATTAGCATAGACCAAAAAAAATGGTTTCATATGGCTTGCCCCTTCCTTTTTAACCTAGCTAATTGCTTTTCAGGTGCCTCCTTTTTAATGGGGAGATTCGAGAGGGAGTGGTATTAACAACTAAAATAAGGGAGCAAAACTCGATCAGTGTCACTGAACTTGTTACTCCATCAACATATTGATTGGATTGCTCTTACTTGAGATCACATGGGTGAGCAGACCAGAGTTTAGGATAGAAAACTGGAGGAAGAAAATGATGAATACTGCCTAATAAGAGACTAACTGTAAATAATAATTCATTTAAGAGAGATTTGTCACCCCCTCCCCCGCATCATTCTCAAGTCTTGAGCAATTAAAAAACTCCTACTTGATTTCAAGGGTGGTGTATTTTTATGTAGATTTCCTCTTCTCAGCATTAATAATACTTTGACCACTAAGGAGGCTGGGATCATGCCAGGAGAATATGGGCATGCCATACAGCAGTGCCAGACACAGCATATGGGCATGCCCATATTCTCAGGGCAGCATCCACTCCCGGGCAAACGTAGTGAGATGGACACTGATCCCCTGCATCAGAACCTGCTGGGGGGAAGGAAGAGGAGGGGACTCCAGCAACATTCTCCTCAGAAAGCAGCATCTGCCGCTCAGACACACCTCCCCCAACATCCTCCCCCCTCTCCTCCAGTGGGCAGGGATAGAAATTCTTCCTCTGCAGGATGCCGCCATTGCCGGACCTAGTGTGTGTGGGTCACGGAAGGAGGCCGAGCCGCCCCTTCCCCGCCCCCACCCACAGGCTCCTGGCCTGGCCAGCATGGCCCCATGCCTGCTTGTCCCCGGGACATGGGGGTAGCAAGGCTCCCCTGGCACATCCATGCCCCTGCAGGACAGTGTCCATTGTCTAGGCAACAGATGGCCTTTCTTGAAGCACATCGCCATGGCCTGAACCAAGACCTTCAGTGTCAGCTCAGAGATGAGGGGTGGGCTTCAGGCACAGTGTCTCCTGGAATGACTGCCCTTCTCACTTTTCTTCACAGCTAGCCCAGCTGTGAGCGGGGCGCATGCAACACCTCCCGTGCCATCCTCCTGACCCCACGAGACCTGCAGGCACTGGCAACCCTGCAACAATCTGATGCGGGAACACCCTGAGTGCTTCTGTTCATTGAACAGGAACTTCAGGGGGGAGCACCAGGAGCACCAAGCTGACGGGGAGCTGAGGTGGACAATCTGGGAACAGCTGTCCCGCAAGCACGAGGCCATGTGCTCCTCGATTACCACTGCTATGGCGAGCCTGGTTGTGGCTATCAATTGGTCCATCAGACACCCCGCCTGCTCCCCCACAAGGCCCTCCATCACCTGAACTTATCCCTGCACCCGCTCCCCCACAAGGCCCTCCAGCACCTGCACTTGTCCCTGCCCTGCTCCCTGGCTTCTCCTCCTAACCCCACCCCTCAGGGCCACCAAGGCTCATGCACATGAGACAATGGGACTTTTTAGGCAGCTAAGGCATCCTGACACATACCCAAGGCAGGCGCCAATCCCAGCCCCATCCCTGAGCTCCTCCTCTCCCCTCTCAGGTTCTTTCACCAGTCCCTCCCAAGTAATATATTCCCCAGATAAAAATGACCGAGTTTATTGTTTCAAAAGAAAAAGTCTGGTTTATTTTATTGGCAGGTGAGGGGAGGGAAGGTGGGAATGAAGGGCAGGAGAAGGGAGGGGTGGGAGAGGAAAGGCACACAAGGGCAATGCAGAGGCCCCTTGTGGTGAGGCCCTGGGGAGAGTCTCATGTCTGGCCTTGGCTGAAACTGACCCTCCAGGCCTCCCGGATGAGAACAGCCCCTGATGGGCTTGCCAGATGGCAGCGGTACACGGCTCCTCAAAAGTTCTAGCCAGCCACTCAGCCTCTGCCCCCAACCCTGACAGGAAAGTCTCCCCTTTGTTCTCCCAAAGGTTGTGGAGCACACAACAAGCCACCACCAGCTGGAGGATGTTCCACTCGCTGAGGTCCAGGCAGGTGAGGAGGCTCCAGAACCTTCTCCTTGTGGTGGCCAAAGACACCCTCCACAATGGTACAGCACCTGCTGAGCCTGTCTCCTTCATGGGGTCCAGATGTCCTGTGTAGGGCTTCATAAGCCAGGGGAGCAAGAGGTAGGTTGCATCTCTCATGATGCACATAGGCATGTCCACCTCCCCGACCCTGATGGTTCAGCTGGGGAAAAATGTGCCAGCGTGCATCCTCTGGAAGAGGCTGGTGTTCCAGAACATGCGGGCATCGTGTGCCTTCCCCAACTACCCTACGTCCATGAACCAGCCCCAGTGGTCCACAAGGGCCTTCAGGACCATAGAAAAGTACCCCTTTCTATTAATGAAATCCAAGGCCTGGTGGTCAGGGGGCAGGATGGGAATGTAGGTGCTGTCAATGACCCTGTTTCAGTCCATGGTAGCAAAGCCAAGGACGATAGTGTCAACGTTGCCGTCACCCAGGGTGGTGACCCTGCACAGCAGGATGGCGTTGATGGCCCTTACCACCTATAGGATACAGACACATTGCCAGAGCCCTTGGGGGGGCCCTGAGTCCAACCCCCTTCCCACACCAGGATCAACCCCAAGTACCCCATCCCCGGCAGGGCTTTGTGAAGCCGGGACTGAAAAACCTCTAGGGTATGTCTACACTAGCCCCCTAGTTCGAACTAGGGAGGCTAATGTAGGCATTCGAAGTTGCAAATGAAGCCCGGGATTTAAATATCCCGGGCTTTATTTGCATCTTCCCGTCCGGGCGCCATTTTTAAATCCCCCTAGTCCGAACTAACTGCCCGCGGCTACACGCGGCAGACAAAAGTTAACTCGAACTAAGTCCTTAGTTCGGGTTAACTGTTACACCTCATGGACTTCATACTTAAACCAGAGAAATGAATCAAGGCTGGAACTTTGTATAATGTAAGTCAGCCATAATCTGACAGTCTCGATGTTTCTGTTTCTACAGGAAATGTTTCAAACCCTAGAAAAGTGAAAAGTCCTATGAGTATCTCTGAGTTTTTACATGTAGAAATTCAAAACTGGGAATATGGAGTGCCCAGTAAACAGAAAATGGCCAGGCATACTGATAGCTATTGTGGTGGCACTATTCTTTGATTTCAGACATTAGAAAGTTGCTTTCCTAGAGGAACTTGCAAGCACAATATGGCAACTTGTTAGTCAAATCAATGTAGAGATTAGCTCTGCGGCAATGTTCTTATTCCAAGCCAATGAAAGATGTCCATGCTGTAATGTCCATGCTTCCAAAAACACTAATATTCTAAGCCCTATCCAGAGTGTTGTTGATGCTTTACTTTGCCGAGGTTATACAGGTATTCTAGTCCTAGGGTGCTCTATTAGGAGTCACCTTAGTGCAGCCTTCACAAAAAAATCTCATTTAAAAAAAGCCTGAACTATATAATGTACAAAACCAAGCTCTCCAAACAATTAGAAAAATGTACACTTCTTATTACCATTGACTTCAGGATTCCGGGTCTTTGTTATCAGCGCAGCTGCTGAGATTGTTGTGAAATTAATTCTGCTGTCTATGTGTATAGACAGAGTTTGCAATAAACAACACATAAAAATAAGATGCACTTTGTCTTTTCCCCCACCAGTCCGTGTCAACTCTATATGATTCTAACCATCAGCACAACTTGTGATTATGTAGTGATAAGCAATCCACACTCGATACGCCATCTTATTAGGCAGTGTTAAATTGTTACAGGTTGCTTTGCTGAGTTTAAATAATCCCTGGCAGAAAAAAACTCACTAAACCCAGAATGCTGAAATAAAACATAAATAAGAGCTAGATTGCGGCAATTAGCTCAGGCCTGCCCCTGGAAGAGCATACTGTGTAGGTTCATAGGGAGGTTGTGCATTT